>JASEVX010000079.1:40519-228663 GCA_031761405.1 Serripes groenlandicus | reverse complement strand
CGGGATTTGTCCGTGTTTTAGCCAAGCTTTTCCCGGAGTTTAACGAGATCTCGCAAGATATTTAAAAAAGATGGCGCTTCATCCTGATTCTCTCCCAATCCGAGGATGTCCCCGGGGTGCGGGGGCATTTGGAGGGGATTTTACCAGCAGTTTGTCCCCGAAGGGCGGGGATTTTACCTGGGATTTGCTGGACCGAAAATCAAAGTCCCCGCTATTCCCTGGGGGGGGGGGGGGGGGGGGGGGGGTGGTTACAATTGACTGGTGCATTACTCAACCAAATCCTATGTTGTGGGTACTCAGAAGAATCGTCTCACTGAGACGATTCTTTTGAGTACCCACAACATAGGGTTTGAATGTCAAATAAAGAACATGAAAAATGCCCCATATGCTCCCAGATATATCAAAAGCTCTGTATATATAATATAGGATCTGAAGACCCACAGAGAAGGGTTGCATCATATTGACCCTATACATTTAAATATTCATGAGCAGGTTTTCGTTTTTGTCTGTCCAATGAAATAGCACAATACAACCATCGCTTCCCTTATCTTGTGTATTTATATGGGTTATCTCCCTGTTGATACCTAAAATTCTTGTAGGTGACTATTTGATTGACTGACACAAAGGTCAATTTGAGACGCCCAGTAATAGGCAGTCCTCAGATCTGTATGACTGTATGAGAATTTTCTCCTTTTGTCACAATGTTTCCAAAGTCATCTGCTGCATCAAAATGTGGGAAAAAGGTTCTATGTTCAAAGTACAGGTAGCAGAACCTTTCTCTAGTGCGGGAGACCAGATTCAGATTCTTTTTCTTGACATACCAAAATTGATTAGAGTGACTTCCCCTATTTGGTGGGTTCTGGGATATCATCACTTATGTTTGATGTGCTAGTTTTAAGATAAACTTACAAGCAGTGTTGGCAATTTATCCAGGTAATTTGATGGTATAGTTTGATTGTTTGCTAAAGGCCAAAAGAGCTTATGCTGTGGTGTGGTGTCCGTCATATGTGCGTGCGTCCATAAACAATTGCTTGTGAACACGATACAGTCTTCTGTTTTGATTGCATCTCCATTTAACTTATACAGTAGTTAGATATCCATGAGAGCTCGGTTCCTTTCGCTAACCAGCCAAATCCGCCCATGCAAGACTGGATTATGGCCTTGAAATTGTCAAAATTGCTATAATACAGCTTGTGAACCTAATAGAGCCTCCATTTACTATTCGATCTTCACCAAACTTAGATAGTAGTTAAAAATTGATGAGAGCTTGCAAACCAGCAAGATCTGCCCATGCAAGGCTGGATTATGTCCCTTGAATTTGCCAAATTGCTATAATAGAGCTTGTGAACACAATAGAGGCTCCTGTAACACTAAGCGCCAAGGAGGGCAGCCATTTCTTCCACTTTTAAAGTATTTGGTATTACCGAGATGGCCATCAAATTACGACCTCTTAAACCCGAGGCAGAAGTTCTACCATTACACAACTAAGGCGGTCAATTCAATGGTATAGAGGAATTACTGTTGAAGCTAGGGTATAAAAAAACGTTTAACCCAACAAACAGCTTGCAGTCATGGCAAACACACACATGCCATTGTAAACCAGTCAACACTTCTAACCTTGCAGTTCACATCATCAGACCATGTGATCTGTGGCATACTGAAAGGTCCCCATTTGATGAATCGGGGCTCTACTGATAAGGGACATATCATCATGTTTAAACCCTTTCACGCATATAGACGCTTTCATAAGCCTTGGCAGCAGACGACTTTTGAAAACAATGTGGCAGTTGGAGAAATTGCTCATTATGAGCAAATTCTCCATCTGTCACAATGTTTTCAAGCAATTCAATATGTATTATTCCATTGATAAAGATGTTCCATATTTTTGCTGCCATGTTTTCAGTCATCTGCTGCAGATTTGGTGTATACAGGAAAAGGTTAAAAGCCTTATTCAATTTCGTTGTTACTGAGAGTCCTTTTGTTGTTAGTACTCGAAGGAATCCCCTCAATGAGATGACTGTGTGACTACCAACAACATACGCTTTAGTTGAGTTTAATCCTTCTGAGTTGTTGTATCCTACAAGAAAATGAATCCTTTCCTCATATGGACGCCTTCTGACACCTGCAGCAGACGACTTTTGAAAACGTTGTGGGAAAAGGAGAAATTGCTCATGATCAGCAGTTTCTCGTTTTGCTACACTGTTTTCAACTTTTTTCAGTAATTATACCTTCATTTCTATCTTTTGACAAAATATGTTCAAAATATTCTGCTGCCGATTTGTCGTATGTGGTTTAACCCTTCCACTCATACATTTCTGCAGCAGACGACTTTGAACATATTTTGTCAAAAGATAGAAAATCTCTATAATTGATTGGGTAACCTATAACTAAAATTGGAAAACATTGTGGCAAAAGGAGAAATTGCTCGTTTTGAGCAATTTCTTCTTTTGTCACTATGTTTTCAAAAAGCCGTCTGCTGCAGAGGCGTCAGAAAGCGTCGATATGAGGGAAAAGGTTAAAAATGGTAGTAATGACTGCCCTCTGTGGCGCTCAGGGTTGCGGGGTTAGCATTACAACAGTCTCTGACTGGTGTCAGGATATATGCTACATGTATATAGATAGAATGCTTCATATAATTATTGAAAAAAGTTGAAAACTTTGTGGCAAAAGGAGAAATTGCTCATTTTTAGCTCATTCTCCTTTTGTCACAATATTTTCACGTGTTGTCTGCTGCAAATGCGTCAGAAAGCATCTATATGCGGGAAAGGGTTAACAAATAATGCTGAAAATAGCTCAAACCCCAATCAATCACACTTTCCCATAAACAAAATACAAAAGCAATTTGAAGCCTTTACAGCCTTTACAGCAGAAGACTCGGAGCAATGAGCAATTTCTCCATTTGCCACTATATGTTTTAGACTCTCTTCAAAAATCATAATTTCATTCATATACATTTTCAATAATTCAACAGATATTTTCGAAGTGGTCTGCTGCAGATTTGTTGTATGTGGGAAAGGGGGAGATTAACAAGGGGGCTTTTCGGATGGGTCCCAGGTGAGGATGTGTGTTTTAACCAAGATAACATGTTAACAAGTGTACTGGTTTCCCTTCACCATGCAGAGATAAAAACTCATCTTATCAAAATATTATAAATGTCAAATGACATTTGGACCCCCAGCGTTTATTAAGACAATCTTTTAAAAAGAAATTTAAGAAATCGGAGAAATTGCTTAAAACGATCAATTTCTCCTTTTTCCCACAATATTTTCAACTCTTGTGTATCAAAATTGTATTCATGATTTAAACTAAAGTAACAGTTTTTCTCATCAGTTGCTTGCTTTAACCCTTTCCCTCATACAGACGCTTTCTGACGCCTCTGCAGCATGCAGACAGCTTTTTGAAAACATAGTGACAAAAGAAGAAATTGCTCAAAACGAGCAATTTCTCCTTTTGCCACAATGTTTTTCACTTTTAGTCATAGGTTATCCATTCAATTAAAGAGATTTTCTATTATTTGACCAAAATATGTTCAAAGTCATCTGCTGCCGAATTGTCGTATGAGGGAAAGGGTTAAGCAGACCAACAAGTAAAATATCATATGAGGTCAATGGTTAACCCTTTCCCACATACAGCAAATCTGCAGCAAAGGACTTTGAAAATATTTACTAAAAAATATGGAAAATCACTATAATTGTAGTTCAAATTACTGAAAAAAAGTTGAAAACATTGTGGCAAAAGGAGAAATCGCTCATCTTGAGCAATTCCTCCTTTTGTCACAATGCTTTCAAAAGTCGTCTGCTGCAGAAGTTCAGAAAGTGTCTATCGATGGGAAAGGGTGAATGATAATGTATTATCAGTGGATATTTAAATTGTCATCATAGGTATAGTACAAGGATATGATGGCTTGTTTTAGTGGTGGTAAAAAAAAAGTTGATGTACCTTCCTCGAATATTTGAAATATTATAGTTTCTCGATTTAAATTACAACGGAAAAGATGTTAGTTTTCGGGCAAAAGGGACTTGAAGTCGGATATAAAACAATACAGTAAACTGTTGTAGCTTTGTCCTTTAAGTAACAAGCTTTCTTTTCGTTATGGATTATAGTGAAAGATACCTGCTTCAAAATAAATTTGAAAAATAGTTGGTTAATAATTGTTTTATGCAGCAAATAGATTTGAAAATACCATTTTCAAAATCTATCTGCTGCATTTGCGTCTAAATGTGTCTGCAGGTGGGAAAGGGTTAACTTCAGACAAAAGGTGTTAATTTTCATGGAAAGAGTTTAAATTCCGGGCAAAGGGGAGGGACTTGCATGAAGATTGAAATTATTATACAATACAGTTTTAGCTTTGTATTTTTTGTAAGACACACACTCGCTGTGTTGTGATGGATTATTGTGTAAATTGTTTGGATTAGTCTGTGTTATTAATGGAAATCATAAGCACCTTTGTAAATGTAAACTGTTATATTTGTTCCTCGGCTCTTAGATTCTTCCAAATTGGAAATCTAACCCTTTTCCTGCTGAAGACGCTTTCTGACGCCTCTGGAGCAAACCTCTTTTTAAAATCATTGTGGCTAAAGGAGGAATTGCCCATAATGAGCAATTTATTCTCCTGCCACAATGGTTTTAACTTTATTCAATAACTGTTCTTTCAATTTTAGAGAGTTTCCATATTTTTGACTAAATGTTTTAAAAATCGTCTGCTGCATTTTTTTGCCTGTGGGAAGGGGTTAACCTCTCCCAAGTACAGTCGCTTTCTAACGCCTCTGAAGCCGAGCCCTGGTAGCTCAGTCGGTAACGACGCGGGCTGTCAATCCAGGGGTTGTGAGTTCGAATCCCGGCTCGGCCAACTTTCTTTCCGACGATTGACAAAAGTCAATGCGACATGCGTCATTCATCTTCCACCAATGGGCTAAGTCTATGTGAAAAAGCAGCCAGTTGCTTGGGATGATTGTTGTGTGGAGTACTGGTGTGAGAAAACCAGGAAATGCATGAGTAGGTGAACTGGCCGCCGTGATATAACTGAGAAATTGTTGAAAACAGCGTTAAACCCCATTCAATCAATCAATCAATCTAACGCCTCTGAAGTAGACGACTTTTAAAAACATTGTGACAAGAAGAAAAATAGCTCATAACAAGCAATTTCCCCTTTCGTCACAATGTTTTCGACTCTTTTTAATAAATTTATTTACATGTATATTGATTTTCCTTAGTTATGCCTAGATGTTTTCAAAGTCGTCTGCTGCAAATTTGTTGTAATTGTGGGAAAGGGTGAAGATAATGATGAAGTAATAAATTACATGTATGATGTGTTTATGGAGAAAAGCTGAAGAGACATATAGGAATAGAATGAGTCTGTCCATGGGAGAAAGGTACAAGTTGGCAATTCTGAACATGCAGTGTTCGGATCAGACTGTTTAATCTTTTCCTCATACGACAATTCTGCAGCAGACGACTTTGAACATATTTTGTCAAAAAATAGAAAATCTCTATAATTGAATGGATAACCTATGACTAAAAGTGGTAAACATGGTGGCAAAAGGGGAAATTGCTCGTTTTGAGCAATTTCTTCTTTTGTCACTATGTTTTCAAAAAGCCGTCTGCTGCAGAGGTCTCAGAAAGCATCTATATATGAGGGAAAAGGTTAAATAATTTCTGACTTATCAGAATCTACTCAAGTTGACAGAAGCTTTTTAATAATATTGTGTTAGTTAATTACGTGAATGTTGTAGATCAGGATCATCATTGTTCCAAGTTATGCCAACTTCTACCTTTTCTAAGTCTTTAAAAAATTAATGGTAAAAATGGCTGCCCTCCTTCGCGCTTATCTTTGCAGGGTTAGCATTACGACTGACTGGCTCAGGTGTCAGGATAAATGGACCAGTAGTACTGGTAACTTACACAGGAAATGCTGTCATATAACTGAATTTGTTTTGAAAGCTGCATAATTGAAAACGCTAAACAATCAATCTACCTTTTCTCATGGAGGGGTTCAAATGTCTTTAAGGTTGTTAATCATCTCTGAATGTCAGACAATTGTGTTATCTCTGAGGAAACCTTTCACAGGTAATCCTTAGCCTGCTTAGCCCCCCTTTCCTAAAAAAACACAATCTGCAGCGGACGACCTTGAGAACATCCCCTTTCCTTTAAAAACACAATCTGCAGCGGATGACCTTGAGAACATCCCCTTTCCTAAAAAAACACAATCTGCAGCGGACGACCTTGAGAAAATCTTGGGCAAAAATATGGAAAATCTATATTAATTAATGAAAGTACAAATTATTGAATATAAATTATAAAATGCAATGTGATAGAAGTAGAGTTTGCTCATTATGAGCAATTTCTGCTTTTGTTACAATGTTTTCAAAAGTCGTCTGCTGCAGACATGTCAAAATATTGCATTATATAAAGAGTACACTGCGCACCAGCTAAACTATTGTAAAACTGTCTGTTTTGACAATTGTCTTTGGTATTGTCGCTGTTAATTGAACTGTCATGTGACAAATACAGGACAAGACAAGGTCAGCTGACTTGACTATATATATTCTATGTAACAAACTGACCTTGTTATGTGTTCATCATGCTACAGTTGAATATTCAGGGATAATAGTTATGCATTGTTAATTCATTGAAAAACTTATAATTTATAATGTTGAAAATAATGTGTGCCATGAAAATCGGATAAAGAGCTATAAATAAAATATTTTCTAATCAAGTGCAATAGGATCGCTCACTGAACATTTAACCCTTTCCCACTTGCAGGCACATATTCAAGGCATCTGAAGTAGACTACTTTTGAAAAGTTTGATACTAAAGGAAAAATTCTCATAATGAAAAATTTCTCTTTTTGTAGCAATATTTTCAACTCTATTCAATGACAAAACTATAATTTAATGAGACTTTCTATATTTTTCTATCTGTTTTCAAAGTTTGTCATATGTGGGAAACTGTTAACCCTTTCCCTCGTATAGACGCTTTCTGACGCCTCTGCAGCAGACGGCTTTTTGAAAACATAGTGACAAAAGAAGAAATTGCACAAAACGTGCAATTTCTCCTTTTGCCACAATGTTTTCTACTTTTTGTCATAGGTTATCCATTCAATTATGGAGATTTTCTAAGTTTTGACAAAATACGTTCAAAGTCGTCTGCTGCAGAATTGTCGTATGAGGGAAAGGGTTAAGGACTTCAGTGTGAATTTTATGTGCAGTTACCTGCGCAAGTGTTACAAAATAATATAACCATACAAGTGCAATAATTAACATTAAATGGTCGGACTTTAAAATAACTTTTATGTTAATTTAAGTGAAACATTATACTACTACTAAGTAGACTGAGGAAAACTATAGGCTGATGTCAATTTAAGTGGTGAACTATAGACTGATGTCAATTTAAGTGGTTATTACTGTCCACTGATGTAAATTGAAGTGCGGTGTTATAGTAGATTGATTTAAAGTGATCTTAGTGCAACATTTTTGTAGACTGATGTAAATTTAAGTGGTACACTGTAGACTGTATAGACTGGTGTCAATTGAAGTGGTAATTTCTGCAGACTGGTGTCAATTTAAGTGGTCATTTCTGTAGACTGGTGTCAATTTAAGTGGTCATTTCTGTAGACTGATGTAAATTAAAGTGCAGTGTAAAGTCAGAGACAATGTCCCAGTTTGATAGAGACACTCCCATTGTAAGAAGAAGTAAATCCGGCCCTGTTTATGGCAGGGACAACACAGAAGAGGTTAGTAATATTCCTTGATCTAAATAATGTCAACCCTTTCCCACATGCAGACACATCTTGACATATCTACAGCAGAGACGACTTTTTGGTAACATTTTGTTGCAACGTGAGAAATTGCTCATTATAATGGCTCATATTATTATGCTCCTTTTGCCACAATATTATCAGATCTATTTTTCCTTTTCCAGCTATCTTCTCAAAGGATCCGGTCAGCTGCAAGGGCATCTTAACCCTTTCCCTCATATAGACACTTTCTGATGCCTCTGCAGCAGACAGCTTTTTGAAAACATTTAGGTGACAAAAGAAGAAATTGCTCAAAACAAGCAATTTCGCCTTTTGCCACAATGTTTTCCACTTTTAGTCATAGGTTATCCATTCAATTATAGAGATTTTCTATTTTTTTGAAATAATATGTTCAAAGTCGTCTGCCGCAGAATTGATGTATGAGGGAAAGGATTAATAAGTCTTATTGGAAATTTACCCGAAAGATTCACCCAAACATTCTATAGATACCTGTTTGAATGCAGCCAAGACAGAACTGTCAACGACAGTGCCTCGGTGGTGTAGACTTTTTTTGTTTTTACGCCGCTTTCAACAATTGATCAGTCATTTCACGGCGTTTCCTGTGTAAGTTACCAGTACTTCTGGTTCATTTATCCCGAAACCAGTTGTAATGCAGACCACACAACCCTGAGTGACAAGGATTGGTGGTGTAGAAGTAGAGCATCTGCCTTGGTTGCGGGAGATTGCGGGTTTGATCCCCTACCAGGTCATATACCAAAGACTTTAAAAATGGTAGTAATGGCTGCCCTCCTTGGTGCTCAGGGTTGCGGGGTTAGCATTATGTCAGACTCGCTGGTGGCAGGATAAATGGACCAGTAGTGCTGGTAACTTACCCAGGAAACACCTTGATGTAACTGAAAAATCATTAAAAGTGGCGTAAAAAAACCAATCAGTCAGAACTGTGAGCAGTGTAACGACTGTCTTGTAGCATCTGCAAACTGTAACAACATGACTGAGCCTGTGTATTTGCTCAGTCTCACCAGAGTCCTGACCTTTCTGCCATATTCAGTCAAACATGTGCTAAAGACCACCTTTGTACCTGTCTGTATAGCAATTCCCTATAGAAATCACACTTTCAATTTCCAAATTAATTATTTTCTACATAAATGACCCTGCAATTAATGACCACCTGTGAACAAAGACCAGATTGGTCTTTTCCAATAGATGGTCTTTAAACACAGGTTGGACAGTATATACAGAGCTCTTGATAACCCTTTTTCACGAACAGACATAACTGCCACTGCAATTTACCCTTTTACCAAACTGTTTTCAACTCTTATTCTATTATTAGAGAATTTTCATATTTGTGCCTAGATGTTTTCAAAGTAATCAGCTACAGATTTGTTGTATGTGGGACAGGGATAAGGGACCTTGTTTTATGTTGTTTTAAAAACCTTCCATTTGAGCCTCTTTAACCCTATGTTGTGGGTGCTCCATAACATATCAACAACATAATGGTTTGCCTTGGTTATAACAGAGATGAGCCGTCCCGCGAGTAAACCAACATTGTGGCCTCTGCGTAAAGTATCCGGATGAGCCTAAGCATGCCATGCAGGCTGACTCGGATGTACAATTTTCGCCTCATGTGGATTTTCAGAGGCCATAATGTACGTTTTCTCACGTTATCCTTCTAATAATGCGTTCCACTCGGGTGCTGGAGGTCGCGGGTCATCCCATGCCTGGTCATTCCAAAGATTTTAGAAATGGCTACCCTCCTTGATGCTCAGGGTTGTGGGGTTAGCATTACAACTGACTGAGTGTTGTCAGGATGAATGGGCCAGTTGTACTGATAACTTACACAGGAAACTCTGGGATATAACTGAAACATTGTTAAAAGCGGAGTAAAACACCAAACAATCAATCCTTCTAATGTCCTCTGTGTGTAACTAGCTCTGAAAAGCTACAATGGTGGCTCCACTATTTTCATTTCCATATCCATTTTTGAGATAATTTAACCCATTCCCACCTGCAGACGCATTTTGAAAACATTGTGGCCAAAGGTGAAATTGCTCATGATGAGCAATTTCACCTTTGGCCACAATGTTTTCAACTTTATTTAACAATTAAGCAACCTTTTATGGAGATTATTCAGGTTTTTGTCACTGTTTTCAGAGTCGTCTGCTGCAGATTTGTTGTATGTGGGAAAGGGTTAAAGCATTTTCTACTAGATCCCTATTTGCTTGATATGCAAGGCTCATCATGCGTACATGCATTGCATTGGTCTGAACTTGATGGATTGGGTATGCAAAATGCATGCATTAACCCTTTCCAATTTACAACAAATGTTTGAGCAGACAAATTTTAAATCATCCAGACCAAAGTACTGAAAATCTCTATAAATGAAAGTGTAATTATTGAATAGAGATGAAAATATCGTGGCAAAAGAAGAAATTGTTCACCACAAAGCAATTTTTCTCCCTTTGTAACAATGTTTTCAAAAGGCGTCTGCTGCAGATGCATCAAAATGTATCTACAAGTTGGAAAGGATTAAACTTTTTCTCTAATAGAAAAGCTTAAGAGTTTAGTGAGCTGCTTTGAGACTAGCTAAAGAATATAATAATAACTTTGATGCAGTGTTGTTGGAAAAACAGTGTAGGAAAAGGAACGTAATTGCTCATGAGTTATATTTTCAAAAGCCATTTGCTGCAGATATGCATCAATTGTCGTCTGCTGTAAACCCATCAAATTCCGTCTGTATTAGGAAAAGGGTTAATTAATATAATGGACATGCGTTTTACAATTACTCATAATTATGAAACATACGTTTTACAAGGTTTTCCTTATTCCCACGTTTAGACACATTTTGGTGCATCTGCTGCAGATCAGTTTTGATAACAATGTCACAAAAGGAGAAATTGCAATTTCTCTTTTGCCACAATATTTTGAACTCTATGCATTAGTTATATTTTCATTATTTTATTATATTTTATAGATACTTTCCATATGTCTGCCTACATATTTTCATAGTCGTCTGCTGCAGATTTTGTTGTATGTTTGAAAGGGTTATAGACTAGACAGTGTTGACAGACAGGAAATTAGGCAAAATTAAACTGCTGAGCCAGGCCGTAGGAAATCAACCTTTAGAGATTTCCAACCCATTGATGAGATGGATCAGTAAAGACACTGTCTTAAAACATCTGTGTAGTAGTAAACCTTTCTACTCATTAATTAATCTTTTCCCACCTACATAATTATGCTTTCTGGCAACCCTATGGCAGAAAACTTTTGAAAATATTGTGACAAATTGACAAATTCCTCATAATGAGCAATCTCTCATTTTGCCACAATAATTTAAACTTTATTCAATAACTGTTCTATCATTTATCGAGAGTCTTAACCCTTTCCCTCATATAGACCCTTTCTTATGCCTCTGCAGCAGACGGCTTTTTGAAAACATAGTGATAAAAGAAGAAATTGCTCAAAACGAGCAATTTCTTCTTTTGACACAATGTTTTCCACTTTTAGTCATAGGTAATCCATTCAATTATAGAGATATTCTATGTTTTGACAAAATATGTTCAACGTCGTCTGCTGTAGAATTGTCGTATGAGGGAAAGGGTTTAATGACTGAAAGACAGACAGGTATGACTGGGAACAGACTATATGGGGATGTTTTCACCTGTCTTCATCAACCATTCTAAATTTAAAGAATATGCATAATTTCGAAATAACACCATATCTGATAGGCAGCATACGTTTTTGCCAATTTCAGAAATTACCCATTCCCACAAATAACATTTTTGGCAGCAGATGACTTGGAAAACTTATTGACAAAAACGTGACAAATCTACACAAATGAGAGTTTGAATATAAAAAAGTGTTGAAAACATTGTGTAAAAAGGAGTAAATGCTCGTTTTGATCAATTTCTCCTTTTCCCACAATGTTTTCAAAAGTCGTCTGCTGTCGAAGCATCAGAAAGCGTCTACAAGCGGGAAAGGGTTAATGTGTCACTTTGATGTTATAGAATAAGAATGATATTAATTAACCCTTTCCCACTTATAGACACTTTCTGAAGCCTCTGCAGCAGACGACTTTTGAAAACATTGCAGCCAAAGGTGAAATTGCTCAAAACAAGCAATTTCTGCTTTTGCCACAATGTTTTCAACTCTATTTTATAAGTAAACTCTCATTTATGGAGATATTTCAACTTTTTGTCAATATGTTTTTAGCTCTACAGGCCAAAGGCCAGAAGGGCTTATGTCGTGGCGATTTGTCTGTGCGTCCGTCCGTCCGTCCGTCCGTCCGTCCGTCCGTCCGTCCGTCCGTGCGTCCGTAAACAATTTCTTGTTAACACGATACAGTCTTCACTTTTGATTGTATCTCAACCAAACTTATACAGTAGTAAGATATCCATGAGAGCTCGGTTCCTTTCGAAAACCAGCCACAGATCTGCCCATGCATGACTGGATTATGGCCCTTGAAATGGTCAAAATTGCTATAAAAGAGCTTGTTAACACGATACAGTCTTCACTTTTGATTGTATCTCAACCAAACTTATACAGTAGTTAGATATCCATGAGAGCTCGGTTCCTTTCCAAAACCAGCCACAGATCCGCCCATGCATGACTGGATTATGGCCCTTGAAATGGTCAAAATTGCTATAAAAGAGCTTGTTAACACGATACAGTCTTCACTTTTGATTGTATCTCAACCAAACTTATACAGTAGTTAGATATCCATGAGAGCTCGAACTTATACAGTAGTTAGATATCCATGAGAGCTCGGTTCCTTTCGAAAACCAGCCAGATCTGCCCATGCATGACTGGATTATGGCCCTTGAAATGGTCAAAATTGCTATAATAGATCTTGTTAACACGATAGTCTTTATTTTTTATTGTATCTCAACCAAACTTATACAGTAGTTAGATATCCGTGAGAGCTTGATTCCTTTCGAAAACAAGCCAGATCCGCCCCATGCATGACTGAATTATGGCCCTTGAAATAGTCAAAATTGCTATAATAGGGCTTGTTAACATGATACAGTCCTTATTTTTGATTGTATCTCAATCAAACTTATACAGTAGTTAGATATCCATGAGAGTTTGGTTCATTTTTAAAAAACGGCCAGATCTACCCATGCATGGCTGGATTATGGCCCTTGAAATTGTCAAAATTGCTATAATACAGCTTGTGAACACAATAGAGCTTCCATTTACTATTCTGATCTTCACCAAACTTAGATGGTATTTGAATATTGATGACATATTGGTTCGTTTTGAAACAAGCCAGATCAATGCCAGTAGAGCATAGGCCCTCATGGGCCTCTTGTTCAAATTCATCTGCTTCAGAATTGTTGTATGTGGGAAAGTGTTAAGAATGATTTGCGAATACAACCCTGATATTAACTCACTGGGGGTTGCCCATTCACCAGGTTATTTTCTAATGATGAGGTTCATATTTGAAATGTCAGCAAATTTTCTAAGAGTAATGCAGGTACATGTATATATCTATTTAAGTGAGAACCACAGGTGAACTCATTTCTTTATATGGGCTGTCACAGGTCGAATGCTTGTCATTTCGAATACGAAGAACGCGGATGCTCATAGATCTGCCTGTGCAAATCACTGGGTCTCCATCAGTTTACCAAACAGTCAAAATTTCGAAGTAAAAAAATTTCTGATTGGCTTAACTGTATGAAGTTTTATATTAACCCTTTCCCTCATCCAACAAATCTGCAGCAGACGACTTTGAACATATTTTGTCAAAAAATAGAAAATCTCTATAATTGAATGGATAACCTATGACTAAAAGTAGAAAACATTGTGGCAAAAGGAGAAATTGCTCGTTTTGAGCAGTTTCTTCTTTTGTCACTATGTTTTCAAAAAGCCGTCTGCTGCAGAGGCGCCAGAAAGCGTCTATATGAGGGAAAGGGTTAATTCTTTCCGGCATGCAGAGGTCGGTTGTATGGGGGAGATCGCGAGGGTTGATTTATCAGCACAAGGAAAGCTGTATCAGAAATCTAAGCCTCAATGCATGGGAGGTGAATTAAGCACTATCTTTGAATTTGTTTTATCAGAAACAAGACTTTTATTGTTCAGTCTTATCATGAACGTAAGGAGCTAAATTACTTTTTCATCTGAAATGATGCAGGCCTAACTATTTCCCATATACAAACAATGTTATATATTGCAGATGACTTCGTTAACCCTTTCCAACATACAACAAATCTGCAGCAGATGACTTTGAAAATGTCTAGGCAAAAAAGCACAGAAAATTCCTTTAAATGAATTAAGGACAATAATTGAATAGAGTTGAAAACATGGTGAAATAAAGAGAAAATGCTCGTTTTGAGCAATTTCTTCTTTTGTCCCCTGGTTTTCAAAAAGCCGTCTGCTGCTGAGGCATCAGAAAGCATCTATATGAGGGAAAGGGTTAAACACATTGTTGCAAAGGAGACATTGCTCATGATAAGCAATTTCACCTTTTGTAAGAATGTACTATCATACTTAAATATTTAGACCTTTTTTCAAAATTTTCTACTAGAGGATTTCAAAGACCTCTGCTTTATATGTTTTTGCATGCGAGCCCTTTTACTGATAGGTTTACTGGTGGGTATACAGGATTTGAGACTGGCTTAGGCATCTCAGGTTCAAAAACCAGATTCCTGGCTCTTGCAGTGGTCATGGTTGAATGCAATTGGGCGAGGCATATTGACATAAGCTTAACCCTTTCCCTCATACGACAATTCTGCAGCAGACGACTTTGAACATATTTTGCCAAAACATGGAAAATCTCTATAATTGAATGGATAACCTATGACTAAAAGTGTAAAACATTGTGGCAAAAGGAGAAATTGCACGTTTTGTGCAATTTCTTCTTTTGTCACTATGTTTTCAAAAACCCGTCTGCTGCAGAGGCATCAGAAAGCGTATATATGAAGGAAAGGGTTAACCTTTTCCGAATTACCGACCCATTTTGAGGTCACTGCAGGAGAAGACTATTTGAAAACACTGAAGCAAAAGGAGAAAAAGCACATAATGAGCAATTTCTCCCTTTGCCTCAATGTTTTTAACCCTTTCCCACATACAACAGATCTGCATTGGACGACTTCAAAAATATACTCAAATAAATTTGAATAGTGTTGAAAAAACATGATGACAAAAGGAGAAATTGCTTGTTTTGAGCAATTTCTTCTTTTATCACCAGGAATCCGCTGTGGTCGAGTGGTTAGCGTCGGGGATTTCGAAACCGGGTGTCCCGGGTTCGATCCCCAGTCGCGGCAATTCGGTCATGGTGGAGTGCCCTTGGGCAAGGCACATTTTCTAGCCTAGTACTGGTTTGTTCACCCAGGGAACATGAATAATAAAAAAAATTAAATGCGCGCTAAATGACCTTAGCTGTCGATGCGCCATAAAACAATATACATTCATTCATTCTTTTATCACCATGTTTTTAAAAAAGCTGTCTGCTGTAGATGTGTCAAATGTTTCTGCTGTATGTCGGATAGATATATTAACACCTTTCCCACATACGACAATTCTGCAGCAGACGACTTTGAACATATTTTTGTCAAAAAATAGAAAATCTCTATAATTAACTGGATGACCTATGACTAAAAGTGGAAAACATTGTGGCAAAAGGAGAAATTGCTCGATTTGAGCAATTTCTTCTTTTGTCACTATGTTTTCAAAAAGCTGTCTACTGCAGAGGCATCAGAAAGCGTCTATATGAGGGAAAGGGTTAATGTGTAATTCTCAATTGCCAAAAACTGTCAACTTTTGATGTGTAATTCTAACCGATGACTTTGAAAATATTGAGGTATAAAAATTTGAATTCGCAGCTCAAAGTGTGTTCAAATGATACTTATTTATAGTACCTAATCAAATTTTGAGAAAATGTCACATAACCATTTCACACTTGCAGATGTATTTCGACACATCTGCAGTAGACATTTTTTGAAAAAGGAGAGTTTGCTTACCCTGCTGAATGTTTTCAATTACTTCCTCCCCAGTCGCGGCACTACGGTCATGGTGGAGTGCCCTTGGGCAAGGCACATTTTTCTAGCCTAGTACTGGTTTGTTTACCCAGGGATCATGAATAATTAAATTTAAATGCGCGCTAAATGACCTTAGCTGTCGATGCGCCGTAAAACAATATACATTCATTCAATTACTTCCAATAATTATACCCCCTTTAAAGAAGAGAGGGTATATATGAGCCACTTTGTCGGGCTGTCTGTCTGTCGGCCGGAAGCCATGTTTTGTTCGGCCTATTTCTTACAAACCACTCGGTGGAATTCAATAAAACTGTACATGAAGCTTCTATACCAAGAGGAGATGTGCATATATATCCTAATGGTTACAATTGCATGTTATTTTACAGAGTTATGGCCCTTTTACTAATTAAGTTATGGTGTAGGTCAAGGTGCTGTTTAGGGGGGTATTTATCATCTTCAGTGATAGTTCTTAGGTTACATTTTCATTTATATTCTTCCATATTTTTGCCTAGGTCTCTGCTGCAGATTCTGTGTAAATTAGTTAACCCTTTCCCATTTTCAACAAATCGGCAACAGACGACTTTGAACTCATCTCAGTTAAAATATGGAAAATCTCCATAAATGAAAGTATTAACATTAAATAAACTCGAAAACATAATAGCTAAAGGAGAAATCATGCTGAGCAAATTCTCCTTTTGTCATAATGCTTTTAAAAGTTGTCTGCTTCGAAGGCTCCATAAAACATTTTGTATATGGGAAAGGGTTAAAAACATGAAAATGAGGCGTTTTGATAAAAGTTCATCATGAGGTACTCTGAGTCATGAAGGTGCATTTTGAAGGTCATAGGGATCTGGCTGTTAATGCGAAATAATTAAAGTTCTTGTTGGTCCTTACAAACACCATTTAATTGAGTACCCACAAAATAGGGCATATTGAATGGAAAATAATAAATTGAGATTTAAAAGAACCCATTTAAAACCCTTTCCTACTTACAAAATAATCTGCAGCAGAAGACTTTGGAAAGATCTATTATAAAATATGGAAAATATCTATAAATATAAGTGTATTTATTGGATTGTGTTGAAAATATTGTGGCAAAAGGATTAATTGATCATAACAAGTGTTTCTTTTGCCACAATGTTAACTGCAATCGTCTGCTGCAAATGCTTCAAAATGCATGTATAAGGGGGAAAGGGTTAAACCTACACCAAGCGCAGACGAATTTTAACGCATTCTGCCCCAGACAACTTTAGCAAACGATGCATTTACTCATAACAAGCAATTTATTCTTTTGTCACAATGTTTTCATATTAGTTCTTTCATTTATCAATATTTTTCATAGTTTTGTCAACCCTTTCCCTCATATAGACGCTTTCTGATGCCTCTGCAGCAGACAGGTTTTTTAAAAACATAGTGAAAAAAGAAGAAATTGCTCAAAACGAGCAATTTCTCCTTTTGCCACAATGTTTTCCACTTTTAGTCATAGGTTATCCATTCAATTATAGAGATTTTCTACTTTTTGACAAAATATGTTCCAAGTCATCTGCTGCAGTATTGTTGTATGAGGGAAAGGGTTAGAGATATGAAATAGGACCTTTATCTAGAAGCCTGAAAGGAATATATTGCTTTTGTTGCATTTTGTTTTCTGCCACTGGGTGATTACATTTATTTCATGAAAGGAACGGAATTTATTGGATTTTAAAAATAAGTCTGATATAAAAAGTTTGTATTATATTCTTTTTTTGTTGCCTGTACACATTCACACATTATGCATCGCTTCTCCATTGTCTGTCTGTCTATCTGTCTGCCACACTTAAATTTATTTCATTAAATTTTTCCCACCTGCCGACGCATTTTGAAGGTTTGCAGCAGATATCTTTTGAAAACATTGTGAAAAAAGTAGAAATTGCTCATGTAGAAATTTGGCCTAAATATTTTCAACTTTATTTAACAATTAAGCTATCTATTAGGGAGATTTTTCAAGTTTTTGTCACTATGTTTTCAAGGTTGTCTGCTGCAAATTTGTTGTATGAGGGTAAGGGATAAATAAAGTTTCCTTGCTTTAAGTTTTTACTCACCTGAGCACAAAGTGCTCAAGGTGAGTTATTGTGATTGCCCTATGTACGTCGTGCGTCTGTCAACATTTTCACCTCAGTAATCAGTGGGTCAATTGGGGTGAAACTTCACAGAAAGCATCCTCTCAATGACCTCACCAGAACTCCTTTTTGGGATCCTTGCAGAATTCTAGTTTCCATGGCAACCAAATGAAAACAACTGAAAAATGTTTCTTGTGTGACTCTCGATCAGATTCCTTCAAGCCATGTTGATTGGTCAAAAAACATGGCCGCCAGGGGGTGGGGCTGGTTTGCCTTTTGTGGCTACAGAGGAAATTTTAAAAATCTTCTCCTCCAAAAGTGGCCGATTTTCAAATAATTTTTGTAGAAATGAACCTTGGCTCTCTCTCAGTTTTGCTTTATATGGTTATATTGAAAACTTTAAAAATCCTCTTCTCCAAAACTATCTAAAGAATTATGCTGAAATGTTTCTTTTGTGACCCTCTTCAAGAATTTACTTCTACGCATATTGGTAGGTAAAAAAAAGTTATTGTGGTAGGCATCCCAATCACATTGCATAATTCAGGTGAGCAACCCCACTTGTTCTCAACAAGGCCCTTACAAAGAGACATTTAACCCTTTCCCTCATATAGACGCTTTCTGACGCCTCTGCAGCAGACGACTTTTTGAAAACATAGTGACAAAAGAAGAAATTGCACAAAACGTGCAATTTCTCCTTTTGCCACAATGTTTTCCACTTTTTGTCATAGGTTATCCATTCAATTATAGAGATTTTCTATTTTTTTGTCAAAATACGTTCAAAGTCGTCTGCTGCAGAATTGTCGTTTGAGGGAAAAGGTTAAACATCAATCAATCAATCAATTCATTTGAAAACATTGTAACTCTCATTTCTCCAAAGGAGAGTAGAATTTTCAAAATAGACCTACCTTCATGTATCCATTGTTATAACTTTTAGCATTGTTTATAAAGTAACCCTTTTCTGCATCCAACAAATCTGCAGCAGACGTCTTTGTAAGAATACCGAGGCAATAATATGGAAAATCTTCTTAACCCTTTCCCTCATACGACAATTCTGCAGCAGACGACTTTGAACATATTTTGCCAAAACATAGAAAATCTCTATGACTAAAAGTGGAAAACATTGTGGCAAAAGGAGAAATTGCACGTTTTGTGCAATTTCTTCTTTTGTCACTATGTTTTCCAAACTCTGTCTGCTGCAGAGGCGTCAGAAAGCGTCTATATGATGGAAAGGGTTAAGATAAAAAATAAGTTGTTGAACAGAGTTGAAAACTGTTTTTATACGACCGTTTCTTAAAAACGGTACGTATTATGGTATGGTCATGTCCCTCCGTCCCTCCGTCCGTCCCTCCGTCCGTCCGTCCATCCGTCTGTTCGGGTTTTCCGCACTTTTTTCTTACATACTTTGAGCTATTGAGCTGAAATTTTGTATACGGCTTTGTAGTGATGTGTTACAGATCAAGTTCACATTTCCTGGGATTTCGTCAATCTTTGAATGAGTTATGCCCCTTTTTGGACTTAGAATATTGGTTTTCCGCACTTTTTTTCTACATGCTTGTATGTATTGAGCTGAAATTATGTATACAGCTTTGTAATCAAGTGTCACAGATCAAGTTCACATTTCCTCAAATTTCGTCAATTTTTTAATGAGTTATGCCCCTTTTTGACTTAGAATATTGGTTTTCCGCACTTTTTTATGCCCCCGGAATCTCCGATTCGGTGGGCATATAGTTTTTGGCCTGTCTGTTGGTTGGTTGGTCTGTCTGTCTGTCTGCACAAAAAAAACTTTAACCTTGGCCATTACTTTTGAACCATAACAGGTACGGCTACCATATTTCACATGTGTATTCCTTGTGACATGACCTTTCTGTCAGTACCAACATTTTTGACCTTGCGACCTTGACCTTTGACCTAGAGGTTGCCATTCTCGAAAAAAACTTTAACCTTGGCCATTACTTTTGAACCATAACAGATACGGCTACCATATTTCACATGTGTATTCCTTGTGACATGACCTTTCTGTCAGTACCAACATTTTTGACCTTGCGACCTTGACCTTTGACCTAGATGTTGCCATACTAAAAAAAAACTTTAACCTTGGCCATTTCTTTTGAACCATAACAGGTACGGCTACCATATTTCACATGTGTATTCCTTGTGACATGACGTTTCTGTCAGTACCAACATTTTTGACCTTGCGACCTTGACCTTTGACCTAGATGTTGCCATTCTCGAAAAAAACTTTAACCTTGGCCATTACTTTTGAACCATAACAGATACGGCTACCATATTTCACATGTGTATTCCTTGTGACATGACCTTTCTGTCAGTACCAACATTTTTCACCTTGCGACCTTGACCTTGACCTAGATGTTGCCATTCTCGAAAAAAACTTTAACCTTGGCCATTTCTTTTGAACCATAACAGGTATGGCTACCATATTTCACATGTGTATTCCTTGTGACATGACCTTTCTGTCAGTACCTTGCGACCTTGACCTTGACCTAGATGTTGCCATTCTCGAAAAAAACTTTAACCTTGGCCATTACTTTTGAACCATAACAGGTATGGCTACCATATTTCACATGTCAGTACCAACATTTTTGACCTTGCGACCTTGACCTTTGACCTAGATGTTGCCATTCTCGAAAAAAACTTTAACCTTGGCCATTACTTTTGAACCATAACAGATACGGCTACCATATTTCACATGTGTATTTCTTGTGACATGACCTTTCTGTCAGTACCAACATTTTTGACCTTGCGACCTTTACCTTTGACCTAGATGTTGCCATTCTCAATTTTTTTTTTAACCTTCCCCACTACTTTTGAACAATAACAGGTAATGCTACCATATTTCACATGTGTATACCTTGCGACCTTGACCTTTGACCTAGATGTTGCCATTGGGGGGCATCAGTGTTTCACAAACACATCTTGTTCCTACATACTTTGAGTTATTGACCTGAAATTTTGTATATGGCTTTGTAATCATGTGTCACAGATCAAGTTCACAATTCCTGGGATTTCGTCAGTTTTTGAATGAGTAATGCCCCTTTTTGGACTTAGAATATTGGTTTTCCGCACTTTTTTTCTACATGCTTTTATGTATTGAGCTGAAATTATGTATACAGCTTTGTAATCAAGTGTCACAGATCAAGTTCACATTTCCTCGAATTTCGTCAATATTTGAATGAGTTATGCCCCTTTTTGGACTTAGAATATTGGTTTTCCGCACTTTTCTCCTACATACTTTGAGCTATTGACCTGAAATTTTGTATAAGGCTTTGTAATCATGTATCACAGATCAAGTTCACATTTCCTGGTATTTCGTCAATATTTGAATGAGTTGTGCCCCTTTTTGGCCTTAGAATATTTGTCAATTTCTGCATGAATTATGCATTTTTCATAGTTTCCCATTATTCTTTAACAACTTATTCCTGAACGACTTTATTAACTTTTTACAAACAAACAATATATCAAAACAAACAGGAAACTTACAAAGAAGTTCCCGACGGGCGTATTATGTACCGTTTGCAGTACTCTTGTTAAATGTGGTCTGCTGCAGCCACGGCCAAATTGATCTAAATATGAGAAAAAGAGTTAAATATTAATTTACTTGTTTGACATTTATAAAGTATTTTGTGAAGATAGTGTGGTTTGTAGTTTCCTACAAAATCTTTTATTACATTACAAATTTATTACCAGCTCAACTTTTTATTAACCCTTTCCCACATACAGCAAAACCTGCAGCAGATGGCTTTGAAAATGTCTAGGCAAATATCTCTGAAATTGAAAGTATAATAATTCATAAGAGTTCAAAATAGTGTGCAAACGTAGGAATTGTTTATTATAAGCTATTTCTCCTTTTGCTGATTTTTTTCAACAATTGTCTGCAGCAGAGGCGTCAGGAAAGGGTTTGTATATTGGAAAGGGTAAATGGCGAGTTCCTTTGTATCGGTGTCCGGTTTAATAGCCTCTGAAATAAGACTTTTTGCCATAGAGGGGAAAAAGTATTTCCAGAAGCCCTTACAAGAGAAAATCAATATTCCAGGAAATTTGATAGAATTTAATCCTTTGCCCTCCTTTTCATTCTTGAAAAAAGCCCATTTTACAGCATTGTAGATCCCGATCAACCTGTATGTTGGTGAGTGCTGATCATGCTCTTCACGCAAGGAATGTTGATGAAAAAAGTGAGACTTATCTAAAGAAGAGCAATAGCAAGTCTTGAAGATGATAATTTTATAGCCGATACTGAACGTATTTATGTGATTAAGGGGTCTGGGAATTCCCAAAAGTTATCATTTGAGGGGAAATGAGAATTCCTTTGGTTACATGAAGGGAACCGAATTTCAGGGTCCGTAAATTATGTGTTTTCCCCAGAGCTGGGCACCGATATCCTTGATTTAACTGGCTGATTCATGATTAAAAAATGTAACAATCAATAACCTGTAACCATCCTGCCCTTAAAAAGGGGACTCTAATAAAAATTGTCCTTATATAGACGCTTTCTGGCTTTTTGAAAACAGTAGTGACAAAGAAAAATTGCTCAAAACGAGCAATTTCTCCTTTTGCCACAATGTTTTCTGCTTTTAGTCATAGGTTATCCATTCAATAAAAGTAATTTTCCTTTTTTTTGACAAAATATGTTCAAAGTCGTCTGCTGCAGAATTGTCGTATGTGAAAAAGGATAAAAAAAAAGAGAATTAATTTTTTCCCTGATACAGAAAACATTTTTGACACATCATTGCAACACACGACTTTTGAAAACACTGTTGGAAACTCTAAACTACAAATTCTTTATCAAACATTATACTTAATTTCATTGTTTTTAAGAAATAATATTGTCTTCTTCAGATTCTTTATTAAGCCTTTCCCACAATACAGTGACTCTTCTGCTGACAACTTCGAAAATATCTTGGCAAAAATTTGGAAAATATTTAACCCTTTACCTCATACGACAATTCTGCAGCAGACGACATTGAAAGTATTTTGTCAAAACATAGAAAATCCCCATAACTGAATGGATAACCTATGACAAAAAGTGGAAAACATTGTGGTAAAAGGAGAAATATTGCACGTTTTGTGCAATTTCTTCTTTTGTCACTATGTTTTCAAACAGCCGTCTGCTGCAGAGGCGTCAGAAAGCGTCTATATGAGGGAAAGGGTTAAATGATGGTTTTAGTTATAAAAAAGGGTTGAAATCATTATGAGGAATTTCTCCTTTTGCAATGATGTTTTAGAAAGTAGTCTGCAGCAGATGTGTCAGAATGTGTCTGTATTTTGAGAAAGGGTTAACCCTTTCCCTCATATAGATGCTTTCTGATGCCTCTGCAGCAGATGGCTTTTTGCCTCTGCTGCAGAATTGTTGTATGAATGGAAAGGGTTAAAACAGGGTATCCTGCAAACCCTTCCCCACAAATATTCACCAAACGACTTTGAAACGTATTTCTGGTAAAAATGTAAACAAATATCCATAAATGAAAGTTAAATTATTAAATAGAGTTGAAAATGTTGTGGCAAACAGAGAAAATGCTCATTATGATTGATTGATTGGGGTTTTAAGCCGTTTTTTACAATTTCTCAGTCATACCACTGTGGCCAGTTCACCTTACTCATGTGTTTCCTGGTTTTCGAACACCTAAGTACACCACACAACAATCTATCCAAGCACCTGGCTGCTTTTCCACATAGACTTAGCCCATTGGTGGAAGACGAATGACGCAAGTCGCAATGACTATTGTCAAACGTCGGAAGGAAAGTTAGCAGAGCCAGGATTCAAACTCGCCACCCCTGGATTGACAGCCCGCGTTTGTTACCGATTGAGCTACCGGGACTCGACTGCTCATTATGAGCAATTTCTCTGTTTGCCACAATGTATTCAAAAGCTGTCTGTTATAATGGCGTCAGCAAGCGTCTTAATATATGGGAAAGGGTGAAGAATTGCCGTATGAATGGAAAGGGTTAAAACAGGGTATCCTGCAAACCCTTCCCCACAAATATTCACCAAACGACTTTGAAACGTATTTCTGGTAAAAATGTAAACAAATATCCATAAATGCAAGCGTCTATATATGGGAAAGGGTGAAGAATTGTCGGAGTTTTGGGGCTGATTGAATATTGAATAGGGAATATTTCATTATGGACTTGTCATTTTGGAGAAACATCTCTGTAATTATGCAGTTTTATTAGAATCACATTTGCATAAGACACAATGAAATACCATTGAAAATGTTATTAAAGCCCAATTTGTTTTTAACCCTTTCCCACAAAACGACGCTTTCTGGTGCCTCTGTAGCAGACGCCTTTTAAGAACATTTTGGCAAATGGAGACAATTTATGCTCAACACAAGCAATTTCTCCTTTGGTCGCAATGTTTTCAAAAGTAGTCTGCTGTAGATGTTTTGAAATGGGTCCGCCAGTGGGAAAGGGATAAGCAATGTCCGTCCGTCTGTCTCTACGTAACAATTTATCTGTTGCAGATGTTTTGAAATGGGTCCGCAAGTGGGAAAGGGTGAAGCATTATGTCTGTCTGTCTGTCTGTAACAATGGTTATATTAGATGAATTGTTAAGTATTATACTTGTGGCTTACAGGATGGGTATCATCCAATACATAATTTCCTTATTATGATAAGCTTAAGATAAGATAATTGTTGAGGTGGATTAATACTTCCCCCCCCAAATGCAGACGTAATTTATTTCATCTGCAGACAACTTTTGAAAATGTTGTGTTGAAAGAAGAAACTGCTCATATTGAATAATTTCTCCTCTTGCAAAAATGTTTTCAACTCTATTCAATAATTATACTTTCATTTATAGAGAGGTCAATAGTTTTGTCTAGACTCTTTAACCCTTTCCCTCATATAGACGGTTTCTGATGCCTCTGCAGCATACAGCTTTTTGAAAACATAGTGACGAAAGAAGAAATTGCTCAAAACGAGCAATTTCTCCTTTTGCCACAATGTTTTCCACTTTTAGTCTTAGGTTATCCATTCAATTATAGAGATTTACTATTTTTGTAAAAAATATGTTCAAAGTCGTCTGCTGCAGAATTGTCGTATGAGGGTGAGGGTTAAAAGTTGTTTGATGCAGATGATTCCCTGTATGTGGGAAACGGTAAAACTGATACACATATTTGTATATCACATCAACTTTTAATAGTTGACCTCCGCCCAATCCTCTTATGTGCTCATTTTAGACCCTTCCAAATTGAAAGATCTGAAGGAAAAAAACTTATCAAATTAAAGTTGGACTTTAAAGGTGCTGAACTCCAGATGTTGAAACTTCTTCAAATTCACATGTGCTAATAATGACAACAAATGAAGTAATAAGTAAAGTTCAAAACTATTTTGGCAGTAAATGTTGAAAAACTGTTAATTGAAAGTCATGAAACTGCATACAGTACAAAATTTGGCTTACTCACTCAGGGTATACAATATAATGTCTATACCCAGTAAAAATGAAGCATAAACAATCAATATTTAGATGTTTTTGGGACTGGAAAGTAAAATGATGACTCTAGTTCTATCCCAGAGTTATGATTCTAATATTTCAAGACCATTTTTGAACATTTTAAAACTTTCACTATAATATTTATTTTCTGGAGTTAAGCACCTTTAAATTAAATTAGAAAGTTTTGACAAAGTTGTTATACTTAGAAAAAGTTTCTTGCAAGATTCCATAACATTTGGATGTTTAACCCTTTCCCTCTCTTATAGACGCTTTCTGACGCCTCTGCAGCAGACGGCGTTTTGAAAACATAGTGACAAAAGAAGAAATTGCACAAAACGTGCAATTTCTCCTTTTGCCACAATGATGATGATAGTTTTCCAGAAATTATCCGTTCAATTATGGAGATTTTCTATGTTTTGACAAAATACGTTCAAAGTCATCTGCTGCAGAATTGTCGTATGAGGGATTTTTAGAAACAAGCATTTACCTCTTTTACAGACCATATTGCATTACAATCTGCCTAGCAAATATTTGCAGCATTTTTGGCTTGTTAACCCTTTCAGCGCCGAATTGTTTAAAGTAGACTCTTCCATGTTCAAACTTGGACTACTCGATTTTCATGTTATAGGATTTTTGGAATGTTTTTATAACTCACAGCCAAACAATGCAGATTTCAGGTGAGACAGCTCGTTACAAGCTGACTCACCTGAATCTGTATTGTTTGCAAAAAGCTCAATATTGCCTTTGGCGCTGAAAGAGTTAAACCTTTTCAAAATATGACATATCTGCAGCAGACGATTTTGATTTTTTTTTTATGGAAAATCTCTGAAAATGAAGGTTAAATAACTGAAAAGAGTTGAAAATGTTGTGGCAAAAGGTTAAATTGCTTGTTTTGAGCCATTTCTCCTTTTGTCACAATCTTTTCAAAAGTCGTCTGCTTCAGAGCCGTCAGAAAGCGTATATATGTGGGAAAGGGTTACTTAAATTAATAACTAGAAATATCACTGAAGGTGATGAATACCCCCAGCTGGTGCCTGACAATATACATATGTATGAGAAATTCAAGGGGCCATAACTCATTTAAAAATAATTCCAGTGCAACACGCCCAACGATATGCACAACTAGGCTTGCTATCAATCATTCTTGTGAAGTTATATTGAATTCTGACCAAGGGTTACTGAGAAATAGTGTTCACAAGAAATGTCTACAAACTATGTATGAGAAATGCAAGGGGCCATAACTCATTTAAAAATAATATCAGTGCAACACGCCGACAATATGCACAACTAGGCTTGGTATCAATCATTCTTGTGAAGTTATATTGAATTCTGATAAAGGGTTGCTGAGAAATAGTGTTCACAAGAAATGTCCAGACCAACGGACCGACCGACCGACCGACCGACTCAGTTGACAAACCGACCGACAAGCGTGACTCCTATATAGCCCCCAGATACTACGATATACGGGGGTATAACAAGTATGTACCATATAATTAGAGCCTTGCTGATTTCTGCATTTTCTGCAGTGTACCAAACTTTCTGTATATCATCATTGTTACAAAACCTAAACAGTCTGAAAGAGAATGGATTGTCTATCGACAAATGACAGGAAATAGTTTTGTGAGGGTATATTGATCAGATATGGAAAAAAATATGTGTAATATACAAATAGGCTGTTTGTGATATATTATTGTTTACTCTTCCCATTGAGATCCTGTGTATGACACTGTTGTAACCTTAGTTCTCATATATTATATTTAGACAACATGATTTTGGGATTTATGAAATTTCAAGGTAAATTTATCTTATCTATTTAACCCTTTCCCACATGCAGATGCATTTATACCCATCTGCAGGAAAAAAACTTTTTAAAGGATGATCAATTTCTCCCTTTGCTTAGATGTTTTCAACTGTTTTCAATAGTAAAAATCCTTTCATTTATAGGGAATTTCTATATTCTTGACTAGATGTTTTCAAGGTTGTATACTGTAGGTTTGTTACAATGGGCTAATTTGATACTTTGTAAGATTAAAATTTATTGTGAAGGGTAGAAGCCATTGCATAAAATATAAAATGGCTTGGCTGATCCTGTTATTTTTTCAAAAGTTGTATGGAAAACTAAACTTGTTAAGGAATATTGAAGGCTAGGTTTTATCATATCCATTTAATGTTTTATATTTTATGAATATTTGCATTGTGTTTTCCAAACGCTTTATCTGATGCAGATTACCTGAATCTTTTAGAATAAACATCATTGGAAAAGGAGTAATTGCTATTAGCTAGCAATTTCTCCTTTTCCCATTACGTTTTCAACTGTAATCCAAATATTTTTTTCCAAGTTTTGGAGTTTTTCATTTCAGGTGTTTTCAAACAAACTACTCTTTAACCCTTTACCTCATACGACAAATCGGCAGCCGACGACTTTGAACATATTTTGTCAACAAGTAGAAAATCTCTAAAATTGAATGAATAACCTATGAATAAAAGTGCAAAACATTGTGTCAAAAAGAGCAATTTCTTCTTTTGTCACTATGTTTTCAAAAAGCCGTCTGCTGCAGAGGCGTTAGAAACCGTCTATATGAGGGAAAGGGTTCAACATCATATGAGGAAAATGGTCTGACACTTGATTTCAATTATGGAATAGAAATGAATTTTTGAAAATCTGCTTGATTAAAATGGAATGCACCCTTTTCACCAAACAACAAATCTGCAGCAAACAACATTGAAATATAGACAAAATTATGGAAAATCTGATTTTTTATAAATGAAATATTGAATAGAGTTGAAACATTGTGGCAAAAGTAGAATTGTTGTTTCAAAAGGCATCCGGCCCAGATGCATCAAAATGCACTTGCATGACTGTTGGAAAGGGAAAACCCTTTACCACATATAGGCGCTTTCTACATGACGCCCCTGCAGCAGACGACTTTTGAAAACATATTGCGCCAAAAGTAGAAATTGCTCAAAACAAGCAATTTCACCTTTGGCCTCAATGTTTTCAACTTTTGTCAGTTAAAGTAAACCTGCATGCATAGAGATTTTTCGTGTTTTTGATAAGATATGTTCAAAGTCGTCTGCTTCAGATTTATTGTACGTGGGAAAGGGTTAAATTATATTGCCCATGAATGGATGGGAGAATTATTGGATTAGAAATGATAGAAACCTATCTGTTGACATTGGGGTAGGATCAGCCATGTTTGCATTGTGGTCCGTGAGTGAGCTTCTGAAAGGATTTTTGTGTATCTGAACAATAGTTTTGATACCTTTATATTTTTGCCTTTGACTCTTTAATGAAACAGCAAACAACGAAACGGTCCTGCCATTAGAGTTAAACCCACGTTTGCATGTTTTAACCATTTCTGACTTGCAGACGCAGTTTTTGACATGGCAACAGCAGAATGTCTTTAGAAAACTTTGTGACTAAAAGAGAGATTGCTCATTATTTTTTGTTACATTATGTTTTCAATTTCATTTTAGTTATCTAACTTTCATTTTAAGAGATTTTCCATATTTCTGCGAACTTGCTTTCAAAGTCGTCTGCTGTAGATTTGTTGAATGTAGGAAAGGGTTAATTACTGGCCTATTATTATAATAATCGATTTTTCAATTTTGGGACATGTCAATATATAAGATATATCTTATGATAAATTTGTGATTAATTGAATAATTTGTTTGTTTTGTTGGGGTTTTATGTGGTTTTCAACATTATTTCAGTTATATCACTTTAACAGTTCACTTATTCATGATCCCTTGGTAAACAAACCATTACTATGCTAGGAAATGTGCCTTGCCCAAGAGCATTCCACCATGACCATAGCGCCACCACTGGGGATCGTATCCGGCGGATTACTTTGGAAAGATAGATAAGAATGCGAAATATTCCTTTTCCAGAGCCCTGGTAGCTCAGTCAGTAGCGATGCGGGCTGTCAATCCAGGGCTTGTGAGTTTGAATCCCAGCTCAGCCAACATTCTTTCCGATGTTTGACAAAAGTCACTGTGACCTGCTTCATTCGTCTTTCACCAATGGGCTGTTTAACAGTCTATGTGGAAAAGTAGCCAGTTGCATGGAAAGTATGTTGTGTGGTGTACTGACGTGGGAAAACCAGGAAACACATGAGTAAGGTGAACTGGTCGCAGTGTTTTGACTGAAAAATTGTTGAAAACGGCGTTAAACCCCAATCAATCCTTTTCCCACAATATCTTCTAAAGTTCCCATGCAGCTGCTTAATTCAGACTGTGTTTTGGAAGGCGTTAAACATTTGAGACTGGATCAATTTGTAATGCCAGTGCCATCAGTAAAAAGCTAGGCCAGCCAACGCATCCATGTTGCTGACCTGGCTCTATAAGTGTTGGCTGCTCAAGTCAACATTGCCTTATCTTGATATCCCTAGAGTCGAGCCGCGGTAGTTCAGTCGGTAGCGACGCGGGCTGTCAATCCAGGGGTTGTGAGTTCGAATCCCGGCTCGGCCAACTTTCTTTCCGACGATTGACAAAAGTCAATGCGACATGCGTCATTCGTCTTCCACCAATGGGCTAAGACTATGTGGAAAAGCAGCCAGTTGCTTGGGAAGATTGTTGTGTGGAGTACTGGTGTGAGAAAACCAGGAAACGCATGAGAAGGTGAACTGGCCGCCGTGATATAACTGAGAAACTGTTAAAAACGGCGTTAAACCCCAATCAATCAATGATATCCCTAGAAATGGCTTATAATAGATTCTTCCAAATGCAAATTTAACCCTTTCCCTCATACGACAATTCTGCAGCAGACGACTCAATTGAACGTATTTTGTCAAAACATAGAAAATCTCCATAATTGAATGGATATTACCTATGACAAAAAGTGGAAAACATTGTGGCAAAAGGAGAAATTGCACGTTCTGTGCAATTTCTTCTTTTGTCACTATGTTTTTCAAAAAGCCGTCTGCTGCAGGGGCGTCGGAAAGCGTCTATATGAGGGAAAGGGTTAAGCTGTGACAAGCTGGACTGAAGTCAACTTTGAAAGATTTAACCCCCTTCCTGCATGCATGAAATCTGCAGCAGACAACTATCAATAAATGATATATAATTATTGAATAGAGTTGAAAACATTATGTAAAAGGGAGAAATTGCTTATAACAGGTTATTCTGTCCCTTTGCCATGATTGATTGATTGCATATTAAAAGAATTATTTCCCTTGGACTTTTGAAAATTTCAATCTGCTTTGAAAACAAACACCTGAGGCAAAATTTGTAGCATATGGAAGATACTTTAATTGAGAGGGTTAATTGAAGACCTTTTGAGAAAAAGAGACATAGCTTTGAGCACTTTCTCCTTTTTCTCAAAAGGTCTTAAAACGTCTTTCTGTATCAGAGAAAAGGTTGAAATATATTAATGGAGAAAGCTTTAACCCTTTCTCACCTGTAGACCTATTTTTGGCACATCGGTAGCGGACAACCTCACAAAAGGAGATTTTTTTTCTTTTGCCACAATGTTTTCAACTTTAGTCAATAATTACACATTCATTTAGAGAGATTTTCAATATTTATACCAGGATGTTTTTAACCCTTTCCCCTCATACAACAATTCTGCAGCAGAGGACTTTGAACATATTTTGTCAAAACATAGAAAATCTCCATAATTGAATGGATAACCTATGACAAAAAGTGGAAAACATTGTGGCAAAAGGAGAAATTGCACGTTCTGTGCAATTTCTTCTTTTGTCACTATGTTTTCAAAAAGCTGTCTGCTGCAGAGGCGTCCGAAAGCGTTTATATGAGGGAAAGGGTTAAAAGAGTTTTGGTTCTGTATTTTCAGGGGAGGTCTAGAGACCCACGACGTAGGGCCACAGTAGCGTACAATCCTCAGTACACGAACCGGTCACTGGATTATGAAGGCACCATGTCCGAGGTCGACGGTCCAACCTTCCACCGAGGCAGTTTTGTCAGGGCTAGTCTTCCAGCCTCCTCCACCAGAAGTCCACCGTCGACATTGGATAAACCTCCAGGTATGTAAAGCATGACAATATATTTAGTTTTAAGCCCCAAATTAACCCTTTCAAACATACAACAAATCTGCAGCAGAAGACTTTGAAAACATCTACTCATTATCCCTAGAAACACTGAAAAAAGCTGAAAACATTGTGGCAAAAGGAGAAATTGCTCATTTTGAGCATTTCTCCTTTTTTCATGTTTTCAAAAGTCGTCTGCTGCAGAGGCATCAGATAGCGTCTATATGAGGGAAAGGGTTAAACAAGGTACATTTTCTAGTAATGGTTTATTAACCCAGGGACCATGAGCTGTTGCCGTGATGTCACTATAAAAAGTGTTGGAAACGGGGTAAAATCCCAGTAAAACCAACAAATTGGCTGAAGGTCAAGGTCACTGTTTCTTTTCAAATACAGTTTAACCCTTTAACTGAAATAAATTCCATTAAAATGAAAATGTGCATGTAAAAATTGATTAAAATCGATACAAATGAGGTTTGTTTTGTTGAAGAGTACAAAACTTTGTTGAAAAAGGAAAAAAATTATGATTTTGATGAGCAAGTTCTCCTCTTTCATTCAATATTTCCAAGTCATCCTTTGTTGTGGCGCGGTAGCAACGTGGGCTGTCAATCTAGGGGTAACATGAGTTTGAACCCCAGCTCAGACAACATTCTTTCCATCGTTTGACAAAAGTCATTGTGACAAGCGCCATTCGTCTTCCACCAGTCTATGGGCTAACAGTCTATGTGGAAAAGCAGCCAGTTGCTTGGAAGGATTGTTGTGTGGATTACTGGTGTGAGAAAGCCAGGAAACACATAAATTATGTGAACTGTCTGCCGTGATATGACTGAAAATTTGTTAAAGGCGGCGTTAAACCCAAAATCATAAATTGTTGTGGCTTCAAAAGGTATTTCTAATGGAACACAATCACTGTGGGGGGTAATCTTGTTGTTGTCTGCTATTTCGTCTCCAGTTTTGCACTATATTGATTTTGTGCTTTCTACTGCCAAAGATAAAATGCAGATATCGTTTCAAAACATATTTTCTCCCTTATCACAAAATTAAATTTTAGAAGAACTTTTAAGATTGTTATAGATATTATAATTAAACACATATGGATTACTACTCTGTTTCCCATCAGTCCATCTGCCATTTTTTCACTTGGTCTTATTTGTCCCTTTCCCTCATATAGACGGCTTTCTGACGCCTCTGCAGCAGACAGCTTTTTGAAAACATAGTGACAAAAAAAGAAATTGCTCAAAACGAGCAATTTCTCGTTTTGCCACAATGTTTTCCACTTTTTGTCATAGGTTATCCATTCAATCAAAGAGATTTTCTTTTTTTTGACAAAATATGTTCAAAGTCGTCTGCTGCAGAATTGTCGTATGAGAGAAAGGGTTAAGGAACTGGGTTTTGGCAGACTATACATGTTGCTTCGAACACTTGTAGGAACTTGTTCAATGATATTTGGAGATTTATTTACCTTAGGGTAAGCTCTTGTAGCTTAATCGGTAGCGACACAGACTGTTAATCCAGGGGTTTTGTGTTCGTACCCTATAGTTTATTCAAAATCCTTTCCGATGTTTGACGAGCGTCATTCATCCTCCACTAATGAGTTGACAGTCTCTGTGGGCAAGTAGGAAAGCCAGGAAACACATCGAGGGCTTGGCGTGAAACAGTTGTAACTAAAATTTGTATGTTTTTACCAAGGTTAATCACCTCGCCTTAAAGTCTTTGTAAGCGTAAAATCATTCTTCTTTGTAAACAATGGAAATTTAGGTGCCATTGCTCGTTCTGGGCAATGGCACCTAAATTTGCATTGTTTTCAAAGGGGTCAAAATTGCCCCTAAACCAGTGTTTTCAAAATAGGTTTTTAGTTACAACCGTTTCACACCAAGCCCTCGACATAGCTAGGTGAACTGGCCACCCCGATATAATTGAAAAATTGTGGAAAAAAGCATTAATTCTAGGGTTTACCCTTTCCAACATACTGACCAATTTCGATGCAATTCCATCTTTTGTCATAATGTTTTCAAAAAATTCATCTGAACCAGATTCGTCAAAAGGGTTTATTAAATGCTGGTTAAAATTATTAAAGCCTTTTGTTTTTCACCTACAGGTCTGGTATTTCTAATTTTTCGAGATGAAACCAAGAAAGCATTATTACCCAATGAGATTACACACCTGGACACTGTGCGAGCGATGTTTGTGCGCTCGTTCCCGGGAAAATTAACCATGTCCTATCTGGAATCGCCGAAACGAAAAATCTACATCTTGGATCCTCGGACGAATATTTACTATCAACTTGAAGATCTCAGGTGAGAGAACTTTTTTATCTGTTTGTCATGGGGTAGAGCTATGTGTTTTTTGTTTTGACGTCATGCAGCAGACGACCTTTGTAAACATTGTGGCTAAGGGAGAAATTTCTCCTTTTGCCGCAATGTTATTAACTTTATTCAATAATAATAATAATAATAGCTATGTATTTCCCTGTTTTTATCCCTGTGCCACGTACAGACACTTTCTGATGCCTCTGCAGCAGACAACCTTATGAAAACATTGTGACAGAAGGAGAAATTGCTCATAGTGAGCAATGAAGTGCAATTTCTCCTTTTTCCACAATGTTATTAACTTTATTCAATAATTGTTCTTTCATTTATAAAGAAATTACATACTATGAGTCAATGTTTTCAAGTACTTTGTTTACATATTTGTTGTATGTGGGACAGGGTTAACCCTTTCCCACATACAACAAATCTGCAGCAGCAAATCTATATTTGAGTGGACAACCTATGACTAAAAGTGGAAAACATTGTGACAAAAGGAGAAATTGCTCATTTTGAGCAATTTCTTCTTTTGTCACTATGTTTTCAAAAAGCCGTCTGCTGCAGAGGCGTCAAAAACAGTCTATATGAGGGAAAGGGTTAAGGTTGAATATTCTCCTTGATACAACAGATTAATTTTGAAATTATTGAAATTATTGTGATGAAAGAAGCATTTAACTTTTAATCTACAATTAGTGAAAACAATATGGACCATAGTCAGCATACAAAGTTATCTTAGCAGTCGTCTATGTTATGCAGCCAAATTGCATTTAGCAGCCACTTCAAGATGAATCGTAACAACATTTTCTTCTTTATTATCAAAGAAAAAAAGGGGGGTTATTAATTTCCGTCTGTCCGTCTGTCTCTCTCTGTCTGTCACACTTCGTTTCCGTGCAATAACTGCCACAAATATGAACCATTTTTTTTCAAACTTGGTAACGAGGTTAAATGCCTTAAGGGCTAGGCCAAGTTCGATCGTCACTTTCGGCAGACTTCATTCGGTGGAGTTATGGCCCCTTAATTAACAAAAAATGTCGTTTGTTGCCGTTTCCGTGCAATAACTGCCACAAATGTGAACCGTTTTGTTTCAAACTTGGTAACAACGTTAAATGCCTTAAGGGCTAGGCCAAGTTCGATCGTCACTTTCGGCGGACATTATTCGGTGGAGTTATGGCCCCTTAATTATCAAAAAATGTCGTTTGTTGCTGTTTCCGTGCAATAACTGCCACAAATGTGAACTGTTTTTTGTCAAACTTAGTAACAACGTTAAATGCCTTAAGGGCTAGGCCAAGTTCGATCATCACTTTCGGCGGACTTTATTTGGTGGAGTTATGGCCCCTTATTTAACAAAAAATGTTATTTGTTGCTGTTTCCGTGCAATAACTGCCACAAATATGAACCGGTTTTTTTCAAACTTGGTAACAAGGTTAAATGCCTTAAGGGCTAGGCCTAGTTTGATCGTCACTTTCGGCAGACTTCATTTGGTGCAGTTATGGCCCCTTAATTAACAAAAAATGTTGTTTGTTGCCGTTTCCGTGCAATAACTGCCACAAATGTGAACCGTTTTTTTTCAAACTTGGTAACAACGTTAAATGCCTTAAGGGCTAGGCCAAGTTCGATCGTCACTTTCGGCGGACTTTATTTGGTGGAGTTATGGCCCCTTAATTAACAAAAAATGTCGTTTGTTGCTGTATCCGTGCAATAACTGCCACAAATGTGAACCGTTTTTTTTTCAAACTTGGTAACAAGGTTAAATGCCTTAAGGGCTAGGCCAAGTTTTGATCGTCACTTTCGGTAGACTTTATTCGGTGGAGTTATGACCCCTTATTTAACAAAAAATGTCGTTTGTTGCCTTTTCCGTGCAATAACTGCCACAAATGTGAACCGTTAATACATGTTCAATAAAAAGTCTACTAACATGTTTAAACCTAACCTCAACATTTTCCTACAATATTTCCCGCAAGCGGGGGATAAAAATTTCATGAATTTGCTTGTTTGACTTGAATTAAGCAGCCACCTGTGTTCAGCAGCCAAATTTTGACACTCCCCTTGGTGACAGTACATTTATTCTAAAGTCTTCCCCCTGCAGGGACATCTTAGGAAAAGGGTTACTATGGCTGTATAAAAGAAAGATTTAACAGATTTTAATTAACCCTTTCCCACATGCAACAATTCTGCAGCAGACGACTTTGAAAATATAGTGATAACAAACTGAAAAATCTCCATAAAAGAAAGCTTTACTGTTAAATAATGTTGAAAACATAGTGGCCAAAGGAGAAATTGCTCATCATGAGCAATTTTACCTTAGGCCACAATGTTTTTCAAAAGTCGTCTGCTGCTATTTGCATCATCATGTGTCTGCAGGTGGGAAAGGGTTAATTAAATGGCTGATTGAAATAAGAGATTGCTATAAAAAAAATCACAAATTGAAAGATTGCAATTAAAATCCCAAGTTTTGATTAGCCTGATGACACACATAGAGAATGAGTAAGATTCCTGGGTACCGGTATCTCATTGCTTGTCATTGACTTTATTATCACTTTCAGACCTGCAGAAATCTTTTGAAAGAATTATGAGAAAAGTAGATATTGCTCATACTGTGCAAATTCTCTTTAAATTACCATGCTTTCAACTCTTTTCAATAGTTAAAGTATCATTTATAGAGAATTTCTATATTTGTGTCTTAACCCTTTCACACTTGCAGACGAATTCCGACGCATTTGCAGCAGATGACTTTAGAAAACATTGTTGCAAAAGGAGAAATTACTCATGAAGAGCAACTTCCCCTTATGCAACAATGTTTTCAACTCTATTTAATGATTATATTCTCATTTATGAATATATTTCACATGTTTGCCAATATGTTTTCAAAGTTGTCTGCTACAGAATTGTTTTATGTGGGCAAGTGTTAAGGGATTTTCATAATTTGTGCCATGATGTTATCAAAGATGTTGTTTACAAATTTGTTGTATGATAGAAAGGGTTACCACTTAGACAATATAATAAACATTGTTCAATAAAAAAAGAACTTGCTCAATGATGAGCCATGTTTAGTTTTCCCACAATTAATGCTTTAAAACAGTCTGAGTAAGACTGAGGTGACAAAGATCTTTTTTTCCTGTAGAAGGTTTAATCATGTCCAGCATTTACAGACAGATAAGGATGCATCTGCAACAGACAACTATAAACCCTTTCCCATACGACAATTCTGCAGCAGACGACTTTGAACATATTTTGTCAAAAAATAGAAAATCTCTTTAATTGAATGGTTATAACCTATGACTAAAAGTGGAAAACATTGTGGCAAAAGGAGAAATTGCTCGTTTTTAGCAATTTCTTCTTTTGTCACTATGTTTTCAAAAAGCCGTCTGCTGCAGAGGCGTCAGTAAGGGTCTATATGAGGGAAAGGTTTAACCACAATATTTTCTATTCTATTTTAAGTTTGTATCTTCAGTAGGAGAGCATGGGTTTTGAATTTGAGCCCAAGCTCGGCCAACATTTTTTCCGACGTTTAACAAAAGTCACTGTGAAAATCGACATTCCTCTTCCACCAATTGGCTGACAATAACAGTCTATGTGGAAAAGCAGCCAGCTGCTTGGTGGAAAGACTGTTGTGTGAAGTACTGGTGTTAGATAGCCAGGAGACAAATGTGTGATCGCCGTTATATGGCTGAAAATGGTTGAAAACGGTGTTTAACCCAAATCAATCAATGGGAAAGATTTCTTTTATTTTGGTACCCAGATGTTTTCAAAGTCCTCTGCAGCAAATTCTTTCAATGTTGGAAAGAGTCAGAATAGAAATCTGACAAGAGCTTAGTGTAGGGTTTGAACTTCCTTAACCCCTTCCCACATACAGAGGCTTTTTGACGCCTCGGCAGCAGACGACTTTCGAAAACATTGTAACAAAACTGAAAAGGAGAAATATCTTGTTTTGAGAAAAATTTGCCTTTGGTCACAATATTTTTAACTTTATTCAATAATTGCTCTTTCATTTAAAGGGATTTTACATTTTTTTTATTTAATGTCTTCAAAGTCGTCTGCTGCAGGTTTGTTGTATGTGGGAAAGGGTTAAGCAATAGTGGAGCATCCTAAATTTTCATTTGAAGACTCCTCTTGTCACTAAGCAACACTAATTAATAAATTGGAATGTTAATGACTTTAAAATTGGTTGATTGGCCTTGGAAAGCGGGAGACACAAGTTCATGAGCTGAATGATAATAGGAGAATATCTTAGGGAAACTTATAAGATTAGTTAACCCTTTCCCTCATATAACAATTCTGCAGCAGACGACTTTGAACATAGAAAGTAGAAAATCTCTATAATTGAATGGATAACCTATGACTAAAAGTGGTAAACATTGTGGCAAAACGAGAAATTGCACGTTTTGTGCAATTTCTTCTTTTGTCACTATGTTTTTAAATAGCCTTCTGCTGCAGAGGCGTCAGAAAGCGTCTATAAGATGGAAAGGGTTAAGGAAACTTATAAGATTAGTGGTGACTTTTGGTGACCCTGAATAGGGTATCAGATTATAACATTTGGGAAAATATTGAATTCCGATTTATAACCGTTTTCAACGTCGAGTCAACTTTTGAAACATTGTGGCAAAAGGAGAAATTGCTTATGAAGAGCAATTTCTCCTTTTGCAACTATATTTTATACTCTATTTAGTAATTACACTCGCAGTAACCTTTCAATATATGTTCTATCCGACGTGACCTAGGGGTTAGCATCGGGAATTTGAAACTGGGAGTCCTTGGTTTGATCCCCAAGTGTGGCGCTGTTGGAGTGTTCTTGGGCAAGGCACATTCAGTGATAGTTCTATTTTTTGTTTGCCAAAGCCCAATTACAGCTGAGTTATGAGCAGTTTCTCCTCTTGCCACAACTCGACTTGTTTTCAACTCATTAAGTGTACTTTCATTCAGAGAGTCTGAAAGTTGTCTGCTGCAGGGTTAATGTAAAAGGTTGAGTAGCTAAAAGTTGTGTTTCTAAGATGGCCATTATAATGTTGATCTAAGATATAGACCCGGTGTAAGTATGATAAATGGACCTTCTTGTGACAAAATCTTTTTGCTGCTGATGAAATACTGTAGTTTACAGAGATTTATTGAGGGAGTTCCATATAACATATCCTGCCTTAACCCTTTCCCTCATACGACAATTCTGTAGATGACATTGAACATATTTTATAAAAAAAATAGAAAATCTCTATAATTGAATTGATAACCTATGACTCAAAGTGGAAAACATTGCGGCAAAGAAGAAATTGCTTGTTTTGAGCAATTTCTTCTTTTGTCACTGTTTTCAAAAAGCCGTCTGCTGCAGAGGCTTCAGAAAGCATCTATATGAGGGAAAGGGTTCAACCCTTTCCCATATACTGCAAATCTGCAGCAGCATATATATAGAAAATTATCTTTGAATGAAAGTTAGTATTGAATAAAGATAAAAACATTGAGGTAAAAGTAGAAAATGCTCATTGTAAGCAATTTCCTTTTCAACTCTTTTTGATAATTATACTTTGGTTTATAGAGATTTTCCATGAGCGTTTTCGGCTAATGCAATCCAGTTACTCGAGTAGAAAATCTGGACATGCGCAGTACACGACACGAGTAACCATTCACGAACGCTTAATCCCAGTCTTGTGTTGTTTACAAATGGCGACCTTCTGTACATCGGTCGTCGCCATCTTGGATACCCTTCAAATAGTGGGGGTCGTTCGAGTCGAGTAGATTAGACATTAAGCGCATGCGCAGTTCCCTTACTCGATATGTTCGACTTTCAACTCTCGTTACGCGAGTAAACAAGTCGAAAACGCTCCATGTGTTTGCCTATGTTTTTTGAAAGTCATCTGCTGCAGATTTGCTGTATGTTGGGAAAGTCTTTATATATATCTGTGTTATATGCACAGGGTCTTGCCTTGTATCACATGAATGTGTTTTCCTTTTAGCAATTTATTGCTTGATATGCGTTTTATTTGTATATGCTGAAAATGGTGTAAGAAAATGATGAAAATACAGCCCGCTCTGACATGCATGCCATCAGTAATTTGGGTTGGAACAAGGGAGGTAAACTAGATTCTGGATCAATGGTGTATCTTAGAATCACTTCCCTTGATTTACTCATGATTAACTCCTTTTACATCATCTTGTAAAGGAACTTCGTTGCAATGTAATAAAATTATTTGTCTTTCTATGAGAAAGAAAGAATGAAATGAATCAATGGATTGTTGGTAATCAATCACCATTTCTCTCATACGACAATTCTGCAGCAGACGACTTTGAACATATTTTGACAAAAAATTAAAATCTCTATAATTGAATGGATAACCTATTACTAAAAGTGGAAAACATTGTGGCAAAAGGAGAAATTGCTTGTTTTGAGCAATTTCTTCTTTTGTCACTATGTTTTCAAAAAGCTCTCTGCTGCAGAGGAATCAGAAAGCATCTATATGAGGGGAAGGGTTAATAGATTAATGATAAGATTTAGCCTTTCACACATGCAGAAGCTGTTGAAATCAAGATGAGCGATTTCAAATTTTATCGTAATAATAACTTCGCTTGTGAATTATTGTGAAAATTACAAAGTAACCACATATAGCAATGATGACAATTTTGTCTTTGAAAGAAAGGGAGGTAATCTAGATTCTGGATCAATGGTGTATATTAGATTTACTTCCCTTGATTTAATCTGTCATCTTGACACTAAAATACCATAATCCATCTATTTACAGAGATATAAAAGACAGGAGAGTTCTGAGAGTACATGAATGTGATAGTCAAGAGCCACAGAGGGTTCTGGAAAAACCCGAAGTAAGGGGACGCACCATTCACCTACCCCCGGGGTCACAGGGGTCTCAGGGATATTACGGCACCTCACCATCTACTGCAATAACTAGTCAGGTAACCATGGTAGCTGTTATAGAAAATCTATGTTTGCTTAACCCATTCCAACATTCAGATGCTTTCTGACGTCTGAGACTGCAGCAGACAACTATCAAAAACATTGTGGCAATTGAGAAATTGCTTATTATGATTTTTAGCTCTACTGGCCAAAGGCCAGAAGGGCTTATGTCGTGGCGATTTGTCCGTCGTGCGTCCGTCCATAAACAATTTCTTGTTAACACGATACAGTCTTTTGATTGTATCTCAACCAAACTTATACAGTAGTTAGATATCCATGAGAGCTCGGTTCCTTTCGAAAACCAGCCAGATCCGCCCATGCATGACTGGATTATGGCCCTTGAAATGGTCAAAATTGCTATAAAAGAGCTTGTTAACATGATACAGTCTTCACTTTTGATTGTATCTCAACCAAACTTATACAGTAGTTAGATATTCATGAGAGCTTGGTTCCTTTCGAAAACCAGCCAGATCCGCCCATGCAAGACTGGATTATGGCCCTTGAAATTGTCCAAATTGCTATAATTGAGCATGTGAACACAATAGAGGCTCCATTTACTATCTGATCTTCACCAAACTTAGATAGTAGTTAAATACTGATTAGAGCTTGGTTCCTTTTGAAAACCAGCCAGATCCGCCAATGCAAGACTGGATTATGGCCCATGAAATTGTAAAAATTACTATAATACAGCTTGTGAAAACAAAAGAGCCTCCATTTACTATCCGATCTTCACCATACATACATGCTCTGGATTGAAAATGACCAAAGAACCATACCAGTAGAGCATAGGCCCTCATGGGCCTCTTGTTACTAGATGTTTTCCAAGTCGTCTGCTGCACAATTGTTGTATATTAGAAAGGCTTTACTAGCTGTTATGATATTTTATGTATGTTAACATTGTCCATTTTGATGCATCTGCAACAGATGACTTTCGAAAACATTTTGGCTAAGAGAAAAATTGTACACGATGAGCAATTGGTCTTTTGGCCTTTATTCACTAATTATACCCCCTTCGAAGAAGAGGGGGTGTATAGGAGTCACTGTGTCGGGCAGTCTGTCGGTCGGTCGGTCGGTCGGAAGCCATATTTTGTCCAGCCTATTTCTTACAAACCACTGGCTGGAATTCAATAAAACTTTACATGAAGCTTCTATACCAAGAGGAGATGTGCATATTCTAAAGGGGTTACAATTGCATGATATTTTACAGAGTTATGGCCCTTTTACTAATTAAGTTATGGTGTAGGTCAAGGTGCTGTATTTCACTTAAAGATATTTTTCAACATCTTTTCTTAGATGCTTTCAAAGTCATCTGCTGCAGGTTTTGTTGTATGTGAGAAAGAATTAACTATGGTACCTGTTAAATTAAATCCATTGGGCTGAACCTCTTCCTTTTTCTCCTGATACAGACACAATTAACCCTTTCCCACATGGTGCATCTGCAGCAGACAACTTTTGATATCATTGTGACAAAAGGAGACATTGCTCAAAACATCTCCTAATTTCTCCTTTTGTCACAATGTTTTCAACTTTTTTCAGTAATTATACCTACAATTTTAGATATTTTCCATATTTTGAATGAAGACATGTTCTAAGTCATCTACTGCAGATTTGTTGTATGTGGAAAAGGGTTGATAGTGCCTGAAGCAGACAACTTTCAATAACATAGTTCCAGTTGCAATCGTATCAGTTTATCAGAATGAGAAGTTGCTCCTTTTCCCTCAATGTTTTCAACTAATTCCCCAGATTTAACAGTTTCTTTCCTCTGATGTTTTCATCAGCAGACGACTTGGAAAGTATCATATCAGAGTCTCCTTCTTAACAGGAAAAAAGTACAAATTTACGAAAATTGGAAATCATTTAGATACAAAATTAATTGAAAATAAAGTTGAAAAAGGAAATATTGCTCATTTTAAGATATTTCTTTTTTTTCATTTTTGTACTCAATAGATGCTGCTACAGAAGTGTTAACCCTTTCCCTCATATGACAATTCTGCAGCAGACGTATTTGAACATATTTTTTGACAAAATATGTTCAATCTCTATAATTGAATGGATATTTCAATGACTAAAAGTGGAAAACATTGTGGCACTATGTTTTCAAAAAGTCGTCTGCTGCAGAGGCGTCCAAAAAGCGTCTATATGAGGGAAAGTGTTGTACAAGGAAACAGTGTAATTTGTATGACGTTACTTACGTGTATTAACAATTCAATGCTTATTAACCTTTTCCCACCTACAGACGCATTTTGGGGCATTTACAGCAGTTGATTTTTGAAAACATTATGATTTTCAACTTATATCACCAATTATATTTGCATTTTTATTTAGGGCCAGTCCATTTTTTTGCCATATATTTTTCTTCAATACAATTTTTTTTCAAAATTGTCTGCTTTATTATCCCCTCGGTTACGAAGTAAGAGAGAAAGGGATATAGTAACGGGACCGTCCGTATGTATGTATGTATGTATGTATGTATGTATGTGTGTCCTTCCGTAACAAACCTTGTCATCACTCTACACTAACCATTTCTTGACAGATCTTAACCAAACTTGGTATAAAGTAAGTATATGGTAACATCTTGAAGCCTATTGATTTTCAAGGTCATAGGTCAAAGGTCAAGCCCAAAATTGGACTTGCAATATTTTCAGCTGTGGCAACCTTGTCACCACTCTACACTGACCATTACTTGACGGATTTTAACAAAACTTGGTATAAAGTTACTTTATGATAATATCTTGAAGCTTATTGATTTTCAAGGTCAAAGGTCAAGCCCAAAATTGGACTTGCAATATTTTCAGCTGTGGCAACCTTGTCACCACTCTACACTGACCATTACTTGACGGATTTTAACAAAACTTGGTATAAAGTTACTTTATGATAATATCTTGAAGCCTATTGATTTTCAAGGTCATAGGTCAAAGGTCAAGCTCAAAATTGGACTTACAATATTTTCAGCTGTGACAGCCTTGTCACCACTCTACACTGACCATTCCTTGACCGATCTTTATAAAACTTATTATACAGTTAGTTTATGATAATATTTGAAGCCTATTGATTTTCAAGGTCATAGGTCAAAGGTCAAGCCCAAAATTGGACTTACACTATTTTCAGCTGTGGCAACCTTGTCACCACTCTACACTGACCATTACTTGACAGATTTTAACCAAACTTGGTATACATATACTTTATGATAATATCTTGAAGCCTATTGATTTTCAAGGTCATAGGTCAAAGGTCAAACTCAAAATTGGACTTACAATATTTTCAGCTGTGGCAGCTGTGGCAGCCTTGTCACAACTCTACACTGACCATTCATTGACCGATCTTAATAAAACTTATTATACAGTTAGTTTATGATATGTCTTGAAGCCTATTGGTTTTCAAGGTCATAGGTCAAAGGTCATGCCCAAAATTGAACTTGATTGAACTTACAATATATCTCAGCTGTGGCAACCTTGTCACCACTCTACACTGACCATTCCTTGACAGATCTTATCCAAACTTGGCATACAGTTAGTTTGTGACAATATTTTGAAGCCTATTGATTCAAGGTCATAGGTCAAAGATCGAAGTCAAAAATTGGACTTAAATATTTAGATCACAAGAGAACTCAATGTGAAAATGGAAAGCCGAGGGGATGCATCCGCTTTGCGGTGCCCTTATTTTGAAGAGGGTTAACCCTTTCCCTCATACAACAATTCTGAAGCAGACGACTTTGAACATATGTTGACAAAAAATTGGAAAAGATTGTGGCAAAAGGAGAAATTGCTTGTTTTGAGCAATTTCTTCTTTTGTCGCTATGTTTTCAAAAAACTGTCTGCTGCAGAGGTGTCAGAAGCGTCTATATGAGGGAAAGGGTTAAGCTAATATATTTGAGGACACACCTCAAACCTGCTCTTAACCCTTTCCCACATACAACAAATCTGCACCAGACACCAGCAAAATAAATCCTCTGTAAGGTTTTATAATTGAAATCATATGAAAATCTTGAGACAAAAGGAGTAATAACTCATCATGAGCAATTTCCCCTTTTGCCACAATGTTTTCAAAAGTTGTCTGCTGCTGAGGCGTCAGAAATGTATGTATGCATCTTTAGATAACAGTTGCTTTAACTAACCCTTCCTTTCAACAGGTTCAAAAAGCTCAAACGTTTCCACAACATATGCAACAGCCCATCTATATGTCATATGATGATGTCACCCAATCACCTGTCAGGACAAGCTATGAAAGGTCAAGGTCACTTACACCCGACCCTACAAAGTCAGCGAATTATGCTCAAAATCCCATTTATGGCAGAATGGGAATTTCCCCGGAAAGACCGCCCCCTCAGGATAGGACGGGCCCGCCGGATCGACCTCCCTCGTTACGAACCATACCCGAACATTATCTCATGTTAAACGGTAATAAGAATGGTACCGGATATGTGTATGGTTACGTCAATGGGCAGCAATACCAACAGGCCCCCGGAGCCCCCCGTCCCCGTCTTCTAGTCAGAGATCGTACCCCCGACAAACGATGTCACCACCTGCAATACCGACAGGACCCAGGGTGGAACCAATCCGTAGAGCATTCTCCCCACCCCCTAACTTACAGAACTATGGTTACATTCAGGTGATTATACACATGGTTTCAGGTTGACTGGTGTCAAAAGGAGAAATTGCTCGTTTTGAGCAATTTCCTCTTTTTTTGCAACGTTTTTAAAAAGCCATCTGCTGCAGAGGCATTAGAAAGCGTTTATATGAGGGAAAGGGTTAAAGGATAATGTGGACTTTGTCATTGACATTGGAAGACTTTAAAAATGGTAGTATTGGCTTCCCCTCCTTGGCGCTCAGGATTGTAAGATTAGCATTACGAATGATTCGATTATCGTCAGGATAAATGTAAGTAGTACTGGTTGATAACTTATCAAGTTTCGCTGTAATAACTGAAAACAATAACTTATCAAGGTACACTGTAATAACTGAAAACAATAACTTATCAAGGTACGCTGTAGTAACTGAAAACAATAACTTATCAAGGTACGCTGTAATAACTGAAAACAATAACATATCAAGGTACGCTGTAGTAACTGATAACCATAATGTATCAAGGTACGCTGTAATAACTGAAAACAATAACTTATCAAGGTACGCTGTTATAACTGAAAACAATAACTTATCAAGGTACGCTGTAATAACTGAAAACAATAACTTATCAAGGTATGCTGTAATAACTGCAAACAATTACTTATCAAGGTACGCTGTAATAACTGAAAACAATAACTTATCAAGGTACGCTGTTATAACTGAAAACAATAACTTATCAAGGTACGCTGTAATAACTGAAAACAATAACTTATCAAGGTACGCTGTTATAACTGAAAACAATAACTTATCAAGGTACACTGTAATAACTGAAAACAATAACTTATCAAGGTACACTGTTATAACTTATCAAGGTACACTGTAATAACTGAAAACAATAACTTATCAAGGTACACTGTTATAACTTATCAAGGTACACTGTAATAACTGAAAACAATAACTTATCAAGGTACGCTGTAATAACTGAAAACAATAACTTATCAAGGTACGCTGTAATAACTGAAAACAATAACTTATCAAGGTACACTGTAATAACTGAAAACAATAACTTATCAAGGTACGCTGTTATAACTGAAAACAATAACTTATCAAGGTACACTGTAATAACTGAAAACAATAACTTATCAAGGTACACTGTAATAACTGAAAATAATAACTTATCAAGGTACACGGTAATAACTGAAAACAATAACTTATCAAGGTACACTGTAATAACTGAAAACAATAACTTATCAAGGTACGCTGTAATAACTGAAAACAATAACTTATCAAGGTACGCTGTAATAACTGAAAACAATAACTTATCAAGGTACACTGTAATAACTGAAAACAATAACTTATCAAGGTACGCTGTAATAACTGAAAACAATAACTTATCAAGGTACACTGTAATAACTGAAAACAATAACTTATCAAGGTACACTGTAATAACTGAAAACAATAACTTATCAAGGTACACTGTAATAACTGAAAATAATAACTTATCAAGGTACACGGTAATAACTGAAAACAATAACTTATCAAGGTACACTGTAATAACTGAAAACAATAACTTATCAAGGTACGCTGTAATAACTGAAAACAATAACTTATCAAGGTACACTGTAATAACTGAAAACAATAACTTATCAAGGTACACTGTAATAACTGAAAACAATAACTTATCAAGGTACGCTGTAATAACTGAAAACAATAACTTATCAAGGTACACTGTAATAACTGAAAACAATAACTTATCAAGGTACGCAGTAATAACTGAAAACAATAACTTATCAAGGTACACGGTAATAACTGAAAACAATAACTTATCAAGGTACGCTGTAATAACTGAAAACAATAACTTATCAAGGTACGCTGTAATAACTGAAAACAATAACTTATCAAGGTACGCTGTAATAACTGAAAACAATAACTTATCAAGGTACACTATAATAACTGAAAACAATAACTTATCAAGGTACACTATAATAACTGAAAACAATAACTTATCAAGGTACACTATAATGACTGAAAACAATAACTTATCAAGGTACACTGTAATAACTGAAAACAATAACTTATCAAGGTACACTATAATAACTGAAAACAATAACTTATCAAGGTACACTATAATAACTGAAAACAATAACTTATCAAGGTACGCGGTAATAACTGCAAACAATAACTTATCAAGGTACACTATAATAACTGAAAACAATAACTTATCAAGGTACGCGGTAATAACTGAAAACTGTGGCATAAAACACCATACAATCAAACAAATTCACTCGAATTGCGTCGGTGTATTGATAATTGATCGAATTGCGTCGGTGCATTGATAATTGATCGAATTGCGTCGGTGTATTGATAATTGATAATGTTAACCCTTTCCCACATACAACAAATCTGTCAGCAGACGACTTTGAAAAATTACCCGAAAAAAACTGGAAAATCTCTTTAAATGAACACAAGTAAGTTGAATAGAGTTGAAAACATAGTGACAAATTGAAAATTGCTTGTTTTGAGCAATTTCTCTTTTGTCCCAATGTTTTCAAAAGCTTTCTGCTGCTAGAGGCGTAGGAATGTGTCTATATGAGGGGAAGGTGGTTTAAGCTTACTTATATAGTGTGAGATATAAATAGAAGACTTTTGAAGCCTCTGAAGAAAGCAGACAACTTGTTAACTTTGAAAAAGAGAATTTGCTCAGAATAAGCAAATATATTTATTATTTTAAACAGTTTATAATGTTCCTTCGGATTTTGCATGTGTTACTTTTTTTCCCTTAGATGTTTTCAACAGACAGGACTCTGAAATAACTATTTAACTAATATGACATTTTCAGAGTCCTGTCTGTTGAAAACATCTAAGGGAAAAAAAGTAACACATGCAAAAATCCGAAGGAACATTATAAACTGTTTAAAATAATAAATATATTTGCTTATTCTGAGCAAATTCTCTTTTTCCAAAAAGTTAACAAGTTGTCTGCTTTCTTCAGAGGCTTCAAAAGTCTTCTATATATATATAACTATATAAGTAAGCTTAACCCCTTCCTTCATATAGACACATTCTTACGCATCTGCAGCAGACAGCTTTTTGAAAACATGGCGACAAAAGAAGAAATTGCTCAAAACAAGCAATTTCTCCTTTGTCACTATGTTTTCAACTCTATTAAATTATTGTGCTTTCATTTAAAAGGAGTTTCCAGTTTATTTCGGGTATTTTTCAAAGTCGTCTGCTGCAGATTTGTTGTATGTGGGAAAGGGTTAAGAAGCACTCCTTTTTGTGTCACCTGCGTAGCATGGTAGTCACTTAGGGATTACTTTTTTTTTGTCCGTCTGTCTGTCTGTCTGTCTTTCTGTCCGTCCGTCTGTCTGTCTTTCTGTCCGTCCGTCTGTCTGTCATCACACTTTTTCGAGACGTTTTCAAATAACATTTTTTTCCACTCAAAGGATTACATTGAAACTTCTGACAAATGTTTATATCAATGTGTGTGATGTGTTCACAAAAGGGGGATAATCCAAATATTTTTTATAAATGTAGGAAAGGGAGCTATGTGAATTTGGTCATCCTTGCCAGCATTTAAGATGTTTTTTTTAAAGGGTTACTCAAACCGTCTAAACCCTTTCCATCATCCAATAAATTTGCAGTTGACAGTTTTGAAAACAATCTAGGCAAAATTAGAAGGTAAAACATTGTGGAAAAAGGAAAGTACTTCATCCGCAATTTTCTAGGTACATGTATGTCTTTATTGCCTGAAATGTAATTAACCCTTTCCCATATGTAGATACTTTTAAACGCATCTGCAGTAAATGACTTTTAAAATACTCTGGCCAAAGGAGAAATTTCCACAATGTTTTCAACTTTATTCACTACTTATAGTTTCGGTTAAACAGATTTTCAATATTTTGTCTAGACGTTTTAAAAGTCATCCGCTTCAGTTTTGTTGTATCCGGGAAAGGATTAGTCAATCAACTCCTATAAAAAGTATCATATCAAGTTACGAGTTAATCCTTACCTAATTTCAGGTCATACCAGGATCCCAAGCTCCACCCGGGGCCCCCCAGAGTTCAGGCTATGTTGCAAAGGGAGTTCGCGCCAGTACCGTGGTAACGCCACAACGAGGAAGTGCGGCGCCATCACCAGGTCAGCCACCACCACAACAACAACAACACCAAGCACCTGTACCAGTCCAATCGCAAACATCATGGCGTAAATATTACTTTAACCCTTTTCTTCATATAGACGCTTTCTGACGCCCCTTCAGCTGACGGCTTTTTGAAAACATAGTGACAAAAGAAGAAATTGCTCAAAACAAGCAATTTCTCCTTTTGACACAATGATTTCCACCTTTAGTCATAGGTTATCCATTCAATTATAGAGATTTTCTATTTTTTGACAAAATATGTCCAAAATATGTCCAAAGTTGTCTGCTGCAGAATTGTTGTATGAGGGAAAGGGGGGTTAAAGATACATTTATTAATGGATTCTCTCCTTGGCACTCTGGGGTGTGCGGATGGCATAATAACTGATTGTTTGGTTACTGGTAATTTAAACAGGATACAAAGTGATCATTTTCAATGAAATCAGACTAAAACATGATACTTAACAATTTTTTAGACAATAATTCAATTGGCTGAAGTAAAGGTCAATCTGAGACGACCTTTAATAGGCAGTCATCAGATCTAAACAAGTGTTTGCTACTGCAGCAAGTTTATGTCTGGTTTACACATGGATATAATGACAATTCTATTTAACTTGTTACTTCACACTGACAACATTTAACCCATTACTTCACACTGACGACATTTAACCCATTACTTCACACTGACAACATTTAACCCATTACTTCACAATGACGACAATTAACTCATTACTTCACACTGACGACAATTAACTCGTTACTTCACACTGACGACATTTAACTCATTACTTCACACTGACGACATTTAACTCATTACTTCACACTGACGACATTTAACTCATTACTTCACACTGACAACATTTAACTCATTACTTCACACTGACAACATTTAGCCCATTACTTCACACTGACGACATTTAACCTATTACTTCACACTGACGACATTTAATCCATTACTTCATACTGACGACATTTAACCCATTACTTCACACTGACGACATTTAACCCATTACTTCACACTGACAACATTTGACCTATTACTTCACACTGACAACATTTAACTCATTACTTCACACTGACAACATTTAGCCCATTACTTCACACTGACAACATTTAACATATTACTTCACACTGACGACATTTAATCCATTACTTCATACTGACAACATTTAACCCATTACTTCACACTGACGACATTTAATCCATTACTTCATACTGCCTGCTGTAGCAGACTTTTAAAAATATTGCAATAAAAGGTGAAATTACTCAAAACGAGCAATATTACCTTTAATTGCAATATTTTCAACTCTTTATCAAAAAGTTACTTCCATTTTTTTCAGATTTTTCAACTTGTTCATCTGTTGATAGTAAACAAGACAATATTTGAAATATCATGTGAAGTAATGGGTTAATTTAAATCAATGTAAAAACTCCTTTCAAAGTGATATATATTTTTAGCTCACCTGTGCACGAAGTGCTCAAGGTGAGTTATTGTGATCGCCCTATGTCCGGCGTCCGTCGTCCGTCGTCCGTCGTCCGTCAACATTTTCTCCTCTGTAACCGTTGGGTCAACTAGGATGAAACTTCACAGAAAGCATCCTCTCAATGTCCTCACCAGAATTCCTTAAAATTTTTGGGATCCATGCAGAATTCTGGTTTCCATGGCAACGAAATGAAAAAAACTTCAAAATTCTTAAAAAATCTTCTTCTCCGAAAGTGTCAGTCTGATTTTCAAATTATTTTGTAGAAATGTTCCTTAGGTGACCCTCTATCAGATTCCTTCAAGCCATGTCGATTGGTCGAAAAACATGGCCGCCAGGGGGGGCAGGGCTATTTTGCCTTATATGGCTATAGTGCAAACTTAAAAAATCTTCTCCTCCGAAAGTGTCAGGCCGATTTTCAAATTATTTTGTAGAAATGTTCCTTAGGTGACCCTCTATCAGATTCCTTCAAGCCATGTTGATTGGTCGAAAAACATGGGCGCCAGGGGGGGCGGGGCTTTTTTGCCTTATATGGCTATAGTGCAAACTTAAAAAATCTTCTCCTCCAAAAGTGTCAGGCCGATTTTCAAATAATTTTGTAGAAATGTTCCTTGGATGACCCTCTATCAGATTCCTTCAAGCCATGTTGATTGGTCAAAAAACATGGCCGCCAGGGGGCGGGGCTATTTTGCCTTTTATGGCTATAGTGAAAACTTAAAAAATCTTCTCCTCCAAAAGTGTCAGGCCGATTTTCAAATAATTTTGTAGAAATGTTCCTAGGGTAACCCTCTTTCAGATTCCTTCAAGCCAAGTTGATTGGTTGGAAACTATGCCCGCCAGATGGCGGGGCTTATATAGCTAAAGTGAAAAAAAAAATCAGGTGAGCGATTCCAGGGCCATCATGGCCCTCTTGTTTATATTATGCATCATTATAAACATGTGCCAAGTTGTATTTGTGTTTCATTTATACCACCATGTGTATGTTTTCATTAAATAAATCAGAAGTTTGAGGGAAAAAAGATAGGCAGTGAACAATAATTAAATATTGACCTTTCTAGAATGAAAAACAGATAAACATTGGTAAAATACTATAGAAACAGATCCTTTACCACCTACAGATGCATTTTAGCGCATCTGCAGCAAACCACTTTCTTTTCAAAAACATTGTTGCAATTTCTCCTTTTGCAACAATGTTTTCAACTATATTCAAGTAGCTCATAATGAGCAATTTCTCCTTTTGCAACAATGTTTTCAACTATATTCAAGTAGCTCATAATGAGCAATTTCTCCTTTTGCAACTATGTTTACAACTATATTCAAGTATTACACTTTCATTTTAAGAATTTCTCTAGTTTTGCCTGGGTGTTTTCAAAGGTGTTTGCTGCAGATTTGGTTTATGTTGGAAAATATTAATCCTCTCCTGCTTACAACAAACCTGTAGCAGATGAATTCAAATTAAAACATCTGGGCAAAACTATGGAAAATCTCTACCAATGAGAGTCTACATGTATTTATTGATTATAGGTGAGCACAGAGTTCTTGATAAGGTGCGTTTTGCATGCTCTAGAATCCTTATTTGACCTTATAACCCTATATTGTTGGTGCTCAAAATAATCGTCTCATTGAGACGATTCTTTTGAGTACTCACATTATAGGGTTTGGTTGGATGATAAGAGAGATATTGTGGGGCAAAAGAGCAGTTACAAGTCCTCCTTATCTGGACCTCTGCATTTGCCAGACTGTTTTAAAATGTTGTTTGCTGCAGATACTTCATGTCTGCATGTGGGAAAGGATTAAAGCTTTCAAATAAATTTCCTCATTAACATTTTAGGAGAACGATCACCAGTTGGCCGCCAGAGCTTGCCCCTATCAGCAGTCCCATACGGGGTCCCTAACACCAGTCAGCAACGATCTCAGAGTTACAGGGTTGTCCCGACAACAGACAGGGAGTCTTTACTGGGGACCCGTCCAAGAAGTATGACCCCGTCGCCTATTGAAAATGAAATGACAAGGTAAATCATTGGTTTTGTTTTCACCTGCCCTGGCTGTTTTTGTGTTGATTGTCTATCATGTTTTGAAGGAATCCGCTTTGGTTGAGTGGTTAGCGTCGGGGATTTCGAAACCGGGTGTCGCGGGTTCGATCCCCGGTCACGGCACCTCGGTCATGATGGAGTGCCCTTGGGCAAGGCACATTTTCTAGCCTAGTACTGGTTTGTTATCCCCCGCCTGATTTATCAGGGAGGGGGATATTGAAATGGCGTTGTCCGTCCGTCCGTCCATCTGTCCGTGTGTGTCCGTGTCCGCAGCCATTTCTCAGTAACTTGCTGGTAGAATTTCATGAAACTTGAAATAAATATGAACCAGCATACTGGGATGATGCCAGTCCATTGTTTTTCTGGATTGGTCAATTTTTCTTAGAGTTATTGCCCTTGATATATTGAAAAATCCACGTCTGCAGCCATTTCTCAGTAACTAGCTGGTAGAATTTCATGAAACTTGAAATAAATATGAACCAACATACTAGGATGATGTCCGTCCATTGTTTTTTTGGATTGGTCAATTTTCCTTAGAGTTATTGCCCTTGATATATTGAAAAATCCAAGTCCACAGCCATTTCTCAAATAAATATGAAACAACATACTGGGATGATGCCCGCCCGTCCATTGTTTTTTTGGATTGGTCAATTTTCCTTAGAGTTATTGCCCTTGATATATTGAAAAATCCACTTCCTCAGACATTTCTCAGTAACTAGCTTGTAGAATTTCATGAAACTTGAAATAAATTTTCTTTAGAGTTATTGCCGTTGTTTTAAGGAAAAAAAGAAGTAGAATTTTTTAAAATTGAAATGATTATGAACCAGCATATTGATTACTGTGATGATGCCCATCAATTTTGCTTGGACCAATTATCTCAACTATGGAGTAGGGATACATTTGACAGTCTATGGAAAAGGAACTTGGTTAAAGTAGCAAAAACTTGTTTTCACATCTTCCTTTGGGATTTAATTATGAAAAAAAGTCTTTATTTCACACCCTTAGTTTAATAAAGTTGTTTATAAAACCAGTGTCGTTATTTTATTCTTTCACAAAGAATATGTTTATCTGTCTCAATTTCTGTTCATACCCCTTGTTCTTGTGTGAATAAGTTGAAATAATTTTGCAGGTCAATTGCACATTCAACATAAAGGCCTTCACTCATAAACAAGCCATTATTGGCGGGGGATATCAATCAGCGAAATTGCTTGTTTACCCAGGGATCATGAATAAGTAAACTGTCGCCGTGATATAACTAAAATAATGATGAAAGCGGCGTAAAACCCCAATAAATAAATAAACTATTAGGTTTTGACTGGTAGACAATCCATGGATAATACAATTTTACAAAATTTACAATGATTATATAAACAAACTCTTTTACCACTTTTATTTCCCACATGACAAATATACAGCAGACAGCTTCAAAATTATTTTGCTAAAAAAGTTTGGAAACTTTCTTTAAGAGAAAGTATCATTCATTTGTTGGGGGCTTTATCCCTTTCCCATATGACAAATATGCAGCAGACAGCTTCAAAATTATGTTGCAAATTTTTTTTTATAAACTTTCTTTAAGTGAAAGTATCATTCACTTTTCAGGGGCTTCATCTCTTATGCAGATAATTTATGGTTTCTTTCAAATCATATTAACAGAATCAGTTTGGGAGTTGACACACTGTTGAAGCTTTTTAATCAGGTTTTCAAATAAGTTAAACGCTTTTCAACATGAAGTTGCTTCTGCAGCAGAAGATTTATGAAAACCTTGTGCAGACAGAGGCACAGCCTGATCAGAATCTTCACTGGTCATAGAGTCCTGAACCCTTTCCCACATACAACAAATCTGCAGCAGACGTCTTTGAAAACGTCTAGGCAAAAATTTGGAAATTCTCTTAAAGGTGTAGGTATAATTACTGAAAAAGGTCGAAAACATTGTGGCAAAATGAGAAATTGCTTGTTTTAAGCAATTTCTCCTTTTGTCACGATGTTTTAAAAGGTCTATAGGTAAGAAACGCTTAAGGTTAGTTTTAGTGTGATGCAAGCTTTTTCTAATTTTACAGAGATAGAATAGACAAAATGGAAAATCAGTTAGCCAGTCTAGCTGCCTGGGTCCAGTCTGCGGTCATGCAGTCAACTAGCAGTACAGGTGCGCCCTCTAGTGTTAAAAGTGTGAGCACCACCGCCAGCATATCATCGGAAACCAGCCCCCTGCTAGAATCGGCCAGTGGTAGTAAGTGCCTGCTAGTCTTTGCTACGTCAAATAACAGAACTTTTACACAGCATATTTATCCTTTCCCACATACAGTAAATCTTCAGCAGACAACTTTGAAAACATTCATGCAAAAATGTGGAAAATTCTTCATAAAATTATTGAAAATATTATAAAGCATTGTAGCAAAAGCAGAAATGTCTTGCTTTGAGCAATTATTATCTGCTGCAATTAGCTCAAAAAAATTCTGCAAGTGGGAAACGGATAATTAACGCAATGCTTTCTGGTGGAAGATTCAGATACAAATATTCTTCTAAAAAAACATTATCCCTACCTCTGAAATCTTATAATTATTATGTGGCAAAATGGAAATAATGAATTGGTAAACGTTGTCAGAAAAGGTGTAATTTCTTATTTGTTTACTTCAGAGGCATTAAATGCCATTTAATTATCCCGTCTGTTTTTCGAAGAAAAAAATTGGGCTATTGGCGGTGTCCTCGTCAAAACTGTAACCTTATCTCACAACTCAAAAACTGTTCAATATTTCAAATGAAACTTGGTACACATGTTCCTAGGAACTATAGGCATGTTTGTACGAAGTCGCGTAAATAATTATTCAGTAATGCCCTTTTTTCGACTTAGAAAAAACCATACAAGCATTGGTGTTTGCTCCGCAGCGATCTTGTTAGATAAAGGATTAAACAAACAACCTTTTCCTACATACAATAACTTGTGCAAGAGCTTTCATATTTGGGATATAGTTACATCTGATACCTTTCTTCACATTGAATGCTGAAGATGCTGACTGTGACCTTCTTTTAGGAGTAAAAACATGAATTTGAGTGGTTAAAGTTTTAGGGCAACTTGGCATTTTCATTAATTTGTTACTTTTTTAAATTATACATATTTAAATGTTTGTATCTATTCATTTGCTTTGACTTATAAAGTATATATGATTTAATAGTACTTAAGTGCGATATAATGAAATAGTGCTTTAAGTGAATAAGTGGCATATAGTCGAGCGCGCTGTCCTACGACAGCTCTTGTTATATAAGTTATCACTTGTGTTCCTTTAAATGCTATTATGTGCTTTGCCTTTAACCCTTTCCCTCATATAGACGCTTTGTGATGCCTCTGCAGCAGACAGCTTTTTGAAAACATAGTGACAAAAGAAGAAATTGCACAAAATGTGCAATTTCTCCTTTTGCCACAATGCTTTCCACTTTTTGTCATAGGTTTTCCATTCAATTATGGAGATTTTCTATGTTTTGACAAAATATGTTCAAAGTCGTTTGCTGCAGAATTGCGTATCAGGGAAAGGATTAATTCATTGTATTCAATCATCCAGAATTTATTTATTAACACTTTTCAAACATACTGTAAGTCTGCAGCAGACGATATCTGAAAACATCCAGGCATAACTATGGAAAATCTCTATATGAAAGTATAAATATTTCAATGGAGTTAACCCTTTCCCTCATACGACAATTCTGCAGCAGACGACTTCGAACATATTTTGTCAAAATATAGAAAATCTCTGTAATTGAATGGATAACCTATGACTAAAAGTGGAAAACATTGTGGCAAAAGGAGAAATTGCTCGTTTTGAGCAATTTCTTCTTCTGTCACTATGTTTTCAAAAAGCCGTCTGCTGCAGAGGCGTCAGAAAGCGTCTATATGAGGGAAAGGGTTAATAACATTGTGACAAATGTAGAAAATGCTCACAATTTCTCTTTTTTCTCCAATTGATTTGAAATGTCGTCTGCTGGAGATTTGCTGTATGTGGGAAATGGTTATGTTGTTATCCTTTTTGGTAGAGTCAACAATAGGATATTAGGGAATAGCCGAGTACCGGTCCCAGAGCATGCTTACATTATGAATGCTTGGTGACTGGTAGATGCCTGATTGTGTAACAGTATACCACTTTCCCACATATAGACGCTTTCCGACGCCTCTGCAGCAGACGACTTTTTGAAAAACTTTGTGACAAAAGAAATTGCTCAAAACAATCAATATCTCCTTTTTGCCACTATGTTTTCAACTCTTTCCAGCAAGTATGCTTTTATTTGTTTAGATATTTCATTGTTCCGTCTACATGTTTTCAAAGTCGTCTGCTGCAGATTTGTTGTAGGTGGGAAAGTGATACAGAGTTAGAGAAATGAGGGGTTATAAATCGGGTCTTTGTTCAGCAGTAACTGTTAATCTCTTATAACTTAATTCAACCCGTTCCCACATACAAAAAATCTGCAGCAGACGACTCGGAAAACATTTAAACAGTATGGTGGAACATTTCTATAAATGAAATATTATTAAATAGAGTTAAAGATATTGTGATAAAAGGAGAAATGCCCATTATGAACAATTTTTAGCTCGACTTTTGAAAAAAATCGAGAGCTATTGTCGAGAGCGTGGTCGTTTTGATTAAGGTTTTTTGTTGTGCTCATTTTTTTAGCTCACCTGAGCTTTGCTCAAGGTGAGTTATTGTGATCGCCTTTTGTCCGGCGTCCGGCGTGCGTCGTGCGTCGTCCGGCGTGCGTCGTGCGTCGTCCGTCGTGCGTCAACTTCTTCTCCTCAGTAACCAGTGGGTCAATTTGGATGAAACTTCACAGAAAGCATCCTCTCAATGACCTCACCAGAATTCCTTCAAATTTTTGGGATCCATGCAAAATTCTGGTTTCCATGTCAACGAAACCGAATAAACTTCAAAATTCTTCTTCTCCCAAATTGGTTGGCAGATTTTCAAATAATTTTGTAGAAATGTTCCTTGGATGACCCTCTATCAGATTCCTTCAAGCCGTGTTGATTGGTCGAAAAACATGGCCGCCAGGGGGGGGCGGGGCTATTTTGCCTTATATGGCTATAGTGAAAACTTAAAAAATCTTCTCCTCCGAAAGTGTAAGGCCGATTTTCAAATAATTTTGTAGAAATGTTCCTTGGGTGACCCTCTATCAGATTCCTTCAAGCCATGTTGATTGGTCGAAAAACATGGCCGCCAGGGGGGGCGGGGCTATTATGCCTTATATGGCTATAGTGCAAACTTAAAAAATCTTCTCCTCCAAAAGTGTCAGGCCGATTTTCAAATAATTTTGTAGAAATGTTCCTTGGGTGATCCTCTATCAGATTCCTTCAAGCCATGTTGATTGGTCAAAAAACATGGCCGCCAGGGAGCGGGGCTATTTTGCCTTTTATGGCTATAATGAAAACTTAAAAAATCTTCTCCTCCATAAGCGTCAGGCCGATTTTCAAATAATTTTGTAGAAATGTTCCTTGGGTGACCCTCTATCAGATTCCTTAAAGCAATGTTGATTGGTCGAAAAACATGGCCGCCAGGGGGCGGGGGCTATTTTGCCTTATATGGCCAAAGTGAAAACTTAAAAAATCTTCAACATCTTCTCCTCAGTAACCAGTGGGTCAATTGGGATGAAACTTCACAGAAAGCATACTCTTAATGACCTCACCAGAATTCCTTCAAATTTTAGGGATCCATGCAGAATTCTGGTTTCCATGGCAACGAAACGAAAAAAAACTTCAAAATTCTTCTTCTCCCAAACTGGTTGGCAGATTTTCAAATAATTGTGTAGAAATGTTCCTTGGATGACCCTCTAATAGATTCCTTCAAGCCATGTTGATTGGTCAAAAAACACGGCCGCCAGGGGGGCGGGGCTATTTTGCCTTATATGGCTATAGTGAAAACTTAAAAAATCTTCTCCTCCGAAAGTGTCAGGCTGATTTTCAAATGATTTTGTAGAAATGTTTCTTGGGTGACCCTCTATCAGATTCCTTCAAGCCATGTTGATTGGTCGAAAAACATGGCCGCCAGGGGGGGGGCGGGGCTATTTTGCCTTATATGGCTATAGTGCAAACTTAAAAAATCTTCTTCTCCAAAAGTGTCGGCCCGATTTTCAAATAATTTTGTAGAAATGTTCCTTGGATGACCCACTTTCAGATTCCTTCAAGCCATGTTAATTGGTCAAAAAACATGGCCGCCAGTAGGCAGGGCTATTTTGCATTATATGGCTATAGTGAAAACTTAAAAAATCTTCTCCTCCAAAAGTATCTGGCCGATTTTCAAATAATTTTGTAGAAATGTTCCTAGGGTGACCCTCTATCAGATTCCTTCAAGCCAAGTTGATTGGTCGGAAACTATGGCTGCCAGGGGGCGAGGCTTATATAGCTAAAGTGAAAAAAAAATAAAAAATCAGGTGAGCGATTCAAGGGCCATCATGGCCCTCTTGTTTATTTTTTTTCTCCCTATCAGTCGAGCGTCTGTGCCGTACGCGGTGCTCTTGTTCTTTTTGTCACAATTATTACAAAAATATTCTGTGGCAGATGTATCAAAATATGTTTAAAATTGGTAAAGAGTTAAACCCTATGGTATTGGTACTCAAAAGAATCGTCTGATTCGTCTCGCCGAGATGCTTCTTTAGAGTACCACCTACATAGGGTTTGGAGATCAATTAGGGATTTTAGAAACCCCCCCCCCCTGCCCCGCATCCAGATTTCTGTAATACTGCTTCATGCTATATGTATATTACAAGCTTTTTTATCCATTGTGTTCCAGAAGTAGAGATAGAGCAAGCAGGCTTTGTGGAAGTAAAAGGTATTTGTTATAAACATGAAACCTTATTAACCCTTTCCCATATCCAACGAATCTGCAGCAGATGACTTTGAAAACATAGTAACAAAAACCTGAAAAAATCTCCATAAAAGATAGCGTAATTGTTAATTAAAGTTGAAAACATTGTGACGAAAGTAGAAATTGCTCATCATGAGCAATTTCACCTTTGGCCACAATATTTTCAAAAGTCGTCTGCTGCTATTGCGTCAAAATGCGTCTGTAGGTGGGAAAGGGTTAACAAATAAAGATTGCCTCTGTGTCTGGTGTATGCTCATTAAGAAGAATATTTTCCATATTTTTGCCTAGATGATTTTAATGTCGTTTGCTGCAGATTTGTTGTATGTGTGTTAGAGTTAACATATCTTGATAACAGATTTATAAAATGTTTTCCCACATGTACACTCAATTTGAAAATATTGTGACAAAAGGGGAAAATTTATTAATTGTGAACATGTCATGTTGTAAGATTAGCTCCACTAAATACTTCAACATTGATTTAATTATACCCCCTTCGAAGAAAAGGGGGTATATAGGAGTCTCTCTGTCTGTCGGTCGGTTGGCCGGAAGCTATATTTTGTCCGGCCTATTTCTTACAAACCACTGAGTGGAATTCAATAAAATTTTACATGAAGCTTCTATACCAAGAGGAGATGTGCATAACCTATAGGTCTTACAATTGCATGTTATTTTACAGAGTTATGGCCCTTTTACTTATTAAGTCATGGTTTAGGTGAAGGTGCTGTTTTGGGTGTATTTATCATCTTCAGTGATAGTTCTAGTTATATGCTATTTTGCAAAGGATCATTAAATACACTCATATCAAGTGCTGTATAGCTCTGAATTGCACTTCAACTCAATTGTGCCCCCTTTTTAACTCACCTGGGCAAAGAGTGCTGATGAGCTTTTGTGATCATTTTGTGTCCGGCATCGTAAACAATTTCTTTAAACAACATCTCCTCTTAAACCACAGGGTCCATTGCAGCCAAACTTAATAGGAATGTTCTTATGTCAGTTCTTTTTAAGAATTGTTCATTGAATTAAATTCAATTGCTAACTTTGGTTGCTGTGTCATCAGAAAGGGGGAGAGGGGGGTGGAGGAGTTGTCAAAATGTTCATGTTCCTTTCCTCTGATAATTATACCCCCAGATACGTAGTATATAGGGGCTATATAGGAGTCAAGCTTGTCGGTTTGTCCGTCGGTCGGTCCGTTGGTCTGTGGACATTTCTTGTGAACACTATTTCTCAGCAACCCTTGATCAGAATTTAATATAACTTCACAAGAATGATTGATACCAAGCCTAGTTGTGCATATTGTCGGCGTGTTGCACTGGAATTATTTTTAAATGAGTTATGGCCCCTTGAATTTCTCATACATATGTATATTGTCAGGCACCAGCTGGGGGACATCACCTTCAGTGATATTTCTAGTTTATGCTGGTTTGATTTCAATATAATATGGCAGTGCTGTTCCTTAAGTGATCCTCTACAAAAACTGTTCAACTATAATGAGATCCGGGCGGCTCATACCAAAGACTTTAAAATAGTAGTAATGGCTACCCTCTGGCACTCAGGGTTCCGTGGTTGGCATTACGACTGACTGGCATTGCTTTATCAAAACAGGATTAAATGACAAAACTTAATCTCTTCTGCTCAAAATCTGCTTGGGTGATTTCAAGATAATTTGGCAAAAATGTTCCTTTGGTGACCCTTTGCTAATATCCTGTATATAATTATATTTTTTTAACTCACCTGAGCTTTGCTTAAGGTGAGTTATTGTGATGGAATTTTGTCCGGCGTCCGTTGTCAGTCGTCAGTCGTCCGTCGTCCGTCAACTTTTTCTCCTCAGTAACCAGTGGGTCAATTGGGATGAAACTTCGTAGAAAGCATCCTCTCAATAACCTCACCAGATTTCCTTCACATTTTTGGGATCCATGCAGAATTCTGGTTTCCATGGCAACGAAATGAAAAAAACTTCAAAATTCTTCTTCTCCCACAGAAGGGGGGGGGGGGGGGCTATTTTGCCTTATTTGGCTATATTGAAAATTTAAAAAATCTTCTCCTCCGAAAGTGTCTGGCAGATTTTCAAATAATTTTGTAGAAATGTTCCTTGGATGACCCACTTTCAGATTCCTTCAAGCCATGTTGATTAGTCAAAAAACTTGGCCGCCAGTGGGCAGGGCTATTTTGCCATATATGGCTATAGTGAAAACTTTCAAATAATCTTGTAGAAATGTTCCTTGGATGACCCTCTATCAGATTCCTTCAAGCCATTGGTCTTAAAACATGGCTGCCAGGGGGCGGGGCTATTTTGCCTTACATGGCTATAGTGAAAACTTAAAAAATCTTTTTCTCCGAAAGTGTCCGGCGATTTTCAAATAATTTTGTAGAAATGTTCCTTGGATGACCCACTTTCAGATTCCTTCAAGCCATGTTGATTGGTCGAAAAACATGGCCGCCAGTGGGCAGGGCTATTTTGCCATATATGGCTATAGTGAAAACTTAAAAAATCTTCTTCTCCCAAACCGGTTGGCAGATTTTCAAATAATTTTGTAGAAATGTTCCTTATATGACCCTCTGTCAGATTCCTTCAAGCCATGTTGATTGGTCTAAAAACAGGGCTGCCATGGGGCGGGTCTATTTTGCCTTTTATGGCTATAGTGTAAACTTAAAAAAATCTTCTCCTCCAAAAGTGTCGGGCCGATTTTCAAAAATAATTTTATAGAAATGTTCCTAGGGTGACCCTCTATCAGATTCCATCAAGCCAAGTTGATTGGTCAGAAATTATGGCCGCCAGGGGGCGTGGCTTATATATCTAAAGTGAAAAAAAAAAATCAGGTGAGCAATCCAGGGCCATATGGCCCCTCTTGTTTAAAAGAGCACTTGTGCAGGTGACCAATCAAGGGCCTTAAACAAAACAGTTTTGCATGATTTTTTTTGTTTAATCTTTAACTCTTTCCCACATACAAATGCATTTTGACAGATATTAAACAGACTGCTTTAACCCTTTACTTCACACAGACGACATTTGACGCCTGCTGTTGCAGACGACTTTTGAAAACATTGAAATAAAAGATGGAATTGCTCAAAACAAGCAAATTCACCTTTTATTGCAATATTTTCAACTCTTTATCAATATAAATCTTTCAATTTTCTAGATTGGTGAAATTGTTTGTCTGAAGATTGTCAAGCAGATGACCTATAAAAAGTCATGTGAAGTAATGGGTTAAGAAATAATTGTGGCAATAGGAGAAACTTACTGTTCATACTCATACTTTCAACAAAATGTTTTCAACTCTATCAATAATTTATACTTCAGTTTATTAAGCTTTTCCTTTTTTGCCCAGATGTTTTCAGTCTTTCTTTTTTCAAATTTGTTGTATGTGGCAAAGGAATAATATTTTAAATCCTTTTGGAGACACTAAGTGATGCATGGCGAGATTGACAGATATTCTTGTCTACAACAGGTTTGAGTGACCTTGCCTCAGATGCGACGGCAACACTCTCCCAGGACATGAAGGATAAGATTCTGGAGATCAAGCATCAGGCCGATGCTCTACGGTCAGATCTTAGAAACCTGCGACGTCTACAGCAGATTAACAAGGAATCCATGATAGAAACGGTGGACAATGCTTGGAGAAAAATAAAGGTAAATAATACTCAATAACCCTTTTCACATTTTGACCCATCTGCAACAGATGGTTTTTGAAAAATATTTCTGCGAAAGGGGAAGTTACTTTTAACCCACTTTCCCTTATACGACAATTCCGCAGCAGACGACTGAACATATTTTGTCAAGAAATAGAAAATCTCTATAATTGAATGGATAACCAATGACTAAAAGTGGAAAACATTTTTGAAAAAGGAGAAATTGCTTGTTTTGAGCAATTTCTTCTTTTGTCACTATGTTTTCAAAAAGCTGTCTGCTGCAGAGGCGTCAGAAAGCGTCTATATGAGGGAAAGGGTTAATAAGAAAATTTCGCCACAAGGTTTCCACCCTAGTCAATAAGTGTCCACTACAAAGTTATTTGGATATAATTCGTTTTGGTCGCCCAACCGCCCGTCTCTTAACATATCTAAGGTATGGTAGGGGTAGATAGATGGACCAGTAGGACGGGTAACTTACCCAGAATACGCCATGGTATTGACTGAAAATGGTGTTAAACACCAAACAATCAATCCCCTTGAAGTTCTATTTTAGTTTGTACTTCATATTTTATTATTTTGGGTTCAGTCCTTATCTCCTTAAATACTAAATCTGCAATGCCGCGGGCTGTCAATCCAAGGGTTGTGAGATCAAACCCCAGCTCGGCCAACATTATATCTGAAATTTTACAAAAGTCACTGTGACGAGTGTTATTCATCTTCCACCAATGGGCTAACAGTCTATGTGGAAAAGCAGCCTATTGCTTGGAAAGTCTGTGTGAGAAAGCCAGGAAATGCATCATGAGTAGGTGAACTTGCTGCCATGATATGACTAAAGAATTGTTGATAACAATTGTTGTTAAACCCCAATCAATCAACCAATTGCTTAACCCTTTCCCTCATACAACAATTCTGCAGCAGATGACTTTGAACATATTTTGTCAAAAAATAGAAAATCTCTGTAATTGAATGGATAACCTATAACTAAAAGTGGAAAACATTGTGGCAAAATGAGAAATTGCTCGTTTTGAGCAATTTCTTCTTTTGTGAGTTTGTTTTCAAAAAGCCGTCTGCTGCAGAGGCGTCACAAAGTGTCTATATGAGGGAAAGGGTTATTAAGAAAATTTCGCCATTTGCCACAAGGTTTCCACTGTAGTCAATAAGTTTCCCCTGCCAAAGTTATTTGGATAAAATTTGTTTTGGTCACCCAACCGCCGGTCTCTTACCATATCTAAGGTATGCTAAGGGTTAGAAACTTCATAGAAATGAATATGATTGCCTCAGTAGCACCAGAGGTATAACCCCTTGACCTAAGGCTTTAAAAATAGTAGCAATGGCTGCCCTCCTTGGTGGTCAGGGTTGCGATGCTTACATAAAGACTGACTGAATGATGTCAAGATAGATGAACCAGTAGGACTGGTAACTTACCAAGAAAACGCCGTAGTATTGACTGAAAAGTTGTTAAAAGTGTTAAACACCAAACAAATCAATCCCCTTGAAGTTCTATTTTATTTTGTACTTCATATTTTATTATCCCCTCGTCAAACAGAGTTTGAGAGGGGATATAGTAACGGGGCTCTCCGTTCGTTCGTTTGTTCGTCTGTGTGTCCGTCCGTAACAATCTTGTGACCACTCTACACTGAACATCCTTTGACTGATCTTAACCAAACTTGGTATACAGTTAGTATATGGCAAGGTCTAGAAGCCTATTTATTTTCAAGATCATAGGGTGAAGGTCAAGGTCAAAATTGGACTTTCACTATTTTCCCATATAACAACCTGGTGACCACTCTACATTGAACATCCTTTGACCAATCTTAACCAAACTTGATTTACAGTTAGTATATGGCAAGATGGCAAGGTCTAAAAGCCTATTTATTTTAAAGGTCAAAGGGTCATGGTCAATGTCAAAATTGGACTTTCTGTCCGTAACAACATTGTGCCCACTCTACACTGAACATCCTTTGACTGATCTTAACCAAACTTTGGCAAGGTCTAGAAGCCTGATCATGATCACAAGAGAACTCGATGTGATGATTAAATACCGAGGGGATGCATCCGCTTTGCGGTGCCCTTGTTATTTTAGGTTCAGTCCATATCTCCTTAAATACTAAATCTGTAATGCCGCAGGCTGTCAGTTCAAAACCCAGCTTGGCCAACATTCTTTCTGAAGTTTGACAAAAGTCACTGTGACAAGCGTCATTCATCTTCCACCAATGGGCTAACAGTCTATGTGGAAAATCTGTGTGAGAAAGCCAGGAAATGCCTCATGAGTAGGTGAAATTGCCGCCATGATATGACTAAATATTTTTAAAAAACTGCATTAAACGCCAATCAATCAACCAATTGCTTACCAATATCCCTGACCCAATAATGTAAGAGAATGGAAAGGTAACTCCAGACAACGTCCTTTTCTGAACGTCTATTTGATCATTATTAGGAAGCGATTGCAACGGTTCCCGGTGCTGAGAGCTTGTTGATTCGTCAACAACGAAATGAACTTGATGTGATGTACCAAATCTACCTCGAGGACAAGGCAAGGGCAGAAAAGGAACTCCAGTAAGTGATTTGATCTTATTAAATCTTTCAAACATACAGATGCATTTCAACACTTCTGTAGCAGACAACTTTTGAAAACATTGTGACGAAAGGAGAAATCGCACATACTGAGCAATTTCAACTATTCAATAATTATCCCCTTGCAATGAGGTCAATGAGGGTATTTAGGGATCTGACAACGTCATCACTCTGGCAACCTTTCTAGGTCAAATGTCATGGTCACAGTAAATATTATACATCTTTACGAAACAACATCATCACTCTAGCAACTTTGTCTCTCATCTGATTCTTATGAAACTTATGTTCACCAACACTGCCTCCTGTATGTGTTCGTGTTTCACCGACCTACGTCAAATGTCAAGGTCTCAATGACTATAATAAGTCTGTACAAAACTATATCATATTTCCACAAGCATCCCGGATTGTACAAGGTTGTGTTCTACTGATCTAGGTCAAGGTAATGGTAACAAATTATGCATTTGTTCAAAACAATGTCATTGCTCTAGCACTTTCATTTGTAGACAGAATTCCTTCATACTCCATTCACTGGTTCAGTGTCAAGAGAGCTTGGAGGAGTCTTCGTTTTATCGAGCTATGTCAAAGGTCAAGATCACAATGACTATAATACATCCATGAAATGACTTCATTGCTCCAGCACTTTCATTTAGAGACGGAATTACTTGATGCTTCATACTCTGGTTTATTGTCAAGTGAGATAGGTCGGGTTCTTATTTCACTGACCTAGGTCAAAGGTCAAGGTCACAGATGCTCTTGCTTTCTATATTTTCTTGTATGTGGGAAAGGGTTGGTATTTATATATCAGGATGAGGCTAAGCTATTAACAGTTCTGACATTATTTAAATTTTAAATTTCAGAGATCTAGAGATTGCTGTAGAAGAACTGAGATCGGATGTTTTGAGTCGGCAGTGTCGGGTACAAATGAGCGATGTAGAAGGGATGGCTCTCGTATTGAGTCATGTGACAAAAGCTTTAGGGGACCTCAAAGGTTTGTTTAATAATAGCTTTTATGATGTCACTTTCAACGATATTTCTGTCAAGTCTTAGTGACTGTGCACTTATCTATGATACCTAGGCTAGGAATTATGCCCAACCCATGGGCCACTGCTGAGCTGGAATTGAACCCTGGAAGACTGGCACTATAGCCCAAGATTAGCACTAGTCGGTTGAGAATATCTCGATAGATTGTGATAATACTTGAAGATAGAAACTCCGCTGCAGGATGTTAGATTGAATGTCTCTGGTGTGGTTCCTGATTGAGCAGGCCATGGATGAATGCCATTAGGCAAGGCACATTTCCTACCCTGTTTTGCGATGAAGAAAAGTTGTGCTATTGTGATACACTTGGCGTCATCGTCATCACAAAACTTTAACTTTACCTCATAATTGAAAAACAGTTTCTTATTTCCACATGTTCCTAGGAACAATATGCATGTCTATACCAAGTCACATAACTCTGGCTTTAATAATTATTTAGTAACGCCCCCCTCCACGGAGTTCTTGTTAGTTAGTCACCCAAGAATCATTAATTCTGTGTCATCTTGTGATATAACTGAAAAGTTATTGAAGCCATGTTTTTCCCTCGTAATATAGATCAAATATTGCTGAAAACATGTCTTTAACCCTCTCCCACATACAAAAAAACTGCAGAATACTTCTTTGAAAACATTAAGTAAAAAATATGGAAAATCTATAAATGAAAGAACAAGTGTTGAATGAGGTTGGAATTATTAGCAATTTGTCCTTTTGCCACTATGTTTTCAAAAGTTGTCTGTTAGTGGGAAATGGTTATCCATTTACTGGACTTTTGCCATTTTTGATGCACCTGCCTCGCATTGTATAAAACAAAAATGTTCACAGGAATCTACATTAACCCTTTCCCTCATACGACAATTCTGCAGCAGACGACTTTGAACATACTTTGTCAAAATATAGAAAATCTCTATAATTGAATGGATAACCTATGACTAAAAGTGGAAAACATTGTGGCAAAAGGAGAAATTGCACGTTTTGTGCAATTTCTTCTTTTGTCACTATGTTTTCAAAAAGCTGTCTGCTGCAGAGGCTCCAGAAAGCGTCTATATAGATATGAGGGAAAGGGTTAAGTTGAATGGTGCAGTAGTTGGGTCTTTATGTGAGAAATCCTTATACCAATGAATGTTTCTATTTATAGCAAGATTCCTAAAGCTTATGGATGGAATGAAACATTTGATGTCCGCGGAAATGGAGGTGATTGTAGGTGAAGAAAAGTAAGCCTTTGAACCTGTTTAATGTTTTTAGATTGACTTTAAGTTTAACTTTATCCCACATACAACAAAATTGCAGTAGACCTCAAGGCAAAGACGTGGACATTTCTCCCATTTCTTTCGAGTTTAGACCTGATAGCAAATTAAGTCAGTGACGAAGAGAACAAACAACCCGTATATTTATTGTCGTCTTCGTCAATTCCAAAGAAATTCATTTCTAGGACCAGGATCTTATTCCACCAACCTTACATAGCGCTAAGTAATACTTAAATACTTAAATGTATATTTTATCATTTTTGTTTCCCTAATAAAAATGCCATTTATTAACCCTTTCCCTCATACGACAATTCTGCAGCAGACGACTTTGAACGTATTTTGTCAAAACATAGAAAATCTCTATAATTGAATGGATAACTCTATAATTGAATGGATAACCTATGACTAAAAGTGATCAAAACATTGTGGCAAAAGGAGAAATTGCTCGTTTTGAGCAATTTCTTCTTTTGTCACTATGTTTTCAAAAAGCTGTCTGCTGCAGAGGCATCAGAAAGCGTCTATATGAGGGAAAGGGTTAAGTATTACTTAGCGCTAAGTAATGTTGGTGGAATTGGAACCAGTATTCATGACAATTTTTGTGTCACCTGCGTAGCATGGTAGGCACTTAGGGATTACTTTTTTTTTGTCCGGCATCTGTCTGTCCGTCTGCACTCACGAATGGACACTTGTTGGGTACTGTCCATATCCTAAATCATATTAAAACTTTAACAATCTTCTTGTCCAAAAGAACTGGCCCGATTTAAAAATTATTTTGCACAAATGTTCCTTGGGGCACCCTTTACCAAGATTGTACAAATATTTCCAATCCGTTGAAAAACATGGCGGCCAGTGGGCGGAGCTTGTTTTCCTTATATGTGCATTGTTAAAACTTTAAAAATCTTCTTGTCCAAAAGTATTGGCCTAAAAAGAGTAAAAACTTTGAAAACTATTGAAGTTCTATTAAATCGGGTGAGCGATATAGGGCCATCATGGCCCTCTTGTTTTATAATTTTCTAATGGGTACCTAATTAGCATATTAATGCTATTTATTCAATGAAAGGGTGATAATTACGGAATAAAACGTACCCTTGTTGGGTACTACCCAACAAGGACACATCAAAGGAAAATACCCAACAAGTGTCCATTCGTAGGCATGTCTGTCCGTCAGACTTTTTCGTCACGTTTTCAAATAACTTTTTTTCTACTCAAAGGATTACATTGAAACTTCTGACAAATGTTTATATCAATGTGTGTGATTGGTTCACAAAAGGGAGATAATTCAAATATTTTTATATTAGAGTTATTGCTCCTTTTCTGTCAAAAATTAAAATTTTCTGACAAGGCCCCGGCAGGTGAGCACTCCATTCTAGTTTTTTCAAGGCAATGGTCGTCCACTTTCCCACATAAACAATTGAGGCCATTTAGTGTAAAGCTTGTCACAATGAGTCGGGGTTCAAACTGACAGCTTCTGTATTGAATATCGCAGCTCATCCTTCATCCCCGGTAGCAACGCGGGCTGTCAATCCAGGGGTTGCGAGTTTGAATCCCGGCTCGGCCAACTTTCTTTCCTACGATTGACAAAGGTCAATGCGACATGCAACATGCGTCATTCATCTTCAACCAATGGGCTAAGTCTATGCGGAAAAGCAGCCAGTTGCTTGGGAAGATTGTTGTGTGCAGTACTGGTGTGAGAAAACCAGGAAATGCATGAGTAGGTGAACTGGCTGCGGTGATATAACTGAGAAATTGTTAAAAACGGCGTTAAACCCCAATCAATTACAATTAATTCAATACTGGAAAAAGTATTCTTGAATTTTATTATTATTTTAGATAAGTTTAAACTAAAAGTCTGTGAAAATGTGTGAAAGATTAACATTTTATGGGAATCCTATCGTCTTCAAAAAGATTATGATGTAGTTAAATGATAATCTCTTTTTGTTCCTCAGATTTTTGAAAGATGAGCCAGAAAGATTAGATAACTGCCTCAAGAAGTGCAAAAAGTTAACTGGTACATTGTTTACACTGAAAAGGTGAGTTGTGGTCCGTATTTACCTTTACCAACATACACCAATTCTGCAGCAGACTACTTTTAAAACATACAGACGTCAATAGGGAAAATCTATATGAATGAAAAATAACAAATATTGGATAGAGATGAAAACAATTGTGGCAAAAGGAGAAATTGCTCATTATGAGCAATTTCACCTTTTGCCACAATGTTTTCAAAAGTCGTCTGCTGTGGATGCGTCAAAATGCGTCTGCAGGTGGAAAAGATTTAATTCAACTGCCACATATGTCAGTTTACTGTACATTTCTATGTAAACTGACCTTGTTTATAATGTATTCATCATGTAACAGTTGAATTTTCACGAACAATACTTGCTATGCTGGTCAACAACACTATGTAGACAAAGAATGGTGTTGCATCATTCTGTTTACCCGTTCCTTCATGTAGACGCTTTCTGACGCCTCTGCAGCGGACAGCTTTTCGAAAACATGTTTTCCACTTTTAGTCATAAGTTATCCATTCAATTGTCGTATGAGGGAAAGGATTAATCACATTATACAAAATATTTAAAATAATTTATATAAGTAGTAATGGCTTCTTTTTGTGGTGATCAGGATATCGGTATTGGTTTGTAACCATGAATCTTAGATAAGTGCTGTCTTGTCGAGAAATATTGATGAAAGAGTGAAAACTCCCAATAAATCCGATAACATTTTGCAGAGAGACATATATAGATCATTTCTTGGTGGTCCGTCCATCTCTCTGTCATGCTTTCATTTACTGACATTTTGACAGGTGACACTTGGGTTACTTTGAATACTCTTGTTTATGTTTTGAACACTAACATAGCTCTAGATAAGGGGTCTTTTGCATGTTCCTAAATCCTTATTTGACCCTCTAACCCTATGTTGTGGGTTCTCAAAAGAATCATCTTCTTTTGAGTACCCACAACATAGGATTTGCTTTAATAATAAGAGAGAAATTGTGAGAAAAAGAGCTGAATACCCCTCCTTATGTGTACCTCTGGACTAACTAAAAGGAATAACATTTACCTGTTGTAGATTAGCATCAGTTCAAGAACACCGTCCTCCACAACCTATCGCCATGACAGCCCAGGCCAAGATTCCAACATTTGAAGACAAAAAGGCGGTTCTAGAAAACATACAAGCTATGGTGCCTGATCATGAAGCCAGGATCCACGGAATACAGGTATAGTATGGAACTTAACCCTTTCTCACATAAAGCAATGCTGCAACAGACGATTTTGAAAACATTTAGGAATGATTATATATCTCTATTAACCCTTTCCCTCATATAGACGCTTTCTGACGCCTCTGCAGCAGACAGCTTTTTGAAAACATAGTAACAAACGAAGAAATTGCACAAAACGTGCAATTTCTCCTTTTGTCACAATGTTTTCCACTTTTAGTCATAGGTTATCCATTCAATTATAGAGATTTTCCATTATTTGACAAAATATGTTCAAAGTCGTCTGCTGCAGAATATGAGGGAAAGGGTTAATCAATGTACAATTACTGAATAGAATTAAAAACATTGAGGCAAATGAAGAAATTGCTCAATATCTAAGCAGACGGCTTCCAAAACATCTAGGAATGATTATATATCTCCAATGTACAATTACTGGATAGAATTAAAAACATTGAGGCAAATTGAGAATTTACTCATTATGAGCAATTTCTCCTTTTGTCACGAATGTTTTCAAAAGTTGTTTGCTGCAGATGCAGCAAAGTGCATTTGTATGATGGAAAGGGTTAAACTTTTCCCTCATTTTATACATTAAGAAGTCGATAAGTATAAGCAAATAAAGAAGCACTTAACATCTTCTTGCTCCGAGGTGAAGAAGTGATGCTCCTCAATGTTTATTTGTTGTGGATCAATATTATTCTTCAGCTCTTTTTTTTGTGTCATCTGCCTTGAAAGGCTTAAACATATGGATCAGTCTTCTCCTACAGTTAGTTTTGCCTGTCTGTCACACTTTGATTCACTGCAAGGCGTTGCATGTGGTCCCTTCAAACACTCAAAAAGCTGATGATTCTAAAAATGGTATCTGGTGGTGATTTAACCTTTTCCCTCATATAGACGCTTTCTGACGCCTCTGCAGCAGACGGATTTTTGAAATCATATTTACAAAAGATGAAATTGCTCAAATCAAGCAATTTCTCCTTTTGCCACAATGTTTTCCACTTTTAGTCATAGGTTATCCATTCAATTATAGAGATTTTCTATTTTTTGACAACATATTTTCAAATTCGTCTGCTGCAGAATTGTTGTATGAGAGAAAGGGTTAATCTTTTCCCATAAGCAACAAATCTGCAGCAGACCACTTTGAAAACATAAAATATGTGAAATATAATATGGCACTGAAAAGAGTTAAAAGCATTGTGCCAAAAGCACTGGTTGCTCATCATGGTCTATTTCACCTTTTGCAACAATGTTTCAAAATGTGTTTGCCGGTGGAAAAGGGTTAATCTGCCTTTGATTAAGCTTCATTTATATAATTACTCTTTTAACCCTTTCCCACATACAACAAATCTGCAGCATACGACTTTGAAAACATACCCGAAACAATTGTAAACTTCATTTAAATGAAAGTAAAATAATTGAATAGAGTTGAAAACATGGTGACAAAAGTAGAAATTGCTCGTTTTGAGCAATTTCTTCTTTTGTTGACATGTTTTTAAAAAGCCGTCTGCTGCAGAGGCATCAGAAAGCTTCTATATGAGGAAAAGGGTTAAAGACATTGTCACTCTTGTAATTGCAGGCCGCAGAGGCTTCCAGGGAGAGAAAGAAAAAGATCACATCTCAACAGGAAGCCTTGAGATTTGGAAAGTCCCTGGAGCTTGCAACTAAGGCTTTAAAATCGTCCAGTCAGTCCGGTGCTGCTCCTACAACCTCATCCACCAGGGGCAAAACTTCAACTAGTGCTCAGCCATCCACATCCGATTATGTTCCAACAACGTCCACGCCAAAGTCATCCTCCTCATCCGACACTTCATCCGTCATCTCATTTGTCATGCCAATGTCAACATCGACTCCTAAAAGTGCTAGTCAACATCCTACCTCGCATCATGGTGATAGCTTGTCAACCTCCCCATCCATCTCCTACCCTGTCATGTCCATAATAAGGACTGTTCAAGGGGATGAACAAAGGGACAAAGGGCACAAGGGATCTGACAAAGTTAGTAAAACGTCAAAGAGTGTGGAATTTAAGTCAGAGCCTGCCATTTTACCAGTGACTTCTAGTGAATCTGTCAAACTAAAAGCAGGTAGAAGAGAGAATAGGGTTGTCACGATGATAGCGCCTGGAGAATCTCCAAATCTGACTGAACAAAAGCTTGCAGCAAGGGCAGCATTCTTTAGCTCCTTGTCCTCGCCTGTGACTCCAACAACGTCAACGTCACCACTTATATCAACATCTCTACCATCCACTGATTCGCCTACAGAGTTATACTCTAAGGTATCATCCAGTGTATCACCTGTTAGAGGAATACCATCATTAGTACGAAGTACTGCTGTCACTGTTCAGCCTACATTAATTAGCACATCGGTAACGCATACGAGTATACCAAAGCCAACTAGTCTGCCCATGTCTGGTTCGTTAACAACAACTACTTTATCTAGTTCTGTTGTGTCCTCACAAAAGTTCAGTCCAGCTTCACCGACTCATGCAGGCCACCATTCCAGTTCAAAAGCGAGAACATCTTTCACTGCCATTCCAAAACCTTATTCACCTACAAAATCTTCAACGCCAAGTCCCCTGACTCCAGAATCGCCCAAATACAGGGTGCCGCCAAGTCAGTTAGGGAGTGAAGGTAGTAAGAAGTCGTATTCGAGTACTGGTGCAAAGCCAAAGAAAATCCCCCCTCCCCCACCTCCTAGAAAGAGCAGTAAACTTCCGGGGCATGCAGTTCTTGCTGTGAATGCAGCAACTATGAATGGATCATTAACCAAACAGTCAGACAAACAAAAATCAGACAGTAGTAAACCTAGAGACGGCCAAAAATCACAAGCTGATATCATTGAGCCACCAAAACAATTTGCAAATTTAGAGGCAAAGGTTGAACGTAAGTCTAGTGTTGGTTCTCTTAAACAGTTTACAACACCTCTGTTAGAAAGCAAGCGAGATTTACAGCTTGAAAAACAAAGTAAACTAAAGCAATCCCCTTTAGCGTCCAAAAAGATTTCTAGTTCAAATTTAGACTCTGAAATGATACCATCCAAAAGGCATAGTAAAGAAATTGATTTATGTATGGATAATAAATTGGGGGTTAAAGATCTCGACGAAACTGTCATGGAAAGTAAACTCACAAATATTAGTTCAGGGACTGTAAATCGATTGTCTCGAGAGGGAAGTATAGACAGTTCTGGGAGTAGCACTAGCGAAGATTCTCAACATGCTGTTTGGCACAGGGGAACACCTAGCGATGATTCTGAAACGCCCCTGACCGCTTCTAAAATGGGTGATGACAATAAATTAGGGCAAGCCGGTTCTGAACAAACTAAATCTTCTGATGGTGGGAAAAAGCCAAAGCCCCCGCCACCTCAAAGAAGGTCAAGTTTGTCCTCGAGACCTCAAACCGAGGATAGCTCTTCAGACAAGGAGGAGAGAAGAGATGAGGAACAGGACCAGTCTAAAGTTATAGATAGACTTGTATAGAGACTGTGGTGATTTAGGTTGTTTTATTGTAGGATTACGAATGAGTGTAATGGTGTTCATTTATTATTCCCATATTCATGATATTTATTATTCCTGTTGATTCAAAATGTTATTCCAATTTCCTCATAGGCTTTTTTGAGAGGAGTCTTCTTAACACTTTCCCTCCTACGACAATTCTGCAGTGGACGACTTTGAACTTATTTTTGTCAAAACATAGAAAATCTCCATAAGTGAATGGATAACCTATGACAAAAAGTGTAAAACATTGTGGCAAAAGGAGAAATTGCACGTTTTGTGCAATTTCTTCTTTTGTCACTATGTTTTCAAAAAGCCGTCTGCTGCAGAGGCGTCAGAAAGCGTTTATATGAGGGAAAGGGTTAATTAAAATGTCTGTAGAATATTTTTTCAAAAGTTTTGATGAAAGAATCTAGACTTTGGTACTTGTTGGAAAACAGATTTATTAACCCCCCTTTCCCACAAATTGCAAATCTTCAGCAGATATGAAAACCTTTTGGAAAATGTAAGGACAATTAATCTGCAAAAGAAAGTATTAATATTGAATAGAGTTAAAAACATTATTACAAAAGGAGAAATTGCTCATTATGATGAAGATGTGTCAAAATGTGTATGAAAATGTCAAGCAGTACTTAATATAATGTTTTTGCTTGTCTGCTCACTAATATACAGCTAAAATCTATCCTTACTTAATGAGGCTTCCCATTTTCAATATTTTCAGCATGTTCACCCATATTATATTCTGTCTTGAACATTTGCATCCCTTATCCTATTAACCCTTTCTCTCATACGACAATTCTGCAGCAGACGACTCTGAACATATTTTGTAAAAAAAAAGAAAATCTCTATAATTGAATGCATAACCTATGACTTAAAGTGGAAAACATTGTGGCAAAAGGCGAAATTGCTCGTTTTGAGCAATTTCTTCTTTTGTCACTATGTATTCAAAAACCGTCTGCTGCAGAGGTGTCAGAAAGCGTCTATATGAGGTAAAGAGGTAAAGGGTTAAGACGATGCCTTTTGGTTTGTCTCGTATCTAACCACAAGTGTTATCATAGAATTTAATTTAACCCTTTCCCACATACAGACACATGTGCAGAGGACGACTTTTGAAAATGTTGGGGTAAATTGCTCATAATGAGTAATTATGCCTTTTGTCACAATGTTTTCAACTTGAGTCAATGATATTATAATTTCATTTCTAACTATTCATTTTATTTTGACTGGTTGTTTTCAAAGGTGGTCTGCTGCAGATGTGATGTATGTGGAAAAATGTTAAGGTTTTGTATCAATGTAAACTTTGTATATATATATAATCAATCAAATGTCTGATTGCATTTCGTGTGTAATAATAAGCTTGTCTGTTTTTCAAAGAAAAAAAGTCGGGTATTCTAATACCCTTGGCGTCGTCTCAAAACTTTAACTTACCTCATAACTCAAAAAATGTTCAACATTTTCAAATGATGCTTGATACACATGTTCCTAAGAAGAATACACATGTCTATACCAAGTCACATAACTCTGGCTTTAATAACTATTCAGTGATGCCCCTTTTTTAACTTAGAAAAAAGCAGACGAGCGTTGGCGTTCGCTTGGGGCGCTCTTGTTATTATTGACCTGCTCCTATCACCTGTGTAAATTCATCTGTCAAATGATGAATATTATTACAAGGTCTGTTTACATATAGACGCTTTCTAACGCCTTTGCAGCAGACTACTTTTTGAAAACATAGTGACAAAAGAAGAAATTGCTCAAATCGAGCAATTTCTCCTTTTGACACAATGTTTTCCACTTTTAGTCATAGGTTATCCATTCAGTTATAGAGATTTTCTATTGTTTGACAAAATATGTTCAAAGTCGTCTGCTGCAGAATTGTTGTATGAGGGAAAGGGATAAACTGACCTTGTTATATGTATTTGTCATGTGACAGTTGAATGTATTCATAATGACTCGTTCAAAAGATTTAGTATTACAAGATATAAATCACACTGTTCCCCCTGAAGAAAACATAGGAGAACACTATTTGTTGAAAAAATGAGGAATTGTTTTGTTTTTTGATCATCAATATTTTCATCCATTTATGAAAGAGTTTGAAAACATTTATGTGAAAATATGTGCTCAACCTTTTCTTACATACAGCAAATGAAATCTGAAGCAGACAACGCCTCTGCAGCAGACGGCTTTTTGAAAACATAGTGACAAAAGAAGAAATTGCACAAAACGTGCAATTTCTCCTTTTGCCACAATGTTTTCCACTTTTTGTCATAGGTTATCCATTCAACTATGGAGATTTTCTATGTTTTGACAAAATACGTTCAAAGTCGTCTGCTGCAGAATTGTCGTATGAGGGAAAGGGTTAATATATCTCTATAAATGAAAGTTTAATCATTTAAAAGAATGCCATATAAATGTTTTAACCCTTTCCCTCATACAACAATTCTGCAGCAGACAACTTTGAATATATTTTGTCAAAATATAGAAAATCTCTTTAATTGAATGGATAACCTATGACTAAAAGTGGAAAACATTGTGGCAAAAGGAGAAATTGCATGTTTTATGCAATTTCTTCTTTTGTCACTATGTTTTCAAAAAGCCGTCTGCTGCAGAGGCGTCAGAAAGCATCTATATGAGGGAAAGGGTTAAAGTGGTCCACTTCAGAGGCGTCAGAAATCTTCTGTATGTTGGAAAGGGTTTACTTTAGCTACACCTTTGCCACATTGTGTTCTATGGACAAGGATATATGTATTATTTATTCAATTGTCAGAGCCTGATTGCCGAGTGATTGGTAGAACAGATGTATATATGTAAGCTATAATAATAATTTATAGACCATTGTATTTAAGACAGAGAGGGTCTTAAAGTTCCCATAGATGATTTTATCAAACAGTTATAGGGTCTGTCATTCAGGTTTCCGTAGAAACCCTTTTCCACAGACGACAAATCTGCAGCAGACGACTTTGAAAACATATTGGCAAAAACGTGAAAAAATCTCAATAAATGACGGTTACATTATTTTACATATAGAGTTGGAAACATTGTGGTAAAATTATTTTGTCAAAATGTTTTCAAAAGTCATCTGCTACAGAAAATCGTCTTTATGTAGGAAAGGGCTACACAAACATTGTCTTTAATTAAGGTTTCTGTAGATGATTGCATTAAACAGACAGCGTCTTAAGTTAAGGTTCCTGTGAAACAGTTTATAGACAATTAAGGGTACCCATGTGTTAACCCTTTCCCTCATACGACAATTCTGCAGCAGACGACTTTGAACGTATTTTCTCTAAACATAGAAAATCTCCATAGTTGAATGGATAACCTTTGACTAAAAGTGGAAAACATTGTGGCAAAAGGAGAAATTGCACGTTTTGTGCAATTTCTTCTTTTGTCACTATGTTTTCAAAAAGCTGTCTGCTGCAGAGGCGTCAGAAAGCATCTATATGAGGGAAAGCGTTAATTGATATGCATGTATAGTCCGTGTAAATTCAACCATTGCAATATGAATATATAGCAAGATCAGTTCTACACAGAAATATATAATAAACTGATCTTGTTATATATACATCATGTGACAGTTCAATTTATATGGCTGTCAATCCAGGGGTATCGAGTTTGAAGCCCAGCATGGCCAACATTATTTCCAAGTGCCATTCATCTTCCACCAATGTGCTAACAGTTTGTGGAAAAGCAGCCAGTTGCTTGGAGTAACTGTTGTGTGTCAAAACTAGAAAACACACGGGTACATGCACTTGTCGCCATAATAAGAATGAATGATTTTTGAAAATATATTTAAATTTCAATCAATTTCCTTATATGTCGCGTGGAATTTCTACAGGGACCCGTCTTGTTTTTTGCATGTCATCATGTTTATTTATATCAGATTGTATGATTGTTATGGATGTTTTGTTATCTGGGGATATCAAGTTTTGTTTAATTGCTTGGATATTGTTTAAGTCATTCCTTAACACGGATGGAATTTGCTCCTTCTTAATACTTGTCTTAAGGAAGTGTTTACCTTTCCCACTTACAACACATATGTAGCAGATGACTTTGAAAGCTTCGAAGGAATAAATTGGAAAATCTTTATAGATGTATAAGAAATTATTAGTAATGATTTAGAGTTAAAAAACATTTGAGTTAAAAGGAGAAACATTCAATTTGGGTAATTTTACCTTTTGCCGCATTTTAATCTCGCCTGAGGACGAAGTGTTCAAGGTGATTTTTTGTGATCACATTTTGTCTGTTGGCTGTCCTGAATCGTCAACAATTGCCTTCTTAACTCTCTACAGGCAACATTTTGCATCCAATCTTCAAGAAAGTTTATCATAAAGTACGTCTCCATCAAATCTTAGCCAAAATTGAAAACACGGTCATGTGAGGTTAGATTGAAGGAAAATTTTGTTAATGCTCTGGAGGCCACGTTTTTAATTTGAGCATGTTGAAATTTAGTCGTCAAAAACAAGGTCACTAGGCCACATTTGAGAAAAATCTTGTTAACACTCCAGAAATTGCTTGAAATTTTGTCAGAATGATTGTCTTGATAATACCTAGGCTAAGTTCAAATATTGGTCATGTTGTGTCAAAAACAAGTCACTTGGCAAAATTGAATGGAAATCTTGTTCACATTCTAGTATTGGGTTACCTGACCATAAAATGAGCTATTATGATTGAACATGTAGTTAGCATTACTCAGGTGAGTGATCCATGGCCATCATGACCCTCTTGTTTTGAAAACACACCTGCATGTTGGAAAAGCTAAATTTTCTTGTTTTTAACCCTTTCCCACATACAACCAAATCTGCAGCAAACGGCTTTAAAGATATGTAGATAATTAAGCCTATGATAAAACTCTTGAAATAAAAGTATAATGAATGAGTTGAGTTGCACACATTAGGGTAAAAGGAGACATTTCTCATCATGAGCAATTTCTCCTTTATGCCACAATTTATTTAAAAGTTTTCTGCTGCAGGTCAGACTCTTAAGCTTTTGTCACTAATAAATTTGCTTTTTATCTCAACAATTTCTTAAAATTCTTCTCATTTAATTCTGTCCAGAATTTTAAGCCTAATCTTTCTTGTGATGTATTTTCTTATTTTCCAAAAAGTTTACTGAAAAGAGTTGCTTGTTTTGAGCAATTTCTCTTTTTGTGACAATGTTTTCAAATTTCTTCTGCTGCAGATGCGTCAGAATGTGGGGAAGGGTTAATAAATATGAAATTGAATGAAAATGTCAAAAGTATCGGAACATGTCACTATGTCTATATCTGGATCTTTTCAATGTTCCTGGTCTATCCCTTTCCCTCATATAGACACTTTCTGACGCCTCTGCAGCAGACGGCTTTTTGAAAACATAGTGACAAAAGAAGAAATTGCACAAAACGTGCAATTTCTCCTTTTGTCACAATGTTTTCCACTTTTAGTTATAGATTATCCATTCAGTTATAGAGATTTTCTAATTTTTGACAAAATATGTTCAAAGTCGTCTGCTGCAGAATTGTCGTATGAGGGAAAGGGCTATATATGTCTCCTTTTACTGCCACTTCATCTTTGTTTAGCTATGGTACTCTGAAAATTCATTTCGCTTGACCTGGTCTATATATGGCGCATTTTACTGCCACTTCATCTTTGTTTAGCTATGGTACTCTAAAAATTCGTTTGCTTGACGTAAATAAATGAATTTCTTTTGCTCGCATTGTCAACCTTTTTATAAAAAAAAATCACTTCGTTTTATGCTTAAGATAATATTTTTGCTAAATCAACCATTATCAAATTGTATTGATCACCAGGATAGGATAATTTAACCCTTGCCCACATACAACAAATCTGCAGTAGATGACTTATTTACATATTTACAAAAAGTATGAAAAATCTCTATAAATGAGAGTTGAATTATTAATAAGATTCGAAAATATTGTGGCAAAATAAGAAATTTCTTATTTCTCATAATGAGCTATTTTTCCTTTTGCATCTATGTTTTCCAAATTCATCTACTGTAGTGATGTCCGAATGTTTCTATATGTGGGAAAGGGCTAGGTGATTATATGTTAATATACTTGTTGACAAATGGGGATTCTGGTAATTTAATCATGAACTATGGCTAACAGAATGTGACTTATATAATTAATTTATATTTATTCTCGATAGCCATTGTTCATTATTTCAATGGAGACCCCACCCCAATCTTTGACAACAATGATGTAAACAATGTAATTGTGTAACCTTTATCCCATATAATATACAATAAATCTGCAGCAGATGGCTTTGAAAACATCTAAACCAAAATATGACAAATCTATATTTAATGAAAGTATAACTATTGAAACAGAGATTTCTTCTTTTGTTCCAATGTTTTGAAAAGTCGTCTCTCACAAATGCGTTTAAGTGCATCTGCATGTGGGAAATGGTTTAAATCATTGTGTGCGTTCCATTTTTTTTTTTCAATAGCATAGATGCATTACCTTGGAAGACATTCAGTATTAGTTTATGTTATGTACCTTTGGAATGATGACATTTCTAGAATTGTCACTAAATTATATTAAACGATAGAAAGCGATATTGATTTTGTTCTTCATATACTTCCCGATTCATTTTCCACAATTAAATGCATTTTGGCAACTTCCATGGCAGGATGAAATAAAGCAAACTCTGTTCCTGTCGCCTGGACCACAGGCGTCCGAGTTTTTTATTAGAAAAACACAATATCTTGTTAAGATACTACAAATAGTTTCTCTATATAGGCTGTATGATGTTACTATAAATAACCTCTATATGGTATTATATAAATTCTTATTATACTATATGAACCAAATAGAGGCTTTTTTAGATCAGCTAGAGCCAAAGGATCAAGGTGAGCTATTCTGATCACTTTTTGTCCGTCGTCCGTCGTTAACTTTTAGCTTTAAACATCATCTCCTAAACCACATGACCAATTTCATCCAAACTTCACATGAATATTCCTTTGGTGGCCCTCTTTAAAAATTGTTCAAAGATTTAAATTCCATTGAGAACTTTGGTTGCTGCGGCATCAGAAAGAGGGCAAAATGTCCAAACTTTAAAAATCTTCTTCCCTGAATCTGCATGTCAGATTCCAATATAGTTTGGTAAAAAAATCCTTGGGTGACCCTCTATAAAGATTGTTCAATGCATACTGTTTGGTTGAAAAACATGGCATTCAGGAGGCATCAGAAAAGGGGCAAAATGACAAAATTTGGAAATTCCATTTTTAGCTCACCTCTGCACAAAGTGCAGGGTGAGCTATTGTGATCACATTTTGTCCGGCATCCGACGTGCGTCGTCAACATTTGAGCTTGTTAACACTCTACGGGCTACATTTTGCATCCAATCTTCATGAAAGTTTATCAGAACATTCATCTCCATAAAATCTTGGACAAGTTTGAAACTGGGACATATGAGGTCAAAAACTAGGTCACTAGGTCGAATTGAAGGGAAATCTTGTTAACTATCTGGAGGTCACATTTTCAACTTGAGCATGTTGAAACTTTATCAGAATGCTTGTCTTGATGATATGTAGGTCAAGTTTGAACATGGGTCACATCGGGTCAAAAAGTAGGTCACTAGGTCAAATTGAAGGAAAATCTTGTTAACACTCCAGAGGCCGCAATTTTTGCTTCAACTGAATGATATCTAGGCCGAGTTCGAATATGGAATATGCCGGGTCAAAAACTAGGTCACTAGGTCAAATTGAAGGAAAATCTTGTTAACACTTTGGATGCCACATTTTTTGCTTCAGCTTCAGCAGCTTCAAATTTGGTCAGAATGTTTGTCTAAATGATATCGAGGCCAAGTTCGGATATGGGTCATGCCGGTTTAAAAACTAGGTCACTAGGCCAAATTGAAGGGTAATCTTGTTAACACTCTGGATACTGCATTTTTAATTTCAGCATGATGAAACTATCAGAATGTTTTTCTTGATGATATGTAGGCTAAGTGCGAATATGGGTCATGCTGGGTCAAAAACTAGGTCACTGGATCAAATTGAAGGAAAATCTTGTTAACACTTTGGATGCCGCATTTGTTGCTTCAGCAGCTTGAAATTTGGTCAAAATGTTTGTCTGAATTATTTCTAGGTCAAGTTCGAATATGGGTCATATTGGATCAGAAACTAGGTCAATAAAGGAAAATATTGTTCAAACTCCGGAGGCCGCATTTTTACTTTGAGCAAGTTGAAACTTTGTCAGAATGTTGTCTTGATGATATCTAGTCCATGTTGGAATATGGGTCATATCAGGTAAAAAATATGGGCCAAATGAAGGAAAATATTGTTAACACTGTGGAGGTTGCATTCAGAATAATTGTCTTGATGTGTTTTGCATTGCAGTACATTGTATAATTAAGGTGAGCGATCCAGGGCCATCATGGCCCTCTTGTTTTAAGTTCTTGTCTGATATTAAGAAAATTTAATAGGAATCTTACTTCAGTGATCCTTTACTTAATTTGATCGAGCCGTATTGATTTGTTACAAAATCATAGCAACCTCGCGTCATCACAAAAGGGGTAAATTGAACTTTTAGCTACAAATGACAACTCCTACCATTCCTTCACTCGACCAAATTCAACGTTACTTCACAGGAATGTTCCTTTGATGGTCCTCTTTCAAAATTGTTCAAAGACTTACATTCTGTGTAGAACTTTTGTTGCTGCGGCATCAGAAATTGTGAAAAAATACCCAAACTTTAAAAACCTCCATCTTCATAATCCATTTGTCAGATTCCAAGATAATTTGGCAGAAATGTTCTTTGGGTGACTCTCTGCAAAAACTGTTCAAGCCATATTGATTTCGTTGACAAACAGGGCAGCAAAGCAACATCAGGAAAGGTGCAAAATGACAAAACTTTATAATTCCATTCTTATTAAAGGGCTTTTACTGATAAACTATTTCTTTAACTGAGTGTCCAATCCTTGCAGTTTCATTTGAACTCCTGATCAAATTCACAGATATTTGCAGTTAAATATTTGCTTCTAATTAACCATCATTCAGGTGATCGATTTAGGGCCATCTTGGCCCTCTTGTATAGTAACACGGTCCTTGGTGAGATTCTCCAAATGTTCTCATAGAAATCATTATGGTCATTATTATCCCCTCGTCAAACTGAGTTTGACAGGGGATATAGTAACGGGGCTGTCCGTTTGTTTGTGCGTCCTTGTGACCACTCTATACTGAAACTTGGTATACAGTTAGTATATGGCAAGGTCTAGAAGCCTATTTATTTTCAAGGTCATAGGGTCAAGGTCAAAATTGGACTTTGACTATTTCCCCATATAACAACCTTGTGACCACTCTACACTGAACATCCTTTGATTGATCTTAACCAAACCTGGTATATAGTTAGTTTATGGCAAGGTCTAGAAACCTATTCATTTTCAAGGTCATATGGTCAAGGTCAAGGTCAAAATTGGACTGACTATTTTCCCATATAACAACCTTGTGACTTCTCTACACTGAATATCCTTTGACCGATCTTAACCAAAATTGGTATACAGTTAGTATATGGCAAGGTCTAGAAGCCTATTTGTTTTCAAGGTCATAGGGTCAAGGTCAAAATTGGACTTTCCGTCTGTAACAACCTTCTGACCACTCTACACTGAACATCCTTTGACTTATCTTGGTATACAGTTAGAATATGGCAAGGTCTAGAAGTCTATTTATTTTCAAGGTCATAGGGTCAAGGTCAAAATTGGACTTTGACTATTTTCCCATATAACAACCTTGTGACCACTCTACACTGAACATCCTTCGACCGATCTTAACCAAACTTGCCATACAGTTAGTATATGGCAAGGTCTAGAAGCTTATTGATTGTAAATGGGCAAAGGCGGGGTCATTTGGCAAAGGCCAAATGCGGAGACAAGGACAACAAATACACTTAGTTTTCTGGTACATAACATTAATAACAATTTGATTAAGTCGAGGACAAATAACATTAGGTTTTCTGGTACATAACATTAATATCCATGTCATTGGCCATATTTTTAGCCATATTTTTATGCCCCCCCGGAATCTCCGATTCGGGGGGCATATAGTTTTTGGCCTGTCTGTCTGTCTGTCTGTCTGTCTGTCTGTCTGCACAAAAAAACCTTTAACCTTGACCACTACTTTTGAACCATAACAGGTACGGCTACCATATTTCACATGTGTATTCCTTGTCACATGACCTTTCTGTCAGTACCAAAATGTTTGACCTTGCGACCTTGACTTTTGACCTAGATGTAGTTTTTGGCCTGTCTGCACGAAAAAAACTTTAACCTTGACCACTACTTTTGAACCATAACAGGTACGGCTACCATATTTCACATGTGTATTCCTTGTGACATTACCTTTCTGTCAGTACCAAAATGTTTGACCTTGCGACCTTGACCTTTGACCTAGATGTTGCCATTCTCGAAAAAAACTTTAACCTTGGCCATTACTTTTGAACCATAACAGGTACGGCTACCATATTTCACATGTGTATTCCTTGTGACATGACCTTTCTGTCAGTATCAACATTTTTGACCTTGACCTTTGACCTAGATGTTGCCATTCTCGAAAAAAAAATTAACCTTGGCCATTACTTTTGAACCATAACATATATGGCTACCATATTTCACATGTGTATTCCTTGTGACATGACCTTTCTGTCAGTACCAACATTTTTGACCTTGCGACCTTGACCTTTGACCTAGATGTAGTTTTTGGCCTGTCTGCACGAAAAAAACTTTAACCTTGACCACTTCTTTTGAACCATAACAGGTACGGCTACCATATTTCACATGTGTATTTCTTGTGACATTACCTTTCTGTCAGTACCAAAATGTTTGACCTTAGGCCTTGACCTTTGACCTAGATGTTGCCATTCTCGAAAAAAACTGTAACCTTGACCACTTCTTTTGAACCATAACAGGTACGGCTACCATATTTCACATGTGTATTCCTTGTGACATGACCTTTCTGTCAGTACCAACATTTTTGACCTTGACCTTTGACCTAGATGTTGCCATTCTCGAAAAAAACTTTAACCTTGGCCATTACTTTTGAACCATAACAGATACGGCTACCATATTTCACATGTGTATTCCTTGTGACATGACCTTTCTGTCAGTACCAACATTTTTGACCTTGCGACCTTGACCTTTGACCTAGATGTAGTTTTTGGCCTGTCTGCACGAAAAAAACTTTAACCTTGACCACTACTTTTGAACCATAACAGGTACGGCTACCATATTTCACATGTGTATTCCTTGTGACATTACCTTTCTGTCAGTACCAAAATGTTTGACCTTGCGACCTTGACCTTTGACCTAGATGTTGCCATTCTCGAAAAAAACTTTAACCTTGGCCATTACTTTTGAACCATAACAGGTACGGCTACCATATTTCACATGTGTATTCCTTGTGACATGACCTTTCTGTCAGTACCAACATTTTTGACCTTGCGACCTTGACCTTTGACCTAGATGTTGCCATTCTCGAAAAAAACTTTAACCTTGACCACTTCTTTTGAACCATAACAGGTACGGCTACCATATTTCACATGTGTATTCCTTGTGACATGACCTTTCTGTCAGTACCAACATTTTTGACCTTGCGACCTTGACCTTTGACCTAGATGTTGCCATTCTCGAAAAAAACTTTAACCTTGGCCATTACTTTTGAACCATAACAGATACGGCTACCATATTTCACATGTGTATTCCTTGTGACATGACCTTTCTGTCAGTACCAACATTTTTGACCTTGCGACCTTGACCTTTGACCTAGATGTTGCCATTCTCAATTTTTTTTTTAACCTTCCCCACTACTTTTGAACAATAACAGGTAAGGCTACCATATTTCACATGTGTATACCTTGCGACCTTGACCTTTGACCTAGATGTTGCCATTGGGGGGCATCAGTGTTTCACAAACACATCTTGTTAAATTTAATACAGAGGGGATGCATCCGCTTTGCGGTACCCTTGTTATTATAGCATATGGACACGATAGAGAGACTTGGTATTGTGTGTTTTTTCCCATTATTTTCTCAAATGAAAAATCGGATGCCTGTAAACCAACCATGCTTTCACTAACCAACCTATCGGTAGGCGACAAATATTTCCTTTCGAATGCTTTTGCTTAACCCTTTTCAAATTCTCCTTTTGCAACAATGTTCAGTAATTAAACTTTAAATTATTGAGATATTCCCTATTTTTGCTTAGTTGTTTCAAAATTCGTCTGCTGCATGTTTGTTTTTCTGTTGTGAAGGGTTAACAGAATAGGTAGAAATTATTCACACTGTAAGTCCTAAAGGTTTCCATGTCGCTTTATTTACCCTTCCCCACATACAGCAAATCTGCAGCAGACAACTTTGCAAGTGTCTAATCATAAATATGGAAAATCTCTATAATTGTAGGTTTAATTACTGAATAAAGTTAAAAACGTTGTGGCAAAAAGGAAAACTTGCTTGTTTTGAGCAATTTGCCTTTTGTCAGGATGTTTTCAAAAGTCATCTGCTGCAGATGCGTCAAAACGCGTCTATAGATGGGAAAGTGTTTACAGCCTTTGAGGAGAAGTTGATCAATGGAGACTATGTGCGGTCAATTCCAAGTATCTGCCAATGTTTTTAGAGGATTTTAACCCTTTCCCTTATATAGACGCTTTCTGACGCCATTGCAGCAGACAGTTTTTGGGATAGGGGCGTTTCGCCACTATCTCATAGCGAAGCTGCTTTCGAAAAGTCGGATTTAAAGCTGCAACCGCAGTCCACATGTGTATACCTACACCAAAATCGAGTTTTGATTGGTTATAATCTGCCTTTTCAACGATTTCATTGGTTCGACCGAATCACGAAACCCTCCGCTTGCATAATTTATGAGACAAAATAGTTTCTATGAATGAAACTCACTCTGAACTATGGTTGACCTCAATGTCAGTAGTGTGAGGTAACGTCGACCGTTCTGTGACCCCATTAGTTTACAACAGTCGACTTATAGAGAAATGTGCAAAGCACTGTAAATACAATTATTGAAAGGAGTTGAAACCATTGTGGCAAAAGTAGAAATTGCCTACGAAAAGCAATTTCCCCTTTTGTCACAATGTTTTCGATTGTCGTCTGCTGCACATGCGTCTGTAAGCGTCTGTAGGCGGAAAATGGTTACATCCTTCCCATGGAAGCGGAACCCTTTCCGTGATACTATAACAGTTCGAATATTTAAAAAATATTGTTGAAAATGGAGCTATTGCTGACAATGAGCAATTCCTCCTTTTCACACAATGCTTTCAAACACGTTTCAAATTAATTCTTTTCATATTTAAACGTTTTACTATGGACGTTCTTTCCCTCTTTCTCCCTTCCGGACACATTTTGAATAACATGCTAGAGATGAATGATTACGAGCAATTTTGCCTTACATCAAGGGGAAAAATATATAGTTGAAACCTTTGTGGAAAAAGAGGAAATGGGTCATGATAAACAATTCTGCAGCCGTCTGCTGCACATGCGTCAAAAAGCGACTGTAAGCGGGAAAGGGTTAACCGTTCTCGTTATCGCTACTTAGTTACAAACAAATGTTGAAAGTATATTTGCAAACGGAGCAATTGCTGACAATGAGCAATTCCTCCTTTTCAAACAATGCTTTGAAACATGAATCAATTTGTTTCTATAACCTAGATAACGAAAACGTTTGTCTACAGTTATTATTTTAACCTTTGCCCCTTTTAGACACATTTGACTAACCTTAACAGATGAATGATAATCAACAAGTTTGTCTTTTTCCACAATGTTTTCATCACTATTCAAAATCATACTTTTATTAATTCAGGTCAATAGTTATGCCTTAGTTCAATGTTGTTTGCTGTATATTTAGTCTATGTGGTCAAGGTTAAGGAATACTGTAAACAAACTTGTTACAACATAATTCGTCCAAAGAGAGAGGTCCTACTGTGTATACATGCCATGAAATAATGTTACAAACGGTCTCACCGCTACTGGGGAATTGTTGGTAAAACAGGTCGCGTTTTGTGTTGAATATTCTCGTGTGTCGCTGTATAAAGACCCTACTAGGAAATAGAAATTAAATCTACAAATTATAGATAAGTTAATTTCAACATTGATTGATTGGGATTTAACGCCGTTTTTAACATTTCTTCAGTCATATCACGGCGGCCAGTTCACCTACAAATGTATTTCCTGGTTTTCTCAAACCAGTACTTCTCACAACAATCTTCCCAAGCAACTGGCTGCGTTTCCACATAGACTTAGCCATTGGTGAAAGACGAATGACGCATGTCATTGACTTTTGTCAAACATCGGAAAGAAATTTGGCCGAATTTGTCAACACATCCGAGTTATAACCGCAAGGTCATTATTTATTTTATTATTGAGAAGCTTCTAGCGATTTTGGGACTAAAATTATAATGTATATGCATTTGCGTTAATTTAAGACTCAACGTTCATCAACGTGTAATATAGTCCTAGATGTATCTGTTGACAAATAAACTAGAAATGTAGTCTAAATAGGTTTTTGAAAATTAACCTTGACGGTCCGGTCCCGTTTCGGAGATACAATTAAATTGCAAATACTTTACAAATACCATAATCTAAGCTGACGTGTTTTGACGCATCGAACCAGTCTTCTGTAATCAATACTTGAGTTGTCTCCGTCTGTAAAGCTTGGAGGTATAATCCGGCGTCCGGCCGGCTGTCTGCCTGAATGTGCATTCGTCCGTCCGTCATGGATTGCATGTATTGGTTAACACGTTGTTTCTGTATGGCAGATTTATTTCAAAGTGGTCACAATTATACCCGTGTGATCAGGAGAACGGCAAAGTACTAGGTACATAACTCTGGTCTGTTTTTTCAGTTATCTCCATTTTTCCTTATTTAGTTCAGCGATTGTCTCAATTAACTTTCATTGTATCAATTTCAAACTTGGTTTGTAGGTAACTTATGACCTACAGATTTGCAGTGCACCATTACCATAAATTTAGCATGCTGCGTTTGGAGTGGGTATATTTTTGTCTTTCAATGTTCTCCCTTATTATATGCAACACATGCGTTCCGTGAAATTCCCTTTTTCGTTAATGAGTGCTTCCCCAAGAGTTGTACTTCGTCAAATCTAATCTGTTTTTTAGGTGTAAACTCAATTTTTTCATTTCTTCGGTTATTGTCTCAATATATGTCCAATATATCAATTTAAGACTTGGTGTATAGGAAACTCAGAGCTGCAATTGTGCAGTGCAAAAGAAACATAACTCTATCATGCTTTCGATCGTCTTTCATTTATCAGCATGATTACAATATACATTGTGGATCTTTAGTGATTTCTGAACTAGAAATATTTTAATTAAGGGTAGCTGCTCGGTTTTTTTTTGTCAATCTTTTGTCCTTCGATATTTTGTTTATACAAGAAAAGGGTAAAACTTTGACAAATGAGGTATATGTTATTGGCAGGCAATATGTGTTGCTTCAAACATTTTTGGTTTGGTTTATTTAAAGGTCATTGTTTCATTGTTTCAACAATGTTTGTCCATATGATCTATGCCATATGTTTTCAACTTACATATGCCCCCTATACCATCAGCGCTTTGATTTGAAAACATAGTGATATAAGAAGAAATTGCTCAAAACGAGCAATTTCTTCTTTTGCCACAATGTTTTCAAAAAGCCGTATAATGCAGAGGAGTCAGAAAGCGTCTATATGAGGGAAAGGGTTAAAGAGGTCTTTCATTTTTTGACAAAATATGTTCAAAGTCATCTGCTGCAGAATTTTCGTATAAGGGGAAGGGTTAAAGGGTAGTTGTGACCCACATGCTTTTTTGACAACATACATACAAGAGAATCTTGAGAGCAGGTTGCCCTGGAAGAATGATGTGGAGACAAGACGTGTGACAAGGCAATACAGTTGAAAGTACATTAAACCGCGATCAAGCAGTTAGTTTGTTCAATTGAGATTTCTTCGGAAAGTTTTTTTGTAAATGAACATTTGGACAACCTTGGTTAACCATTTACTAAATATATATTTCTAAAATGTGTGAACTTGTTGCCTCTACAGTGTTCTATTTGACCGAGTGGCAAAGTTTTTGATCTCACATGACCCAGTTTCAAACATTAACTAGATTTGATGGAAGTGAAAGATGAGGTGTTTAGAGTTTCTAAAATTTGACCTTATGACCTTATGACCTTATGACCTTGTTTAAGACCCATCATGCTCCAGTTAAAAGCTTGACGGAGATGAATGTTCGGATGAAAGTTTATGAAGATTGGATGTGAATGGTGGCCTCTTTTTAGATTGTTAACAAGGTAAAAGTGATGTGAACCAATATTTAAGGGAGGTAACCTGTCACATAAACTAAATGAGATATTAAAGGTTATCTCCCTTTCAATGTTATTTAAAACTGAAATGTACTAGAATATTTAAGTTCAACCCTATGGCTGATGACAATTCTATATAGTTTTAATTTGACCAATCCAAACACGCTTCAGATATGGAGCTAGACGGATAGACGCCTCGGAGGTGCAGTGGTAGAGCGTTCGCCTCGAGCTGGGAGGTCGCTCTACCACTGCACCACCGAGGTTCGATCCGGCAATGTCATACCAAAGACTTTAAAAATGGTATTAATCGCTGTCCTCCTTCGTGTGCAAGAGTGTGGCATTTGCATTACGACATACTCGCTGGTGTCAGGATAAATGGACCAGCAGAACAGGTAACTTGCACAAGAAATTCCATAATATAACCAAAACATTGTTGAAACCGGCTTAAAACACCATGCAAACAAATTGCATAATTCAGCTGGGCGCTCATATCTGTAACAAATCGGCATCGGTTCACTGTTTGAGTTGCCTCCCTTTGCAAGACACACCACTTTGGGAATGGTTCACCGGCATTATCTGGCCACGCTTTCACGTTCTTGCAAATGTTGTTCGTCTTTTTTTTATTAATTACTTTAATCAAAACATTGTGGGAGAAGGAGAAAATATCCCGTTGAAGGATACTCTCTTTTTTCAACAATTATTTTCACAAAAGTTTTCCATGTCGATATTATATACAGTAATATATATATAGTCTTGGTCCTGTCATACAAAAGTAAATGAGTACATGTTGTACTTCTGACGAGAACCACCAACGGCCTCCTGAGTGATTCACCTACCGTTATGTATCGCCATCGCTTATTTAGTAATCAGTAAATATACAACTGGTTTTCGTAAGCTCTACAGCAGACCAATACAAATTGATGTTTGAAATATATACACGAATAATTAAGCAAACTACTCTCGGAGTTTGAAAGGCCAAACCAGTAGGTCCACGAAACGGTTGTCTCTGTAGCCTTTTGCTTGATTCACAATATCCAAACGTAGTCTGGAGTCAAAGGTCTTTTTTAGGGACTATAGTAGATCAGCAAGTCAGCGGATGTATTTAGCGTAAATTGACCTGCACAGTTTTGGTAGTGTCAAGTTACTCTGTACGAATGGTAACTATGACAACAAAGAGAAATCAAGGCAGTTGGCACGTATCTAAATATTTATTTCACTCAATTACATGGTTACAAGGATACTAAACATATATTTATGTAGATCTATTTAATATAAAGATGTTACCAAACTTCGATAGAAAAAAAAAACCATGAATATATGCACACCGTCTTAAATTCGTTCACTCAATTTGAATTCCGGGATTTAAGCATTTTTCCTACGCGCAGACGAATTTGCAGCTGATGCCATTTGTTACAATGTTTTCAATAAATATAAATTCATTTATAGAGATTACAGATGTTTTCGTAGTCGACTGCTGCAGTGTTATTGTAGGTGGTGGGAAAAGGTTTAATCATTACTGGTGACTTAAGGCGATTCATTTATATTTAAATTAGTCATTGTGATATTCATTTGTTTTGGATACATTCCCGTTTCCCGGGAAAATAAAGTTTGCATTTAACTGAAACAGTTTTCATTTTGTTAACATAACAAAATTCCAATGTATGTACGGAAAATCATTATTCAGTGTGAAATATGCATGCTACAAGGTTGTTGTGGTTGTTGTTGTTTTTCAAATTTATTTTTTCATAATTTCAAAATAATAATGTATTCGTAAAATGTCAATTTTATACACACATAAAAAGAAGGAAAAAAACCAGTTGTGTGACACCGTATTTTTATTTGCTTTAAGAACTTAAATGCAAAAAGGTAAGGCCAATAACATGTGCAGATTATAAATCATATTTTGTCATTGATCTTTTTTTTCCCATGTATCTGATTTCTGTTACTTCAGAAGTATGAGGAAGGAACGTTCATCAGTGTTTATTCCTGATTGCGTTCTCTACGCCTAGTTCACGATTTGCGTTCATTCATGTATAAAAACGAAGGCTGATGAATCGCTCTAAGAAAATATCTTTACCTCTATCACATGTTTCATACAAGTTCGCACGAATGGCATGGTAACCCTTTCCCACATACGAAAAATTTGAAGCAGACGACTTTGAAAATATCTAGGCAAACATATGGAATATATCCATAAATAACAAAATGTGATCACTAAATAGAATTGAAAACATTGTGGCCATGGGTGAAATTGCTCATTATGGAAACTTTCTCTCCTTTTTCACCACAATCTTTTCAAACGTCTTCTTCTTTTGATGGGAAAAGAATAAACAATTAGTATACAGCAACAGAGATCATTAGTACACGCTTTCAATTGCAGTTACCAGAGTTCTAGCTAAGGAGCGTTTTGCATGATCTTAAGCCCTTATTTGACCTCCTAAACCCATGTGAAAGGTACTCAAAAGAACATTCTCATTGAGTACCAACAACTTAGGTTTGGATGAGCGCTTAGAGATATATCCTGGACTCTTCAGTATCTAGTCCTATGCGTTACACTAGTGAACGGAATTTTTACTTTTATATTAATGAATCCATTTGGAAAACAAGAGTATGAGATGATGGGAAAGTTAGTGCGCATGTGCAAATTTCATTACGTCATCAATACGTCATCGATGTAATCGACCAAAATCAATGCCGTATTTAGAAAACCGTGCATATGCTTTGGCAGGATTGAGACAATATCCGGACAGTTCACGTAGACTGCACTTGTTATAACAGCATTCGCAGGTAATCTTCACCTTGGCCCTCTTGTTTAAAAAGAAGCTGGCCTCGCGCTTGTTAATGTAGTAATCACTCAAAACATGGCTGCCGGTCGCTTCCGGTTGATCCACTGACATTGCGTCTTCAATTTCCCGTTCTGAAATGAAAGTCAGACAGAACTTAACATTATGCTGTCGATACAACCCTTCTGTTGTGGAAGACAGTGGTACAGAGGTACAGCATCTGTCTCTCGTATACCAAAGGTCCCGGGTTCGAGTTCCTCGATGAGCGGGTTAATTCTGATTTTGGTATTTTTTCCACACAAACAGCACGATAACTGGTTCAGGCTCCAGAAAGCAGACATCGAGCGTGTTTAATATAAGCTGAAAGCTTGTTTCGCAATTAAAATAAACTAACCCCTCTGTTTGCATAGTGTAAGCTTGCAACGCATATCGAGGGCTTGGCGTGAAACGGTTGTAACTAAAATTGGGATTTTTTTACCAAGGTTAATCACCTCGCCATAAAGTCCTTATAAGCGTTAAATAATTTTTCTTGGTAAACAATGGAAATTTAGATGCCATTGCTCGTTCTGAGCAATGGCACCTAAATTTGCATTGTTTACAAAGGGGTAAAAATCGCCCCTAAACCCGGGTTTTCAAAATAGGTTTTTAGTTACAACCATTTAACACCAAGCCCTCGATATGAACACTTGTTGGTTTTACAGCTACATATAAGGTGGTTAGATATATGAAGAAGTAAAATAAAATCACCAATGTGAAATCGAACAGTGTGTTCAACAGCCGCCTGCTGCATATGCGTCAAACTGCGGCTAAAAGTGGGAAAGTGATAACAGCCCACTGGAAATCACTCTTACGGCTTCCAATAATGTAGTTCGAATGACAGTTATTATAAACGAAGCGCAATGTTTTTAAGATTAGTTGAAGTTAAATGTATCTTAGTTCCTGCTATCAATGCATTGAGGCTAGGGTCTACTGATGTTTTCAAGGGAAACTTTTAGCGGATTGTGTAGCAACGAGAGTTGTTTTAAAAAATGTGTATTTATTTTTCCCCGCATGTATCACGTGTCTCCAACATTGGTGCATGGAGTTAGCCAAATCCAAATTTATGGCAGTGTTTTTTCTCGCTGTTTTATGACCAGGGCCCTTTCAATTGAAAATAGTGAAAATAGTGACATATAAAATGTGATGAAAGGCAGATTTTGTGAAATTTAGGCTTTCTTTTGTGAAAAAAAGAGGTGTCTTTTGATTGTGAATGGGGCCCAATTTTGGCCCCACTTTGGGTTAAGAAAAGACACTGTATGGGTTAGCATTACGACTGACTCGCTGTATTTTGATTGGTGGAATGGCAAACGTTTGCTATCATAGCATTGCTCTGAACGCAGGGCTGTCGATGCAAAAAGGAAATATTTCTTTTGCGAACAATATAGATGTAGATCCAAACCAGCCTGTGCAACCGCTCATTCTAATTGTATTCTACACTTTTTCGCAAATAGCTTTCAAATGCTTTTTAAAGCTTATTGTGATTTGTGAAGAATTAGATATAGATACAGATGTGAATAGGCTGATCTGAATCTAAACTATTCACAAATGCTAACTTGTCCCTTTTTGCATGGACATGCATAAACTGCTCATTAAACGAGGCTAAGCTGAAATAAAATGCTAACTTGCGACAATGTGATATAATCGTAAAATCAATATTTCAATCATAGGAGTTGCCAAATAATTTATGTGTTTATAAACAACCGATCAGTCAAAATACCGTGTCTGGACTGTAGTATGTACAAACCTGCTGACAGAAGGGGCATATCGGACCGTTTTCCATTTTTGGCATAACCATCCTTTCCACAGACTAGTCGCAAAGACGAGTAGACTTCGTTACCGCAAATACCCTGTAATGTTATAGTAGAGGAACGTTACACACACTATAAAAGGTTTCTGCGTAGCTGTAAAATATCAATTTTGATCTAGTTTCTTTTAGCCAATGTAATGTTGTAAATCAAGTGCATCGTAAAAAGAAATAAGCTCTTCGATTTTTTTTTTTTTTTTTTATTAGAGAGGCATCCAGTAGGGAGTTATTTACTTACAATTATGATGATGTAATAAATATAGTTAACAGTTTTGATGATGTTATAACTATAGTTTACACTTTTGCTGTGTTGTTTTCAGTTTATTACTAGTTTAACATACCACCGCAAACGCGATTTTATCTACGTCGATAATATTTGTAAAAGGATATGTCCTATTTAAATTAGTAATGAATAATTATTCAATAGAACCGCTACGGGCGATTTAGGGACTTATTGACTCCAGTGTAACATCTGCGTAAACGTATTGAGGCTACTGTTCTAGATTTCTCCGAAGATGTTCCAAGGTCTATCTTAGTTATAAACGGACAGTGATACTTCTGGTGAGCCCGTGTGTAAGACATTTTCCAACAGTTTCTAAGTTATATCACTGCAGCCCAGATCCTGTAACAGTACACACACAATTCTTGCAAGGCAACTGATCACCTTCCAGTACAGACTGTGTCCAATTCCACCAACCTTACTTGGCGTTAAGTAATACCTAAATACTTAAACGCATATTTTATCATTTTTGTAAAAATGCCAATATATTTCATTTCTTAAAAAGAATTGTTATTCAGCAAGGTTACTATTAATGTCAACTTAGTCATATACTTAAATATATTCAAACATTCATTTTTTATAAAAAAAAAATAGGGAAACAAAAATGATTAAATTTACTTTTAAGTATTTATGTATTACTTAGCCGCTAAATAAGGTTGGTTGAATTGGACCCTGTTGTGTTTTTCAATCGGTGATCGAATTGCACTTGTCACAATGACTCTTGTCAATCATCGGAATTAATCGGTTTTCTGGGCACGCTATTGAATACCCGGTAAAGTCAAGTAATACATACCCTTGGATGTGGTCTTGCAAGAGGTGGACATACTTTGTATCCCGTAGATGTGGGCACAGCCAGGTAAACGACAATAACTGCACACAAAACATTGAACTGAGATCCTGCCATCAAAACTACTGAAAATACAGAAGATAATCGAATTACCGGAAGTACTAAGATTTTGGTGTCCGAAGTATTACTAGTTATAATATGGTTGAATAATTGCAGGATTTGATAACATATTATATATTATATATACAAATTATAATAAATACGGAATATTATGTTGTGGGGTGGATAAATGAGTTCGTATTCCACGACAAGTAGCGTGGGAAAATCGATATCTTACGAGACCGTAGGTCGAGCTAAGATATGGATTTCCCCACGCTACGCGTCGTTAATACGAACTCAATTATCCACCCCACAACATAATATTCCTTTTATTACATACCTACAATCTATGAGCAGCGAAAATTTATTGAGTTTACATTTTATTAACCGTAAAATTAAGATTATGAAGGGCGGATGAATATCGCTTCAATGATTACGCCACGCCCCATAATGCATTCCAATACGTATGCCCCGCCTAATATCGTCATCAAATGGGAAGTGAACCAGCTGGTCGTTAAACACAGGGTAATTTGTACAGAAAATGAGAATTTGGGAAACTAAAAGTATGATCGCTATAGAAAGGGACTTGCTATTCCAAGGTGGTCTTTAGCACAGGTTCAATGTACAGTGAATCAACACTGTAATTAGTAAACATTCCAAACCATTATACAAACCGGTTCTAACCCCATTACGACTTTATATCAAGACAAAGGACGGTGTCGGTGGTGTAGTGCTTATATCTTACTTAGAGCCTCCGCCTTTGGAGCGGGAGGCGACCAGGGTTCTTAAAAATCGCAGTAATTCAGTGGTCCAGATAAGGAGGGGTATTCAGCTCTTTTCCCCACAATTTCTCCCTTATTATAACAGCAAACCCTATGTTCTGGGTACTCAAAGAGTACCCACAACATAGGGTTAGAGGGTCAAATAAAGATTTTAGACCATGTAAAACGCCCCTTAATCTAGAGCTCTGTCATTGCTTATACCTCTTTGGAGTTCAGAGTTGCGTGATACTATTTGGACTGATGCAGCTGTGTCAGGACATTATAACACCGAGATCGTAGTTTAAGCCACGCCCATCGCCATGTATCACACACAAACTAACACTAAATCGATACAAACTACCCGGTTCTCATGCATCACATGACTTTTGTTTGTGATGCAGAAACCGCGTTTGTCAATCGAGTGGGATTCGTTTGATTGGCTAAATAATGCATCACATCTGCATATCGGATCTATGGATTGCAAAGGAAATGTGACGTGATATAGCCGACATTCTATTGAAACCAGCGTCAAATTGACGAAAATGTGTGACGGTCATGTCTGACATTTCCAAACCTACGACAACCGTTGTATGTAGATTAAATACATTGGAGCTCCTCTGGCATTCGGAGATTTAGACATTTCTCTCAGTTACGGTTATATTGCTTACTGTCTATTTGTCATATCTGTCTATTTGATTTTAGGTTATGGAATTCCTTTGAAAGACTATAAAAAGGTGCCAATATGACGAACAAGGAAGACCTTGAAGGCTGATCTTCACCGATCGAATCAGTTCCGAAGGACGGTTTTCATATGACTAGACCCAACTGTAAATGCGTATTAAAACATTGGTGACGGTTTTCATATGACTAGACCCAACATTAAATGCGTATTAAAACATTGGTGACGGTTTTCATATGACCTTACCCAACTGTAAATGCGTAATAATACATTGGTAAAAAACGTCTATTATACGAATTAAACATTTTTTTCAAATGAAACCAAACATCCATAATGATATAATAATAGGTTTAAACCACATGGTATCCAGAGAATTGTAATAGCCAAATAATATGTTAACCCTTCCCACATACAAAAAGTATGCAGCAGACGACTTTTAAAGCATACAGATGTAAATAGGAAAAATCTATATGATTGAAAATATGAATATTGGATAGAGTTGAAAACATTGTGGCAAAAGTGGAAATTGCTCATCATGAGCAATTTTCACTTTTGCCACAATGTTTTCAAAAGGTCGTCTGCTGTAGAGGCGTCAGAAATCGTCTGTATTTGGGAGAGGGTTAACATATTGTGTACAGCACTAATTGTCCCTTGAAAGTGTAATCCCCGCCCCCCACATTAAAACCGCGCACTGAAGACTACTTTGAAACCATCTAGGCACAAATATGGAAGATCTCTACAATTTTTTTTTTTTAATTATGGAATAGAGTTGAAAACATTGTGGAAAAAAACAAGACATTGCTGACTGTAAGGAATTCCTCCTTCTGTCACAATATATTTAAAAGTCGTCAGTTTGCAGATGCGTCAAACTGCGCCTGTCTGTGGGAAAGGGTTAACCCCAATTAAAAGAAGCTGTATTTGTAAGACAGAACAAACAAAAACAAAACATTTGTGATAAAAGGACATTCGAGAGAGAAATTCGCCCCCATTTCCATACAACATTATTTAACCCTTTCCCTCATATAGACGCTTTCTGACGCCTCTGCAGCAGACGGATTTTTGAAAACATAGTGACAAAAGAAGAAATTGCACAAAACGTGCAATTTCTCCTTTTGCCACAATGTTTTCCACTTTTAGTCTTAGGTTATCCATTCAATTATAGAGATGTTCTATGTTTTGACAAAATATGTTCAAAGTCGTCTGCTACAGAATTGCCGCATGAGGGACAGGGTTAACCCTTTTCGACTTTAAATACAGCTACAGTTTCCTTAATTCTTGGTATATAACATTCATTTATTTTAATAACGATTACGAACGAGATAGACGAAGATAAACTGGCTATGCATGCAGACTGATGTTAATCTTCATAGTTATAGTCAAATTATAGAAACTCTCTATAAATAAAATTAAACATATATTTATTAGATCGAGCTAACAGCGTTGGTCTCAAGTTTACAAATGTCGTCTGCTACAGATGCGTAAAATTGCGTTATCATGTGGAAATTAATTTAGTCTACTGAACTTATGCAAAGCGCATCATAAACCTGGAATTTTGACCAAAAGTAACAGTTACTTTCGGTCAAAATTTCAGGTTTACGATGCGCTTTGCAGAAGATCAGTAGACTAAGATTTCGTTGATATTAAAACTCGACGGATTTAACCCTTTCCCACATACAGGAAATCTGCAGCAGATCTTGGTAAAGATATACAAAATATTTATAAAATGAAAGTATGATTAATGAATAAAGTTGAAAACATTGTGACAAAAGAAGAAATTTATTATTTTGCTAAATGCTTTTAATAGTCGTGCAGTAGAGGCGTCCGAAAGCGTCTTTATGTGGACAAAGGTGTATAATGACTTACAAAAAAAGAGTTGATGTTGGGGATTCGGAACCAGTCGTCCTTGGTTCGAGTTCATGGAGGAGTGCCCTTCGGCAAGGCACAATTGCTAGCTATTACTGGTATGGTTACCAAGGGATATGGGTACCAAGGGATATGGTTACCAACGGATATGGGTACCAAGGGATATGGTTACCAAGGGATATGGTTACCAAAATATAAAAGAAAGTGTTCCTTCGTCGTAATACAAATAAAATAAATCTGAAAACTGCGTCAACACCGAATAAACAAACAATTAAACGATTTATAAACGATTTCTTATATTTCATGTGGCCATTAAAGATGCACCAAGGAACAAACAAAACTATTAATTGGTTATAAAAGAAGAAGAAAACATTGTATGCCGTTTGTTTACAGTTTAACCTAGAATATCATTGAGCCGTCCCGCGAGAAAACCATCATGGACTCTGCGTAATATATCAACCCAGATCACCCTGCGCAGTCCGCGAAGGCTTGTCCGGACCGACACAATTAGGGGGATATATTTATAGAGTAATGGTTCCTGAAACAGAAAATCCACAGGAAGCGAAAAGTGTCTGTCCGGGTTATCCTGCGCTGCATGCTTATGCTGATCCGGGTCGATACTTTACGCAGAGTCCACAACGTTGGATTTCCCGCGGAACGGCTCATATGCTATTTAGGCTTGGAATGACTTAATCTGAAGGTTATTGTATGTTATCTTGTTACTTTAAACAGTTTCCCACATGCAGTCGCATTTTGAAGCAAATTGAGAAATTGCTCATATTGAGCAATTTCTCCTTTTGCCACAATTGTTTTCAAAAGTCGTCTGCTGCAGATGCATCATAAATAGTCTGTATAAGGGGAGGGGTCCCAATTGTATAACACTAGGGATTACAACTCTAGTAGTTCGTCTTACATCTGGATCTAGGGCCGTATTCCAGTAGGATCTTAAATAGTTAAGATTTTTTTTTTAATCTGAGTTTTCCGTTAAATCGAACACATTTTCTCCCTAATTATAAGATTTCTTTTAAGTGGTATTCCAGAAACATCTTATCTTAAGAAAAATCTAACTGTCCGCACGTTCTCTCCTTAAAGCTAAGGAAACGCTACACCATCATTTAAGAAATTTTCCTTATCAACATTTTCTCGGACTTTTCGATATTTTACCCAGCATGTCCAACAAATATAACAGACAGGTGAGAAGTTTTACTTTCCGTTTACGTCGATGCCCGATTTTTTAGACTATGCTACATATTTTAAGAGCGATAACTCTGTTTTAAATGAACTGCATGCGAACGGACATTGAAAACTCTAGACCGGCAGGCTCATCTGAGTCTTCACTGTTCGAAGATAAAAACAAAAACTCGCTAGATGCGATTCATTTAGTTGTTGAATAGTTTCTAGAAACTGCACTGATATATTAGTTAAAACTTGTTAACTTTTAACATCGATTGCGAAACAAGCCTTCAGCTTATAATAACCCTTTCCCACATATAACAAATCTGCAACAGACGATTTTGAAAACAACTTTGCTAGATCTCTGTAAATGAAAGTATGATAAGTGAATAAGGTTGAAAACATTGTGGCAAAAGGAAACAATGCTCGTCACGAGCAATTTCTCCTGTTGTCACATTGTTTTTTAAAAGTCATCTGCTGCAGTGGTGTTAGAAAGTGTCAATGAAAGGGTTAATTGATGTATGCTTCCTGGTGACATATGATTTATATGCTTCCTGGTGACATATGATTTATATGCTTCCTGGTGACATATGATTTATATGCTTCCTGGTGACATATGATTTATATGCTTCCTGGTGACATATGATTTATATGCTTCCTGGTGACATATGAGTTATATGCTTCCTGGTGACATATCCAACACGGTTGTAGTTTGTGTGAAAAACTCACAGAACGCGCTCAACACGGAATTCGAACCCGGGTCCTTTGGTATGAGAGGCCGACGCTCTACCACTGTACTGTCTTCCACGTGGGATACTATTAGTTTAAACTTATTTATTTTACATCGATTGCGAAAGAAGCTTTCAGCTAATATTAATCAGGCTAGATGTCTGCTTCCTGAAGACCTAACCAGTACTCACGACGTTTGTGTGAAAAAATCCCAAAAGTCAGAACCCGCTCATAACGGGACTCGAACCCGGGACCTTTGGTACGTGGGATACTATTGGCAGAGGCGACTCGTCAATTCACACAGTATAGACACTGAAGGGTTAACAGTAAGGTGCGCGGAAGCCGGCCCTCGGAGAACTCTGAGCAGATCCTAACCAAGCTAAGCACTAGCTAAGTTTCCTCCCCCCTATTGGCAATTCGGCCTATTGTTTCTCACATAATTATATTTGCTTAAGACGATCTGAAGACCTTCTGATATCTCTGGTGATAACTTTTGATACCAGAGATATCTTTAGAAGTGAAGTAAAGTAAATACGTCATGGCGAAATATCAAGCACTCAAACCAAGTATATACATTCATTAAACAGCATCTGATATAAAATAAAAGGGTATATATATATATATATATATATATATATATATATATATATATATATATATATGAGCCGTGTCACAAGAAAACCAACAGTATGGACTCTGCGTAATGTATCGATCCAGATCAGTCAGCGCAAGCTAATCTTGAACGACACATTTCGTCTAAAATCCACTGGAGGCGAAAAGTGTCTGTCCGGGTTATCCTGCGCGGCATGCTTAGGCTAATCCGGGTCGATACTTTACGCAAAGTCCATAATGTTGGTTTTCTCGTGAAACGGCTCATGAATATATTTTCAATTAAACAGCATCCGATACAAATGAAAGGGTATATTTATTCTTCCGCTTAAAGAGACTACAACAAAGTATTAATAGACAAATGGACGAACAGAAATTTCACATATGTTCTGATTTCTGATTGATAGCTTGCATAACATGATCGCATTAATAGAGATCAAAAGTATGTTGTTGTTTTTTTTGTACTTGTCAGGATTATTGCTGTTTCCTATGTAGTTAATCCCAAAATTATCGCTGTCAGTAAGTACTTATCGATTATCATGTTTTGATCTTTACAAACGTGCGTAACAATGATGTTCTAGTTAAGATTTATAGTACTTCAATGAAAATCTTTTCCAGTACCATAAACATCTAAATAGTCATCGTGTATGCTTCATTTTTACTGGGAAGCCAAATTCTGTACATTTTAATGACTTTCAATTGACTGTTTTTTCAAAAAATTACTGCCAAAATAGTTTTAAACGATTTATTACTTACCTTGTTGTCACTATTAACCATTTCCCTCATATAAACACTTTCTGACGCTTCTGCAGCAGACGGCTATTTGAAAACATAGTGACAAAAGAAGAAATTGCACAAAACGTGCAATTTCTCCTTTTGCCACAATGTTTTCCACATTTAATCATAGGTTATCCATTCAATTATAGAGATTTTCTATTTTTATGGCAAAACATGTTCAAAGTCGTCTGCTGCAGAATTGTCGTATGAGGAAAAGGGTTAAAGATATTCGCAGAGGTTCCAACATTTCAAAATGTTGATGTCCATATGACGCCATATAAAATACACAGTAACAACGTCTTACAGTCAAACCATGTGGTCATAAAGTTGAACCTACCAGGGGCGTAACTTGGCAATAATCAATGTGTAGGCCGTCTCGTGAGAAAATCAACATTGTCGACCATGATCAGCCTAAGCATGCCACACAGGCCTACCCGGACAGACACTTTTCGCCTCCTGTGGATTTTCTGTTTCAGGAATCACTACTCTATACATCTATCTCCCTAAGACGGAATGTGTCGGCCGGATCAGTCTGCGCGGACAGCGCAGGCTGATCTGGTCGATACATTACGTAGATGTCTATCGCCGCAGCTGCATTTTGGGGCATCACGTGTCTACAGTGCCTAAAGGGAGCTACGCCCCTGCCTACCAATTGTTTTTTGCGTTTTTGTTGTTCCCCCAAGAGGACCGAGACAAGCTAATTATGTCCCTATTCCACTTATGTCAAACTAGATATTGTCATGACATTCGGCGACGGCACACACGAAAACCGACCTTCGGGGTGTTACAACCTGTGCAGATCTAAATCATTCTGCTCCTCTATGCAGCCCGATCTGGATCTCTAATCTACCCCCCCCCCCCCCCCATCTTGGCGTACAACACCATGACCATCGTAATGATTACAAACGTTTCTAAAATATCAATGCTATTTGATCTTAAATATGTTTTTGATTATACCTCTAAAGTTCGGTTTTCGCCTGGATTTTGCCCATATTTGGTTGTAACTTTGTTTGGAGGATTTTATGTTCTATCTCACCACCTGTGACTATAGACATTGACGTCTTTTATTTGAGTCTCGTCTGGTGATTTTGGGGTGTTATCTTCTTAGCGGGAACATATGGTGGTACATTGACGTGTAAGTAATAGTACTATATTTGAGCCGTTCCACGAGAAAACCAACATTGCGTTAAAGTATCGACCCGGATCAGTCTAAGCATGCCGCGCCAGGCTATAACCCGGATTTTCTGTTTCACGAATCATTACTCTATACCTCTATCCTTCTCCAGACGGAATGTGTCGGCCCGGATTAGTCTGCGCGGAGGAGATATATTACACAGAGGCCATACTGTTGGTCTCTATACCCCTATCATGAGTCTGTATGAAAACTGTTGAACATGACGTTTAACTTAAAAAATAATACTCATCAGTATCCATACATTAATCCAGAATTTGTACCAGATTATGGCCTATGCTTCAAATAATCTAGATACACGTTACATTAATCTGTTTGTTTACATTCCTGATATGTTTACAGCTGTTCTTTACTTTGAAATGAAATTCCTATAGAAAACAAAGTAGATATGTCAGGCCAAAATGTTCCTTTATCCAGAAAAAAGTAAACTAACCCTTTCCGACATGTACACGGCTTCTGATGCATCTACAGCAAATGAATTTTGAAAACATTGTTGCAAAATGAGAAATTGTTTATAATGAGGATTTCCTACTTTTGCCACATTGTTTTGAACTCTTACCAATGACTAAATTTTCATTTAGAGAGTCAATCAAAACCCAATCAATCAATCAATCAATTAATCAATCAATCAATCAATCAATCAATCAACCAATGACAGTATTATGTTACAGCAATATTGCTTACATATAAAAGTAGCACCTCTTACATAGAATATGTATATTTGTTTTTTGTTATGACCGAAAAACACGATTGCTTGTTCTACTTGACCCGTGTCAAAGATAGAAAGTTGAGAGCAGCAATTGACCGCTTTAAGGACGGAAATCAATGAGTATTTTAATCCTTTTCGTGACGGTCGTAAAACCGGACGCGTTTTCAGTAGACGCATAAATGACATTGTTAGCAACTGTTCATTTCGTAAAACTCTCGTGTTTTTATTAACCCTTTCAGCGCCGAATTGTTCAAAGTAGACTCTTCCATGTTCAAATGTTCCATGTGTGTCCATTTCTCAAATTATGAAAGTTTTGGACTATTTTGGTAACTTAAAGGCAAGCAATGCTGAAATCTGCATTGTTTGCAAAAACCTCAATATTGCCTGTGGCGCTGAAAGAGTTGACAAAAAAAACCCGCTTTTCAGCATTTCTACGTTTTCCGCTCCGATGTTTTTATTGATTGATTGGGGTTTAACGCCGTTTTTAACAATTTCTCAGTTATATCACGGCGGCCAATTCACCTACTCATGCGTTTCCTGGTTTTCTCAAACCAGTACTCCACACAACAATCTTTCCAAGCAACTGGCTGCTTTTCCACATAGACTTAGCCCATTGGTGGAAGACGAATGACGCATGTCGCATGACTTTTGTCAATCGTCGGAAAGAAAGTTAGCCGAGCCGGGATTCGAACTCACAATCCCTGGATTGACAGCCCGCGTCGCTACCGACTGAGCTACCGGGGCTCGGCTCTCTGATGTTTAAAAGTCGAGTACTGTTTATATTTGTGGGGAAGGGTTCTGTTGCCTGTTCTGATCAAAGGCAAAAGTTACATAAACTCACATCGTTTAATCTGTTCATTGCCCGAATTCATTTATTTCGGTTTAATCGCAGTAAAACAAGCGAAATTAATTGTGCGGAAGGCAATATCAGTGATACTTATTGGGATTTCAACTACAATTACATTCTACGGCTTTACTCCGTTCTCTCATTTAAGGCTTCTAACGATGTGTTTGCTTGTTTGTATGTATGGTCTTCTTGGTCGGTTTCAACTTATTTTTGGCCTGGGGCTTTAGCCCCTGGTCATAGTAGTAATACCATTTTTTTTCGAAGTTGGCAACCTGCCAATTGCTGTTAGCACCAAACAACGCATGAAAAGCTGCGCGAGAAAAATAGTTCATCATGGATTTAACAAAACTGCATTTAAAAGGTTAGGATCTCCCAAATAAATATCATTTTAATGTTGTTGGAACATCAGTGAAGGCGTGAGTACTCCAATATAAGTTAAGAAATGCTTTAGAAATTAATGCGCCGAGAGGTCAAATATGGAAGCTTGTTAACATTATTAACATTCGCGAAGAGGAACGGAAAAAAAGAAAGAAGTCACGTGAAATATACAGTGGCGGATAAACCGGGCCCGTGCGTCGAAAAATCCAACCTTCCAGCAGCCCACAGGCCGTCAGCACTGCAGTGCCTTTATTTAACATACATCTAGGCGTTTCCTGGGTATGTTACCAGTACTAATGGTCCATTTAGCCTGACACCAGCGAGACAGTAAAAATGCTTAACAACCCAGAGCGCCAAGGAGTGAAAGCCATTTATATCATTTTAAAAGTAACCGAGACCAAGTAACCAAGTAGCTCTACCACTACAACACCGAGGCGGTAACGTCCATAGAAGCCGCAAAGTACGAACACAAAACATAGGACAAGTGCGTTCAGTGCAGCTTCAGTTCATGGAGACCCATGCAGTTTAATCTGGCTCTACAAAAAAAAAAGACTTCTGACAAATAGTGTAGGTCAACGTTCGATCAAATTGCAGGGATGGGCATACGGATCTTTATCTACGCCTGTGTAAAACACTACATAATCCGGGTGTAGTAATTAACAGGTGTTGGACTTCGCGGGTTTGACCACCCGCCCTTTCATACCAAAATGGAAGTCATGGCTTTCCCCTCCATTGGGCTCAGGATTTCATTGATGGGAATAACATGACGACTGATACATCGGTGTCAGGATAAACAATACCGGTAGTACTGGTAAATGCACCCAGGAAAAGCCGTGATATGATTGAAATATATGAGCCGTCCCGCGAGAAAACCAGTATTGTTGACTCTGCGTAAAGTATCGACCCGGATCATCCAAAGCATGCCGCACATGCGTAAAGTATCGACCCGGATCATCCAAAGCATGCCGCGCATGCGTAAAGTATCGACCCGGATCATCCAAAGCATGCCGCGCATGCGTAAAGTATCGACCCGGATCATCCAAAGCATGCCGCGCATGCGTAAAGTATCGACCGGATCATCCAAAGCATGCCGCGCATGCGTAAAGTATCGAACCGGATCATCCAAAGTATGCCGCGCAAGCTAATCCGGACAGGCACTTTTCGCCTCCTGTGGATTTTCTGTTTCAGGAATCATTACTCTATCCCCCCTGCGACGGAATGCGTCGGCCCGGATCAGTCTACGATACATACAACAGAGTCCATAATGTTGGTTTTCTCGCGGGACGGCTCATGTTTGAAACGGTGTAAAAACACCATTCTTGTCGAATCAAAAAGTACAAAGCACGATTAGGTTGATGTTTCCTTGAGGACGATTCATATGATGATCGTTACTACGGATTCAACATTGTCTGGAAACAGGATATTAACCCTTGTCCATATATAGACCAGACCCATTTCGACGTATCTACGACATACATGCGTGGCAAGAGACAGAATTTGATCATCATTTCTTCTTTTACCTCACTGTTTGTCTCTCTATGCAGTAATTATACTTTCATTTTTAGAGATGTTCTATATTTTACCCCTACATGTTTTCAAAGTCGTCTACTGCAGAAGTGTTATATGTGGGAAAGGGTTCGCTGAGAGGTTAATTAATTTGTCCAGCCAAGGGAATTATCTAAATGCTAACTAATACATGATTATTTTCGTCGAGATAGCCATTGGTCAATATCTATGTTTAACCCTTTCCCTCATATAGACGCTTTCTGACGCCTCTGCAGCAGACGGCTTTTTGAAAACATAGTGACAAAAGAAGAAATTGCACAAAACGTGCAATTTCTCCTTTTGCCACAATGTTTTCCATTTTAAGTCATCAACTATTCAACTATGGAGACTTTCTATCTTTTGACAAAATACGTTCAAAGTCGTCTGCTGCAGAATTGCCCTATGAGGGAAAGGGTTAACTCTAACCTATTGTCCGTGTAATCTGACCTGTCTCATGGAGAATATCAATCCCATTGATGTCAGATCAAAGTACTTCGCTACGCTAATATTGGATCTAACGAGTGATTGATTGTTTGCTGTTTTACGCTGCTTCCAGCAATTGTTCAGGTATATCACGGCGTGTCCTGGGTAAGTTACCAGTACTATATATCTATTTATCCTGACACCAGCCAGTAAGTTGTAATGCGAACCCCGCAACCCCAAACTACAAGGAGGGCAGCCATTACTTCCATTTTTTTTAAATTCATTGAAATGAACCGAGGCGCACGCTCTACCACTACACCTACGTGGAGGATCTAACATTTTTTTTAAATTTATTTATTGGGGTTTTACGCCGCTTTCAACATTATTTCAGTTATATCACGACGACAGTTCACTTATTCATGATCCCTGGGTAAACAAACCAGTACTAGGCTAGCAAATGTGCCTTGCCTAAGGGCACTCCACCAAGACCGTAGTGCCGCGACAGGGGATCGAACCCGGGACACCCGGCGCTAACCACCGACCACAGCCGATTCCTCTCTAACATGTTTAAAAATATTAAATATTGCAGATCAATCTCATCAAATCGTACGATTCAACCAACGATCGGTGTCAAAATGTTAACCCTTTCCCACATACAACAATTCTACAGCAGACGTCTTTGAAAATATAGTGACAAAATCCTGAAAAATCTCCATAAAAGACAGCTTAATTGTTAAATAAAGTTGATAACATTGTGACCAAAGGAGAAATTGCTCATCATGAGCAATTTCACCTTTGGCCACAATGTTTTCAAAAGTAGTCTGCTGCTACTATTGCGTCAAAATGCGTCTGCGAGTGGGAAAGGGGTTAACTATACAATCGAAACACTCGGACATCACTGCTTCTCTTTCTCGGTTCTGTATTTGGGTTATCTAACCTGTTGATACCTAACGAATTTTATAGGTAAATATGAGACGGCCTGTAATATGCAGTCATCAGATTGACTCGAGAGTTTGTTACTGCATTGACACTTATATCTGGTTGTATTGGGATTAGATGCATATATAAGGAGGTCAGTGTTTTGTCTGATCGATTATTTGTTTCTGTGATCAACTCCTTCGATTTAGTATTACTTTTTTTAAATCGAAGGAGTTGATCACAGACTTAAACAAAATGTTCATCGTCATATACAGAATGCTTTGACACGCAATGCAAAACATACGCGTACATATGGAAACAAAGATAAAACAACAAATACCATACACACGCGCTCACTGAACAGAACATGTCATTGATTAAGTTCCGTTTTTGACTAGGCAAATATGGTACCAACAATGGTAATGGTACGTCACTGAATTATGATATTACGTCATTGAAATATGATTGCATGTCATACAAAATGCGGAAGTGGGGTGTAGTTCACACGCCAATTATAAACTTTAATTAATGTGTAAATTGTATTATTTCTTTATTTAAATTATAGAAATGTCCATATTTTTATTTTTCAGTCTTAACAGTTATACATAGTATATAATAAAGGAATATTATGTTGAATAAGCGATATTTGGCTTTGTATTGTCTATTCGAGGCGTGAAAAATGTGACATATCTCTCGATCTTCGTTCTCGCGAGCTATCAACTATCCACGCCCATCGTAGTACAATACTAAACCCAGTATCGGTACTGCAACATAATATTCCCTATTTATTTCTTTTTTTTTGCAACACCAGTGCGTTTCAAATAAAACTGGCCGAAGTACCTTTAGTACATTACACGTTTACAAACACCCCCTAATCGAAGTATAAAGAAAACAACTAAACATTTCACCATCGAGTCCTACCAACAATTAAAATCGAATTTTAGAATATCATATGATGATAATATAGCAATTAACTCCGTTAAACACACGGGACACGTGTTCACGTGGTACTAAATTTCGGTGGAAATGACTATTTTCCAGACGTCAGATATTTCTCCCCCGTAAAAATGAGTCGTGTCATGTGAAAAGGGGTCTGATTGCATTCCCGTGTTAGGATCACATACGGGGGTATTGCAGTAAAACAAAGTGGCTGCAATTCTCGATTTTCGTCTGTAGACGCTTTCTGACGCCTTTAAAGCAGACGTCTTTTGAAATCATAGTGGCAAATGGCGAAATTGCTCATAATGAGCAATTTCTCCATTTGTCACAATGATTTCAACATTTTTTAATTATCATACCATCATTTATAGAGATTTTCTATATTTTGGACTTGATAATTTCAAAGTTGTCTGCTGCAAATTTGCTGTATGTGGTAAAGGGTTAAGTTACATCGATGGTTCTTATGAAAGTGGGCGTAGAGCGAAGACTCTTGTGAGACTGTGCACGAACGGAATAAACGGCTTCTTCATTGTGTTCAACTTTCGCACTTGCTACAGTAGCATATTTTGCCAGACGTTGCTTAAATTGTTTGTGAACCGTTAATCCATTCCCACTTGCAGACGCATTCCGACGAATTTGCAGCAGACGACTTGTCGAAAGGAAGAATTGCTCATGATGAGAAATTGGTTCTTATTTCTCTTAGTTTTATAAAGCCGTCTGCTGCAGGCACGTCTGTTGCTGGGACAGGAATAGCATTATGAACTGTAGACGTTTCTACAGCAGTACCGACACTTATGAAAACATTATCGAAAATAATTCAAACAGAAGCAATATCCCATTTTCTCGTAGTATTGGTTTTCTTAAAACCTTTGAACGAGAACAAGTGTTGAAATGATACTGTAAACGCCCACCTCCAAAACTAACAGCTCATTTCCGGTATCCGGGGACAGTAAATGTCATAACTCAACATAACCTACGTGTAATAATTACTGCAAAAGATGATATTTCAATTCATAAGTAAATGTGTAAAGTAAAAGTCCTCCAGCCCATAATACAATATACAAAATAAAACAACTATTTGAGTGTTTTTTTTTATAAAAAGTAAAATTAACAATTATACCGTATCTTTGCGGTTCATTATTTCATTAACGAAAAAAGCTATGTTTTATATTTTGTCATCTTTTAAACTTTGCATAAGATATATAATGTTTTTGAAATTCTCTCTTTCATAAGCGCGGCACGACGGTCATGGTGGAGGGACACATTTTCTAGCCTAATACTGGTTTGTTTACCCAGGGATCATGCAGAAGTGAACTGTCGCCGTGATATAACTTTACTCATGTTGAAAGCGGTGTAAAACCCCATTTAAACAAAAACAAATGTTTCATTTTACCATGAATAAATATATAATTGTCTTCTTTGTTTATATTTATAACATTTAAAGATAACATGAAATTCGTCATCCACACTTCTAATATATCAATTAACAAAACAATATCAACATATTTGATCCTCTCTCGGATTCCCAAAATGCCGACCAGCTTCGATATTTCGCCGTAAACCCAATCTGACTAAAGTACACGATCTGACAAAATGTAAGCGTAGCGTTAATAGGAGATGATTTTAATGAGATTGCCGTAAACCTTACCAACCAGAGTTTTAATACAACCGTGTGTTTGTTTGTTTGGATGTTTAACACCGCTTTTAACCATAATTGCATCAGTTACGTCACAGCGTTTCCTGACTGAATTACCAGTTATAACGAAATCATTTACCCTGGCACCGATGCATCAGTCCGGTGTGGGATCCCCGCATCCCTAGTCGACGAGGAGGGAAGTCATGACAAATTACTGTTTTAAAAGTATTTGGTTTGACCCGAGCGGGAATCGGAAACCTGCCCCTCCCCTCCCACAACCCCCTCCCAATATGGACGCTCTAAAAACTCCTGCAACCCTTTTCGGATAAATGATCACTTGTATAAAGACTTCATTAGACAATATACACTGTTCAAATCGTTATGCACAAAACCTAGTTCGTTGTCCTGTAAATCGCTGCGTTTGTTAATTCTTCTTTATTCTTTTTACGCTGCTTTTAATAATTTAGATACATCATGGTGGTTTCTGGGTAAGTTACTAGTATTTACCCAGGTCTATTTAACCTTAATTTTTAAGTCATTATAATGACCCGACCGGGGATCGAACCCTGGTCTCCCGGGACACGGTAGCAACGTCATTATGATGTCGTCGATTGAAGCGAAACGAGTAGGTTTAAAAACGTGAATAACTATTTTAATAACAGTAATATCAACACACGTTTTAGTATCCACTGCTAAAAGACATACCATAATCACTGTTCACCGAAATGTTTAACATATGATGTTTTACAAATCACAATTCTTGTCGTGAAAAACGACACTGGCACTGTTCCTTTCAACGTCAAAACTGTCTCTCTTGAAAGTGACATTAGTTTCCCACTGATTTATTTCCTCCAACCATGAACAATATTGAATGTAATACATCGATAGTGACTGCTTCGCACCTGGTGAACTCGACTGAATTATCATTTCCTAAGTTTATTTTGTTTTTTGTCTTCGTTGTGTAATATCATTTTACTATATTATATATTGCAATCTTTTTATTTTTCATTTGGCGTCATTTTGTAACAACTCTGCAGCAGACGACTTTGAACATGTTTTGTCAAAAAATGTCAAAAAATAGAAAATCTCTATACTTGAATGGATAACCTATGACTAAAAGTGGAAAACATTGTGGCAAAAGGAGAAATTGCTCGTTTTGAGTAATTTCTTCTTTTGTCACTATGTTTTCAAAAAGCCGTCTGCTGCAGAGAAGTCAACAAGCGTTTATATGAGGGAAAGGGTTAATTGAAAGTACATCTTTTTTTTAATGGATATTGAACCTAGTGCAGGTAAAACGTTTACGTTTCCACCAGGTAGTCGTTATAAACTAGTAACCTCGACCGTGACTCCAATTGACCGATGCCATTAAGCACATGTCCGAATGAAGTACGTGGTTTTATAATGACTTCCCGAATTATTAATATTAATATGCACCTGCGTCATAAAGATATGGTCATATAGCCGTAATAGTTCAGGTTTCAATATAGTGGTATGGAACTTGCACCCACTGTAAGTTTTTTTTACCTTTTTGTGTTTTACTTTCAACTGATCTTAAATATAGGTTTATAATATATTTCTGTCGATTCAACAATTCAGTTACATCACGGTGTTTTACTGGGTAAGTTACCAGTAATACTGGTCCTTTTAGCATGGACAAGAATGTCAGTCGTAAAGCTTACCCAAATTACTGGAATTTCTAATTCCATTGGGAACGAACCCACGGCCTCTCGCACCGAGGCGGACGTTCCACCACTACACATAAGAGGCGGTTGGAAAACACAGAAACAAAACTGTTTTGCTTTTGTTTTATCGAAACATGTTTCTGTTTCCGTGTAGGACGTAGGACAGATTGACCTTTTTCGTTTCGAGGTCGTTATAAACAGGTTACTTCGACTTGGACTCTAATTGACCGGTTCTTCAATTAAGTCAGAGTGCACGTGACCTATTCTGTACATTGACCCAGTGGTTGTAAAATTACTTACCGAATGATTAATATTAATATGCAATCCTATTACATAAAATCCCTCCCACGACATATAGGAATAATCCTAGAGCGCAACCGTTACGGCTTCAATTAAAGGGTCTGTAACTTGTACCCAGCGTGACATTGACCTTTCAGAGTTTTACTTTAAGATTTTAGAATATAGGTTTGCATGATATTTCTGTCGATTGTAAAATACCTGTCGAGTTGCATAGAGAAACACGGTCAACATTTTACTATAACCTAGAAGATTCAACAAGGCATATTTCATTTTGGACGGCTATTTTTTAAAGTGTCGCAAACAAGAACTGCTTTGAGATTTCTCCGTACCGTAAAAATAAACAATATGCGAAATCCCATTCAATTTGGATGGTTTATTTGCAAGATATGGGAACAAATGTAAATATAATTTACTTCTACATCACTAAGATGAACGATTTCCGAACAAAATGTCCACATACCGGATTATATATTGAGATTCTGGTAATTTCTAAACATTCAAAATAGATATTATCAAAGGTCAATAATAAATAAAGGATTTCACCTGTAATAAAACCGGAAAGTCTATTGCATGAATATGCATCTTGCTGAAACCGGCTGACTGATTATTCTCACCGATTAGATTGGTTCGCCAAAAAGTCACAGAAGGTTTCAAGAAACGTATGGATAGAAGTATCTATTTTGATATTTTACATGAATCTGCAGTCAAGCATTTTTTCCATAGGTGTAATAATTACGTTTATGTTGGTTTTCGTGGAACACCGGCCAAATAAGCAAGGACACAAGTAAATGTGAGCAAGCGTTTAGCGATTTGTGGTCTTATGCTTCGCACAAAAGGACCTCTGGAGATACAAGTCCAGCTGTTGTCAGAAGTTGTTGGCGGATAGTGATTGCTCTAATGAGACTGTTAGGGATGCGCAGGATCGACATAGTCTTCAGTTATAGCATATGCACTGGTACATCCGAATCGCTCATATTTTCCCTTTTACATCCCACTATATTAAAGCGACTGAAATCCAAATGGCACGAACAAACAAAAAAAAAACAAAAAAAAAATTGAATTCACCCTAAATGTTATTCTTTATGTTATCCAAGTAAAACCAGGGTAGAAAATGTATCGTTTTTTATCAATAAAGTGAACTTGAGTCGTTTTCAATTGTCCCGATGAAGGGGTTTCCTATTTAAAAATACTTACCTCGTTACTGACAGGGTAGAATTTGTGATGGAAAAAGTATCGAAAAAAAGAAAATCTCACCAATTGTAGGGGTATGTAATATGTCAGTTATCATATTTTAATGCCCCAAATACAAAAATAACACTTTAAGATGTTGTACCTCCCCTCAACGTTATCGCATATATAAGATCGAAACGGGCAGAATTCAGCACTCACGATTTGATGAAATAACGAACGAGAAGTTATTTGCGCATGTGCAGTGACATATAAACAATGATTTTGAAAATTCGTGGGAAAGTTCTTATACCTCGAGCGTTTTTTCCACGTAAAGCACTCCTGATACTAGAAAAGTGAGCAAGTTTCATCCAACTATTTCAAGTTCTCCTGGACACGTTGATTATTTTCAACAACAAGCTCCATTTGCAATTGAAGTCCCAATGTTTCTTTCGACAATTATGGAATATAACCCCAAACGTTATATATGTAATGTTAAATTTGATTCGCTGTCCAATCCAAACCAGAAAAAAACGATCAGCCTCTACCCGTTAATATGTACAACGAGAAACCAGTTTAAGTGTTTGTCTTTTCAGTTTTTTACGAATCTGTATTTTTAACGAGACCAGTTGAATAAATAGATCGATCTTTTTATATCTTCTAAGAAAGTTACGGTAACCTAATGTCATGCAGGCTTGAAACTCACTATTGATGTGATGCTGGCATGAAACTCACTATAAAAGAAAAAAACCCATTCCGGACATTTTGAAGTGTCAGACAGATATCGGTTAACGAGTGAATAGTGCGTCATGAGTTTCTGTCGCCTGCACCAAGCTTGTGAGCATTGATTGGCTTGCTTTATGATGTTATTGGAGCTCAAATGCAGTTTTATCAAATTTGCAATCCCATTACAATGGCCAGTTCACCTACCATAGTGTTTCCTTGCTTTTCTAACAATGATAAATTAGAGTTAAACACCGTTTTCAACAATTTTTCAGTCATATTATGACGGCCACTTCACGTACCCAGGTGTGTTCATGGCCTTCTCACACCAGTATCACACACTGCAGTATTTCAGCAATGGCTGTGTTTCCGCATATGAGCCGTCCCACGAGAAAATAAACATTGTGGTCTCTGCGTAAAGTATCGACCGGATCAGCCTACGCATGCCGCGCAGGCTAACCCGGGCAGACACTTTTCGCCTCCTGTGGATTTTCTGTTTCAGGAATTATTAATCTATACATCTACCCCATGAGACGTAATGTTTCGGCCCGGATTAGCCTGCGCTGACTGCACAGGCTGATCTGGGTCGATACATTACGAAAAGTCCATAATGTTGGCTTTCTCGCGGGACGGCTCATATTATGTTAGCCCAATAGTGAAATAAGAATGACGCTTGTCGTATTGGATTTTTAAACAGAACAGAACATAAGTTTATTGATTTGATCTAAATTTCAGATCATCATCGTATAAACATATTAACATAACATAAAATACGTGAATGTGTAAAAAAAATAAAATTACAGAACATAAAAGGTAAATATCAAGTGGTTGAACGTACATGCAGTACATTTTTTCTATACATCTAATTTTTAACAATTGCTAATACTTAAATATCGAACGGTGTTTCATAGCAGTTTAACAAGGTATACTTTACTAATAATTAAGTGAACTACGCGAAGCAAGTGCTTCATAAACATATTTTCCTATGTTTTTGATAATATATTTGTTTAAAGATTGCATCAGTTCAATAAATGTATGCACACTTGTTCGTTTGTTGTAGAAATATGGCTTAATGTAACGCTTTCTAAAATGAAGTAAATTGGACAAATTAGAACAAGATGAAATTCATCTTCAACAAGCATACTGCGACGATGGTTCTCTCTTGTCTCTACTCTCACGACACCGCACGAATAATGAAACAAGCTATCGAGTTGTCGCGAGAATAGCGTCAAATTCACTTGAATATTTCTTCTCCTCGTGTAAAAGTACTGGAAACGAAGGTTGTAATGGCTATGTGAAGTGCTCTCTGGTTGGTCGATATTTGGTCGTGTCCGGATTTTTAGCCAATCAGCGATCAGGTAACCATTTCTTTTTGTGTCGATATATTTAGTTTTGACGAGTCTGTGTTTTCCGCGGAAATGGTAACCCTTACGGCAACTCAAATATTAAGAAAACGAAGAGACGGATCAAAAATCGGGACGATCATTCGATGTAGCAACTGAACGGTTTTCGCCCGTTTCCATAGCAACGGTGGTTTCTATGGCGACCATACTACAAAAGGTACAACTAGAGCATAGACCCTTCATCCCTACCAAGTTTGGTCGAAATCCGTTGAATAGTGTTGGCGCTACGCTTGCCACAAACATTTTACAAACAAACGGACAGAAACGAAGACCGTCTTTAAGGTCTCTAGAAGAGAGAACCAATAAACGTCGGAATATATGCTGGCCGAGCTTGGGTTCCAACCCCTTGATCGATCCGTTTCGCTGTCGACCTGAGCTTCCGTGACTCGGCTTTCTTGATAGCAACAGGACAAACGTTTGAATAGACATTTACACACGTAAGACATATATCTCTCTAGCATAAGAGATATCTCTCTTAGGGAGATATCTCTATATTTAAGTTAAATGAAAATATCTCAAATCTGTAGATCGCCTCAGTGCTTTAGTGGTTAGTGAGTCCACCTCGAGAGAGGTAGACCCGTGCTCGATCCCGAGTTGGGTTATAGCAAAGCCTTTAACATATTGTGGCTGCCCTCCTTAGCGCTCAGGATTGTGGGGATAGCCTTACCACTTAAGGGTAGGATTAATCTTGCCAGCCGTCCTGGTAATTTACACATGAAACGCCGTGATATACTGTTGAACGTATATGTTCAAAGAAACTCAAATTGATAAAGAGATTATTCTCGTAGTAACACACCATCTCCATAAATATCTTTCTTACTTGATAATGAGAAGAGGTTAAAATATAGCTCCTTTACGAATAAATAGTAAAACAGATACAAGAAAATGTACTGCACTGTAATTCATGTCGTTTTCAACGCAACAGTATTCGTCTTCGATTCAATTGCAGTCATGATTTAATTATGAATAATTTAATCTCGATGTCTGACTATCAATTATTGGAAGAAATATAACTAGATTAAACTGATAATGGATAGAATCCATCGAATAACAATACAAGATCATTAAATAAGAAAACCATGTTAAATTAAACAAGAGGGTCATGATGGCCTTTGATCGCTCACCTGTATTATGCAATGTGATTTGGTATGCCTACACCAATTACTTTTTACCAACCAACATGCCTTGAATTTATCTTGTAGACGGTCACCCAAGGTACACTTCTACACAATTATTGGGAAATTAGACAGATATTTTCGGAGGAGAAGATTTTTTAAAGTTTCCAATATACAATGTGACCATATAAGGCAAAACAGCTCCACTCCATGTGACCACATTTTCCCACCAATCATCACAGCTTGGGGGAATTAGTTAAAAGGTCACCTAATGAACATTTCGAGGGCTTGGCGTGAAACGGTTGTAACTTAAAACCTATTTTGAAAACCCTGGTTTAGGGGCAATTTTGACCCCTTTGTAAACAATGCAAATTTAGGTGCCATTGCTCAGAACGAGCAATGGCACCTAAATTTACATTGTTTACCAATAAAAATGATTTAACGCTTATAAAGACTTTATGGCGAGGTGATTAACCTTGGTAAAAAAATAGCCCTCGATTTCTACAAAATGATTAAGAAAGCGGTCAGATTTTTTTTTTTAAGTTTTCACTATAGCCATACAAGGCAAAACAGCACCACCCCCTGTCGGCCATGTGTTTCAACCAATCAAAATGGCTCAAAAAAAATCACCCAAGAAACATTTCAGCACAATTAATTTGTAAACGGACAGGTACTTTTTGAGGAGAAGAATTTTAAAGTTTTCACTTTATCAATCTTAGGCAAAACAGCCCCGCCCCATCTTGGTCATGTGTTTCGATCAATCAATAACGCTTGAAGTGATCTGATAGAGGGTCACCCATGGAACATTTATACAAACAATTTTGAAAATCGGACAACCCGTTTCGGAGGATAATTTGTTGGATGCTTTCTGTGAAGTTTCATCCCGATTGACCCACTAGTTACAGAGGAGAACATGTTGACGCACGACGGACGCCAGACAAAGGGCTATCACATTAACTCACATTGAACACTTCGCGCTAAGGTGAGCTAAATAAAAATATAATAATAGCCGAAAAGGTTATGTATGAGCAGCGCTCTTAGAAAACCATTTTATGCATTTGCGACCTGTATACATCCGTATAACCCAGCGCATACACGCTTTTGTATCCGACTCTGCACTATTCGCCAATTAGTGTGAAGCTTTCAAGAAACTTCAGTATTAACCCTTTCCCTCATACGACAATTCTACAGCAGACGACTTTGAATATATTTTGTCAAAATATAGAAAATCTCAATAAATGAATGGATAACCTATGACTAAAAGTGGAAATCATTGAATGTTTAACACTATGTTTTCAAAAGGCCGTCTGCTGCAAAGGCGTCAGAAAGGGTCTATATGAGGGAAAGGGTTAATGCAGCTATCAACTATTTTTCAGTTATATATCCCACCATTTTGTGGGTATTTAAGTAACTACAGTACTACTGGTCCATTTATTCTGACACTTGGGAGCATTCAGTACAAAGCGTCTATATGAGGGAAAGGGTTAAGCATTACCATTTGGATTCATATAATGAATGCGCACGCAGGTATTAATCCACACGTGCGATTATCACATTAAGGTTGGTTTTCGCAGAGCACCGCTCACACAACCCTTTATACATTGAACTATAACTTATCTTAAGTAGAAAAAGGCCGCACATAAGAGACGTGTTGCCTGTGAAGAAAGCTCAGTGGAGTACTGGCCAGGAAATACACTTAACTCGTTTAGCACCGAACTGTTAAACATAGGCACTTCCATGTTCAAAATATGGCGTCTTAATTTCCCATTAATTAAAAGTATTGGCATATTTTGATAACAAAAAAGCAAACAATGCAGATTTCAGGTGAGGCAGCTCGTTACGAGCTGACTCACCTGAATCTGTATTGTTTGCAAAAATCTCAAGATTGTCTTTGGCGCTGAAAGAGTTACGGTGATATACAATTGAAAACGGCGTAGAACTCCAACCGGTAAATCCATTGGAAAACAGTACCTTGAGAACCTCGCACGTTAACCGACACTCTGGACTTTGAGACCATCTTTCATCAAGATCGGCACATGCCTTTGCTAACTCCGATCTGGATCTTCCTTGGTCACCATGTAGTTGGTATTCGTGTGACGTGGCTCATGCAGACAATAATGGCGACGTTGTTGACGGAACTGTCAACAAATGGCGTACGCTGGAGTTTCATGCGCCTTCTATTACATTATCGGGTCAGATATACACCAACAATGGCGACGTTGTTAACGGAACTGTCAAGAAATGGCCTACGATGGAGTTCCTTGCCCCTACTATTACAGTATCGGGATAGGCATATACACCAAAAATGGCGACGTTGTTAACGGAACTGTCAACAAATGGCGTACGATGGAGTTTATTGCCCCTTCTATTAAAGTATCGGGTCAGTCATACACCAACAATGGCGACGTTGTTAATGGAATTGTCAACAAATGGCGTAAGGTGGAGTTTCTTGCCCCTTCTATTTCATTAACGGGTCAGGCATATACCAACAATTGCGACGTTGTTAACGGAACTGTCAACACATGACGTACGATGGAGTTCCTTGCCCCTACTATTACAGTATCGGGTCAGGCATACACGAACAATCGCGACGTTTTAACGGAACTGTCAACACATGGCGTACGATGGAGTTCCTTGCCCCTAATATTACTATATTACATTATCGGGTCAGACATACACCAACAATGATGGCACTATTTGGACATGGTGTAGTGAGCAAATTGCTAAAGAGACTACCAGTACCTATATGTAGACCAAACCGGCTTAAATGTTTAAGCTCAAAAAGAAGTTGCTATAGTATTCATGTGTTGATTTCTAGCAATATATAAGCGGAGGTGACCAATCAAGTTGCCTTTGTTGGTTCATGCCAGATGTAATCATTTTCTATTTATACAACTGGCGTGCCAAATACCCTGGGTGTATTAAGATTTCCCTAATAGGATAGTTGTTGAAGATTAACAAATCAAATTACAGTTTAGATCTAGCACACGCCTAGGTGTTCGGTGTTTCAGGTAATTCGCAATACACAGATATAAGGGGAGTTCGAATCAGTGTTTGAATTGAAAAAAAAAAAAAAGGTTTTTGTAACTTTCAATCGATTCATGATATAATGTTTTGTATTATGTATTAAATATTCTGCTACAAAGGCGTCTAATGCAGATGGTTCAATTCCTTACAAAACACGGTTGTCCCACGAGGGATCGTCCTAAATTAATTCAATCTTAAGAAAGAGACGTCCCGGTTTCAAACATTAGTGAAAATGCAAATTAGATTTTTTTTCAAACTGCAATCAAACATTAGAAATGCTACTCTGATACTGGAAAAAATCCAATTTAATCTTGAATTTATCTTTTGGGCTCAAACTTGTTAAAACACAGTTGTTCGCACATATTTGGAGAGCTCACTTATAAAAAGGGACGAATAAGAGATGATTAAAGACACACCATTCGAAAAAAGTGTTTCGGGATCTTGTACACAGCGACGATCCTGATCAGCCAGTGCATCCCATCTAACATACAGACACTCAGGATCAGTGACGTTCACCATGTGGGCAATACAGCCTGGAAGCAATCAGGGAACGATTTGGATCAGACCGCGAATGTTTCTTTATCTAATCGTTTCCGTCATTCGAGCCACTTCATACGAAAACCGATCTTTTGATGTACGACCAAATTACATATTAGTACCAACGTTTCCTTTGGTCAAGGTTCTCCTCAATTGTAGGTTTTGTAGTTAATGACAGTTACGATCAAATTTCATTGTTGTACCATCAGTTCCTTTGGTAATACTTCTCCTAAATTGAAGGGTTTGAAGCTAATGAAAGCAACACTCAAATTACATATTAGTACCATCGCTTCCTTTGGTCAAGGTACCCCTCAAGTTTAGGTTTTGTAATTAATGACAGTTAAGATCATATTTCATATTTGTACATCTCGGTTCTTTGATTATTGTTCTCATCAATTGTAGGTTGTGAAATTAATGACACTTATGATCATATTCCATATATATGTTTTGGTTATTGTTGTCTTACAGAGAGAAGTTAAGTAAAAAGATAAGAAACTCTCTAGGTATGCAAACAACACTTATTGAATACATTTGAAAACATTGTGATAGAATGAGAAATTGCTAATAATGAGAAATTTCTTCTTTTGCCAAAATGTTTTCAAAAAGTCGTCTTTTACAGAGGCGTCAGAATGCGTCTACATGTGGGAAAGGGTTTAAACCATAACATGACATAACATGTAAAACCATAACATGTAAACAGTTAACAAATAGCCTACATGAACACTAAAGATTTCAATTCTTTGCAGCCATTTCTTGGAAACACCAAACACTTTATTACATTACATGTTTTTCTGTTGGATATATCCCGACTAACTGATTGTTTCGAACATCAAGTGAAATTATCAAGTGATATAACTCACTGTTTACCCTGCAGGCGCGTACCTAGGTATTCGCACGTGCGCCAGTGCGTGGAATTTGTCAGAAAAGCTTACAATAAAAATGCATCAAAACTGTGGACTGAGAGTGGTAAGGCTTAATTACGTCATGTCATATTTGGTATGACCAAAACGGCCATCTGAGTTCACCATAATTGAGCCGTCCAGCGAGAAAACCAACATTGTGGACTCTACGTAAAGTATCGACTCGGATCAGCCTAAGCATGCCGCGCAGGATTATCCGGATATACACATTTTCACCTCCTGTGGATTTTCTGGTTTAAGAAGCATTACTCTATACCTCTATCCTTCTGAGACGGAATGTGTCGGCCCGGATCAGACTGCGCGGAATGCGCAGGCTGATCTGGGTCGATACATTACGCAGAGGTCATAATATTGGTCTTCTGACCAGCTCATATGTATATACAACGAATATAGTTTTTGAATTAACATTGTTATAACTGAATAATAACATATCGGTATAAATAATAGATGATACTGGTAATATTATCAAAAGCATTATCTTACGTATAAATACACAGACATTGTGAAATTAAATATTTGAAATGGTATTGAGAAGTATGCATGCTCCTCTTCCCATGTTGTTATTATAATGATGACATTTCACGCCTGATTTGCTCTTTCTGTTTGTTTGGTGTGTGTATTTTTGGCCCAATGTTTTGATAATGCTATACAAAAACGAAATTCGTTTTTGCTTGCATTATGAAAACATGAAAATAAAGAGTGGAGCTGATAGCAGACGTTTTTTATTAATGCTTCCATTTTCGGATTTTACTTATTTCAATATAAATGTTTAAATACAAACGTATCGTACATGCAGTACAAAAGAAACGACATTCTGAAATCAATGACACTTTATGTCAGTGGTTTTATTGGTGCTATTTATTCACTTCCTTTGTGATACCGGGTTTTATCTTCACTGATATTGCACCACCAACATACTATAATAACCATCCAGAGCTCTAGATAAGGGGCATTTCTCATGTTCTAAAATCCTTATTTGACATTCAAACCCCTAAGTTGTGGGTACTCAAAAGAATCGTCTCAATGAGACGATTATTTTGAGTACCCACGACATAGGATTTTGTTGAGCAATACGAGAAATATTGTGGGAAAAAGACCTGTTCACTCCCTCTTATCTAGTCGTCTGTTTATCTTATGCCGAATCGAAATGTAAAACAGGATATAATATTTAACCTTTTCCCTCATATAGCAGACGGCTTTTTGAAAACATAGTGACAAAAGAAGAAATTGCACAAAACGTGCAATTTCTCCTTTTGCCACAATGTTTTTCCACTTTTGGTCATAGGTTATCCATTCAATTATGGAGATTTTCTATTTTTTGACAAAATACGTTCAAAGTCGTCTGCTTCAGAATTGCCGTATGAGGGAAAGGTTTAAACTGCAGAGTGGTTACATTACTCTTCTTTGTTCGTTTTCGTTATGATACCCTTTTTTTTATCATCACTGTTAAAACTAAATATAACACTGAAAGCATTAAGATATTTCAATTTTTCTGATGACGAATCGAAAAGAAAGTTTTAAAAAATATTACATTTATCTGCAGATAAAGTGATACATAGTGCAGCCGGACAGGTAGCTCAATTGGTAGCGTATCTGACTCGTGATATGGAGGTCACGGGTTCGATACCCGGTTGCGGCGACATTCCTTCGGGCGATGTTTTCCATTGCCTCTCACCTCTGATCTATGTGGCTTCGAAAGAATGTTGTGTAAGTACTGGTGTGGGAAAGCCAGGAAAACATGGGTAGGTGCACTGACCGCCGTGATATGACCAAAGCTGTTGAAAGCGGCGTTAAACTCCAAACAAACAAAATATACATAGTGCAACATAAATGACATTCCGAATACACGGATACTTCATGTCAGTTGTTATATTGTTGTTATTTGTTCGCTTTCAATGTGATACCGATTTTAATCATCACTGTTAAAACCTTTAAAGGTGCTGGACTCCAGATGGAGATCAAAATTTTAAAATGTTGAAACTTCTGCAAATATTGCTAATAGTGACAACGAAATAAGTAATAAATAGTTCAAAATGATTTGGCAGTAAATGTTGAAAAACAGTCAATTGAAAGTCAATGAAAATGTACAGAATTTGGCTTGCTGGGTATGTCTACCCAGTAAAAATGAAGCATAAACGATTAATATTTAGATGCGTATTGTACTGGAAAGTGAAATTATTACTATAATTTTATCTCAGAATTATGATTCTAATATTTAAAGACAACTTTTGAACAGTTTTAAATCTCAGAATTATGATTCCAATATTTTAAGGACAACTTTTGAACAGTTTTAAAACTTTGACTGTCCTATCTATACTTTGGAGATCAGCACTATTAAAGACAGACAACAATTAGATATCGTATTTACCTTAGGTCGAATCGGAAAGAAAATATCGAAAACAATCTTACATTTAAACTTCAGAATGACTAACACGGTATCTTCTGGACTGTCCAACATTTTGTTAGTACAACATAAAGGATATGCTGTAAAGACGGACACTTCATTTCAGTGGTTATGGTAATGATTTTTTTTCGTTTCCGATGTGATACCCAGAGAAACAAAATAAGAGGGAATGAACGGTCTTTTCCCCACAGTATTTCTCTTATTACTCAACCAAATCCTATGTTGTGTGTACTCAAAATAATCGTCTGACTGAGACGATTCTTTTTCGTACCCACAACATAGGGTTTGAATGTCAAGTACGAATTTTAGAACATGAGAAAGCCCCTTATCTAGATTTCTGTGATACCGGTATATTTATCATCACTGATATAACTGAATATCACACCGACAGCAAATAGATATACTTTTTATCTTTTTTTTTTAAAAATTTAAATTGCAAAGTGAGTGACATCGAGTTTTATCTCACATATATATTTCCAATATCCAACCACTTGCTATAAAATAATAATAATAATAATAATAATAATAATAATAATAATAGTATCAAATGACATGCTATGATAGAATAATAATAAATATCGAATAGATACCTTACTGTGTCGTGTTTAGAACGGTCCGTGTGTCCAGGTACGAAAAGAACAATTTCATAAGAGATCGCGGTATTTAAAGAACTAATGTACTCATCCAATACAGGCTTACTTTCCTATATAGGCGACAGACCGGAAACATGCAGTTCACTCGCTCTGTTCCACGATTCTTATTGGAACCATTCCGGAAAAAAGTATTTAGTTCGAATATTAGACTTGTTATAATAGTATAATAGGGTCGACGCATTCCGTCTTAGGAGGATAGAGGTATAGAGTAATGATTCCTGAAACAAAAACAAAACAAAAGGAGGCGAAAAGTGTATTTCCAGGTTTGCCTGCTAGGCATGCTTAGGCTGATCCGGGTCGATACTTTACGCAGAATCCACAATGTTGGTTTTATCGTTATTCGGCTCATATGTAGGAAAGGTATTCTGGGAAAAAAAATCAGTTACATCTTGTCGTTACCTGTGTAAGTTAACATAACTTCTGGTTCATTTATCCTGACACAAGCCAGTCAGTCGTTATGCTAACTAACCCAGCAATGTTGAGCGCCAAGGAGTAAGGCAGTACTACTATACTCAGAGTAGTGTGATAGGAAGCCAGGAAACACATGTTACATGTACTGCGCCGTCGAGATATAACTGATATGGTACTTTTGGAAACAGCGTTAAACTCCAATCAATCAATCAATCAATCAATCAATCAATCAATCAATCAATCAAGCAATCAGACTAATTAAACAATCAATCAATCAATCAATCAATAACTCAATTTACCAACCAACCAATCAGACTAATTAAACAATCAGTCAATCAATCAATAACTCAATTTACCAACCAACCAATCAGACTATCAGTGCATGTGTTCAAAAATTCAGCTAAATACCATCCTAGCTTTTATTCTAAACTCACAGAGTAGAAATATTTAAAAAAATCTTCAGATTTAGAATACAGGTGCCAGTCTCGTTTAAAAATCTAAAAATAGCATTTGAATATATATTATATATATATATATATATATATTTAAAACGAGACTGGCACCAGTGATTTATAATTGGGAATAAATATAACATGGTTTGTTGAATAATGGCCGAGGATTCCGGGTGTAACCGCTTCGTGGTATTGAAGCTGAAGATGCAATGATAAATAATCTTATCAACAAACAATATAAAGAATATGAATGGCTGATTGATTGATTGGTGTATTATGCGGCTTTCAACAATGTTCCAGTTATATCACGGCGTTTCCATGGTTTCCATGGTAAGTTAGCAGTACTACTGGTCCATTTATCCTGACACCAGCCAATCAGTCGTAATACTTACACCGCAACCCAGTGCGTCAAGGAGGGACAACCGTTATTGTTAAAGTCTTTGGTATGACCCGACCGGGGATCGCATATAAATGGAGTGACACCTCTGAAATTTTGGGCGATAAAAAGTAGTGTTAAAGCGACCTCTGCTAATATTTATTCACAGACGATTGAACTTTTTATGGCTTAAGTATGATAAAGTTCATTCACTGTCCTCAAAAATAAAAGGTGAACAAAGTCAGCCAATTAGCGCATACTGTTTTCGCTATTCGCCAATCGTACATGTTCGTCCACGGTGAAAATTTCACCTTGGAAGCCTTCGCTGACCTCCATCACTCAAACCTTTTAGGCAGCCGGCAGCACAAAATAGTCCTGCAACATATACATATGAATAATGCACATACATGATTGTTTGTTATTGTTTATGTTGTGTTTTACGCCGTTTTCAACATTAGTTCAGTTATTTCACGGTAACAGTTCACTTATTCATCCTCTCTGGGTAAACAAACCAGTACTAGGTTTGGAAATGTGCCTTGCCAAAGGCACGCCACCATGATCGTCGCGCCCCGACTGGAGAGTGAACCCGGGACGCCCGGTTCCGAATCCCCGACGCCAACCACTCGGCCATAGCACATTCCTGCACATAAATGATAAAAGAATGCTGAAACGGAAAACCTTTATAAACATTATGCCCCTCTGACATCTCATCTCAATGAAACGGTACAGGAGAAGTGCTGCTTCAATATATCAAATGGGACTATTTCAGGGTACATTTTTTTGTAACACCAATTCGGAATTGGTTCTTGGTCGTAGTACAACAACCAAAAACCAGTTCCGAAGTGGTTTTACAAAAAATGTAGACGCGACTTCATCTCATTCCACAAGACGCGATATGAACGTCTGTTTATCCTCGATAAGTCAGTAGGGTATGACAAGGGATTTCGATCATGGGTTGCGAGTTCGAACCTCGAGTTGGACATTTTGACTAGCATCATTTGCTTGCCAACAACTGGCTCAAATGTTTACATGTATGTGGGAAGGTAGCCAGTTCCCTGTGAAGAAATGTGTTTGGAGTACTACTATTTGCCAAGACACAACTATGTGTGTGAACTGGCTGCAGTTATGTTACTGATTGAGCAATTAAAACGGCGATAAGCCGAGCACCGGTTGCTCAGTCGGTTGCGACACGAGCTGTCAATCCAGGGGTTGTGAGTTTGAACGTCGCCCCCCCCCCCCCCCCCCCCAATATAAATTCCGACGTTTTGACCCAATTCAATGCGATAGGCGTCATCCGACTTACACCACTATAGCTAACAGTCGACGTGGAGAAGCTGCCAGTTGCTTTGAAATACTGTTGTGTGGAGTACTATAGTAAGAAAGCCAGGGAAAACATATGACTGAAACATTGTTGAAACGGCGTTAAACTCCAACCAAGCAACTGCGATTAACTTCAAGCAAGCTACATCAAAGTTTGCGTTTATTTCCATGGCAGGGATTGCATAACTGTAATGAACCAAGTTATTAATTGTTAAATGGACCTGGTCTAAAGGTTCAGGTCAGCTCGTACGCAAGAATAGACAAACGTTTACAGAAACTTCTCATAATCGTGTATGTAAGATATATGTGAATAGTGCTGGACATGATCAGTTCTGATGCAGACGCTGATCTGGATCTGCACTGATCACAACAGTCTACATTAACCTTTTTCCCATGGACAGGCTCAGACAATGTGCAAGGAACAGCCATCATAGACACTACGTGTTTTCCACATTTTATAAAGTACAACTAGTGTGTGAAAAGGACCGGTCGGCTCAAGTTAAGTTCGCGGAGAGTTCATCAATCGATGCCTACGTTAAAAAATCCTCCAGACAGAACAATTAAAATGTTTTTTTTGTGTCATTAGGATTTATTTTAGTCAAACGAACCTAATTTGAATAGGCAATTGTGTTTGATGGATATCATAAACGTCATTACCGTGATGTCTATATGAACCCAATCCCATTTAAACAAACCTAATCTTCGCTGCTGTAGCAGACGCTCGTATAGATATCACGATTGCCTTTTGCAGGTCGTCTCTGATTGACCTTTGCGTCGCCCAATCATATTGTCGCCTTCAAAATCGTTAGGTATCAACAGGGGAGTCAACCGATATAAATAAACGAAAAAGGGAAACGGTGATGGCCGAGTGTTCCGATTGTAAAGTAACACTTTTGATAGTAGAACAGAGCATTGGTTGAATCGTGCGATTTCGTTGGTCAGAAAAGCGGACATGTACTCATGTATATTTAAATATATGTTACCATTTCGAGACAACCTTTTAGGCGGTGTCGTCTGATCCAATATATGCAGAAGTATTTTGGACGGATTTCAATGAGATTGACCTGAACCTTACTGTAGACATACGTTGTTGTGTTCGGGGGTCGCACTTTGTGGGGTATTTTCCAACATACACCTATACCAGTTCCGGTTGCCTAGTGATTAACGCATACGCTTCCGGAGCGGCGGGGAGGAGGAGGAAAGGGGGGGGGGAGGGGGTGGGGGAGGGGGGGGGGGGGGGGGATTTGAAGGTTTATATTTTCAGCAAGCTAACTCTCTTTGAAGAAAACTTAGCTGTGAACAGTTTCCGTCCGACCGAATCCCCAAGACAAGAATAATTAAAATAGTTGCTGTGTTTATCATTAGGTCTTGTGTTTAGCCTAACGAACCGAATTGGCATATGTAATCGTGTTTGATGGATATCATTAATTGGGTCTTGGTCTAGATGCCCGTGTGAACCTTTACCGTAAATAAGTGGGATGGTTATCGGGGTCGCTCTTTCACAACAATCTGTGCCAGTTCCGACCTCGGGAGAGGGCGATGCGAAGGTTCGAGTCCCATTGATGACAATGAGGTTCGCACTGATATGACCGGGCCAGTTAGTTAAATAATGATATCGAATGTATGACTCCCTGGTTCCTGGTAAAAACAGGATAGGACTGGGGAAGTGAAATTTATAATGGATAAGTATGTTTTAAATGTCGGAAAAGACGCGTCATTTCAATAATAGCGACACTATAATATATAAAAAAAATGTTTTTGACTTTACCTTAACATTGTATGAGCATTGTTAAATTTCCATGAAACTATCCCCCTTTTACATTTATTTAGCTGTAAACAGTTTCTATGAGGACCAAATCAACGTGATTAGCCGAATATTGACGCTGATACAACTATATTTACGCTAAGATGTATCAGGATCTTTTTGTAACTTTTTTGGAAACTAAATGTAGTGAAATTTGCTTCATTTTGACCTCTGCCGATCTTCATCAACAGAGTGTTAGAAGTTAGATGATAATGTTTGATTTTAACTAATTTAGTTCAACTGATGTTGATGATCTTTATGTAATAAACAGGGGCGTAACTTTGCAATAATCAATGTGTAGGCCGTCTCGTAAAAAAAAAATCAACATTGTTGACTCTGCGTAAAGTATCGACCCGGATCAGCCTAAGCATGCCACACAGGCCTACCCGGATATACACTTTTCACCTCCTGTGGATTTTCTGTTTCATGAATAACTACTTTATACATCTATCCGCCTAAGACGGAATGTGTCGGCCGGATCAGTCTGCGCGGACAGCGCAGGCTGATCTGGTCGATACATTACGCAGATGTGTATCGCCGCAGCTGCATTATGCGGGCATTTTGAGAAAAAATGTGTAGGCTACAGTGCCTAAAGGGAGCTACGCCCCTGATAAACATAAAATGAATATGAAATCAAAGTACAAAGTACTGAAGGTAGAATTGCGATCGTTTAAGAAGAGATACAGAAGTGCATATATGAATATTTATTTTACCGGTTACCTTCAGGCAAAGTTTCAAGTGTGTAACCCTTTCCAGTGCTGAGATTTTGCCTCAACCTGAAACTTTAACCAAAATGTTGACGAACAGACAGACGGAGAGACAGACATCGCCAATCTATAGACCGGAATTGCTAGAGCAATCCGGCCAAACATAAAAAAAAAAATCATCAATTTTAGCAGTAAAATCCTGCCAAGAAGTAATGAATTGAGAAAAAAATGTGCTGAGAGGTCCATAATTTCAAACTTGCTAAGATTTGGTCTGTGCAATAAATGTACAAATTGAAAAATGTATTGTTGACATGTATTTTCTACACCATCATTGTAATGTTTTTTATCATAAATAAAATTATTCCTTTTTTTAAATAAACTTTTAATCAAAATGTGTGTCTCAGTGTTGTCTTCTTCAGCAGTTTGACAGAAACAAAGCCTAAATCCGAAATTGTGTCAATGTGTTATTTGTCAACTCTGTCCCCATAAGTTTTGCTTGTGATTTGAACTCTCATAAAAAAAGCACGGAAAGCGACAACTTTCCCAACTTTGATTAAATATGTTTTCAATTAAATTATAATTTTTTTTTTTCTTGTTATTTGAAAGTTTTGTCATTATTATTTAAGACGGACATTATATACTAGAATAGCCAACTGACTATCATTTGAAAAAGTGTTTCTTATTTAAACCTTTCCCACTTGCATACGTAATTGCAGCCGACGACTTTTGAAAACATTGATGCAGAAGAAGAAATTGCTCATAACAAGCTTTCTCCTTTTGTAACAATGTTTTCAACTATATTCAATGATTACACTTCCAATAAATGTGATTTTCTGTATCTTTGCTCAGATTTTTTTTAATTCGTCTGCTGCAGAGTTTTTATATTGTGGGGTGGGTTGTGATTTGTTAAAGGGCAAGCAGGATTGGGAATTGAGTGTTGCACTTATCCTAATGAAACACTCGCCTGCCTGTGCATGTTTTAGCTTAACTTAACTTGTTAATGTTCTTTCCATCATCAACTTAGTCATCTGTTAGTAATCAACTCTATGAACGAAATAATCGCGTCAAAATCTTGAATCGCGTCAAAATTATAACGAACAAACTGTCAAAATCTAATTTTGAACTGTGTAATACAAATTTAGAATAAAAGGATGAATCAGTTATGTTGTAACAATTAATATCCGCGGGTCATTTACCTGATTTTGGCCGAAAGAAATTATCGATTTCTTGCAAGATTTATTCGTTATTCGTTCTGCCTATTATAATCAAAGTATTCTAAACGCTTTATAAACAAGTGATTTAAAGCGCTCAAATCATTTGATGAAATTTGTTTCTTTATACGCGAACCTTGTCGAAAGCACCTATCCAAAATGCAAAAGTCATCGTTAATGGTTGTCGAAGGAATAGATGGACTGAGAGAAAGAGAAAGAAAAGGCTTAGCAATGCATACTATCTTTATGAATAAGAACATGAACGAATATGTATGGACTAGCGCCTAGAATTTCGTACTAGCTGATCCTTCATTCCACTCGCTTATGCTAGCGGGCGAGTGGATGTTTACATCTCTGCCGAGAGGGAAAAAAGGGTTACAATTTACAAAGGGTAATTGCGCGGTGCAGTGCTATATTGGCGTAGTGATATCTAAATAATTGTGTACACTTTAAATATGATATTTACACTTACAAGACTTGTTATTTTCTATTATAAGCTTGAATAATCGGATTTTTTTTCGTTACTCTATGTTTGCTTTTGTGAGCATTCGTAAATTAGTCAAACCAAAAATTGCACTTAATTGTTGGTGGTGAAGGGCATATACATCACGTGACTTCAAACTCACTATGACTATGGCAGCCTCTGCGCATGCGCAAGTCTACAAAAAAAAACATATTGCCTAGATGTATTAAAAAGTGTCTGTTGACGATTTGTTGCGTATGGGAGAAAGGGTAGCCTAGGTTTTCCGAACCTACCTGTGACGATATAAATCATTCGGAACGAGGAAGATAATTTATGTCGTCATTTAGAAACATGCGCGGACCGAGTTTACGTTTTTGTGTCAGGAAACCGTAGAAGAAAAAATAATATCCGCCCCTTGTCTGTGGGTGTGTTTGTTCAATGATACTTAAACTACTACACCGTAATAAAAGTGATCTAGACTGTCGGCAGGGAGAATGGCTCTTGACTCTTTTTTTTCTAGATATTGACGACGACTCAGCGGCCGCGGACGATATACACCATAGTGTGAGATCATGATCAATGTGTTTTGTTTTTCTTTTAAGTTCTAATTATGTCTTGAAATTTAGCATTAGAATTTTGTAAATGTCGCATAAGTTTTTTTTTAAAGACTTGTTGATGTTGTTATCAAGCTGGTTTCAACTTTGCAATACACCTTCTGTAATTAGTATTACCTTCTCTGACAGTTGAAACCGAATTCTTTAACCCTTTCCCTCATATAGACGCTTTCTGAACGCCTCTGCAGCAGACGACTTTTTGAAAACATAGTGACAAAAGAAGAAATTGCACAAAACGTGCAATTTCTCCTTTTGCCACAATGTTTTCCACTTTCTGTCATAGGTTATCCATTCAATTATAGAGATTTTCTATGTTTTGACAAAATACGTTGAAAGTCGTCTGCTGCAGAATTGTCGTATGAGGGAAAGGGTTAACACTTTCCGACATATACAGAAAATCTGTAGCAGACGACTTCGAAAACATAGTGACAAAAACATGAAAAATCACCATAAAAGATAGCTTAATTGTTAGATAAAGTTGAAAACATTATGGCCAAAGGAGAAATTGCTCATTATGAGCAATTTCACCTATGGCCACAATTGTTTCAAACGTCGTCTGCTGCTATTGCGTAAAAAATGCGTCTGCAATTGGGAAAAGGTTAAACATTATTTATTTATTTTATTTTAGCCCTTTTCAACATACAAAACATCCGTGACAGACTTCTTTGAAAACATCTAGGCATTAAATGGAATACTTCTATAAATTCAAGCATGCTTTTGTATTAAGTGGCATACGGAGAATAGTTAATGATATCGTCTGCACGTGGAAAAGACTGCTAACATAAATCATTGCGTATTTAGTAGAGTGGGATTCGCGAAAACAAACTAAAAGTCATGTTCAATCATTGGAGATCCAAATAAACCTAGCCCGATCTGTCTTTGCACTGTTCGCAATTTAGTTAATAATATCTACATGTATATCTTATACATTTTCCACTTACAGACGTATTTTGACGCATTGAATCAATTGCTCATAATGAGTAATTTCTCTATTTGCTACAATGTTTTCATTAATGCAGATTTTCTTGATTTTTTGCATACAAAGCCCTATGCTGTATATGTGTTGTATGTAAGAAAGGGTATACCATTTCCCCGAAAACAAGAAGACAAAAACGACGAGCCGTAGAACATGGCACATCGACGGTTTCATGCCAAACGGTTGTCTTGAAATGTCATCTTTACGTCGTCTGCTTTGTAAATTCCCGAGATCAAAAATGTAAATCCTACAAATATTATTCGTTTTGAGGCATTGTGTGCTTTTCGAGTTAATGTTTGCAAAAACCGTCTGCAGCAGAAGCGTTAACTTTCGTCTGAATGAGAGAAAAGGTTGAATAAGTTATAGTCTGGACTCGTTTTGAGGCCTTGTGTCCTTTCCCAGCAAAATAAAACAAAAGCTGCAGGAAAGGCGTTAAACGTCGTCTGTATGGGAGAAAGGGTTGAGGAAGTTCTCTGGTCTGCTGCTACCGGATATAAACATCACGACCTGGAGATGCCCTACATGTATAATGGTCTGCTAAAGTTCCATAAACGGTATTCATAAATTGTCTTCAGAACCAGGTCTCCAGGTCAACGATGGCGAACTTTACAATGAACTTTTCGAGGAAAACTCGCTTTGAACTGTTTACTGGATATAATACCATTTTTAATTAGACTCGTATGCTTTGTTAATATGAACCGTCTCGCGAGAAAACCAACATCGTGGACTCTGCGTAAAGTATCGACCCGGATCAGCCTTAGCATGCCGCGGAGGCTAACCCGGACAGACACGCTTCGCCTCCTGTGGATTTTCTGTTTTAGGAATCATTACTCTATACCTCTATCCCCCCTGAAACGGAATGTGTCGGCTCGGATCAGTCTGCGCGGACAGTGCAGGCTGTTACGCAGATGCCATAATGTTGGTTTTCTCGCGAAACGGCTCATATGTGTATTTTGAATGTGAAATATTCGAATAATTCAGTTAATAGTATTATGAGAACAGAGAAACTTCTCGATTTGAAAAATTTCTTCTTTACCAAAAAATGGTTTCAAAATGTCATCTGTACCAGAGATAAAAAGTTAAAGTTGTATGTAACCATAGCAACATGGGTCAGGGATTAATATGTAGGATGTTTCTGCCCTGCTCCGATTGAATTATTTGAAGACTTTAAGAACTTCAGGACAGTTGTTCATTCATAGATGTGTTCAACACATATGCGGACAGACAGCCAGTTGTCTTGGAAGGAAAAATGTGGAGTGGAGTATATGTGTGCGAGAACCTCAATACACGAGTCAGACAAACCCCAAAAGGAAGGACCCGCTCTTCACGGGAGTCGCACTGGGCACCTTTGATACGAGAGGCTGACGCTCTACTACTGCACCACTGTCTTTTACGTAAGGATTATTTCGGACATAAACGTTGGCCAAAAACAAATGTGAACGTAAGCGATATTCGTCTTTCACCGTCTTTCCAAGCAACTGGCTGGTTTTCCATATATATAGACAGTTAGCACATTGCACATTGCTGTATGTCTATAGATATGGCAAACCAGCCAGTTGCTTGGAAAGACTGTTATGTGGAGTACTGGTGGGAGAAAGCCGGGAAACACATGGGTATGTGAACTGGGCGCCGAAATATGGCGGAATATTGTTGAAAACGGCGTGAAACACCAACCAATGAAGCATAACCGTTATCAACATCTTTTAAATATTAATGTTAGACTTTATTCCTTAAAATATGGACGACCCTTACCAGACTGCACGAAGGCGATTGCCAAGTGCCGAATAACCGAGTATTGATTACGAACATTGACATTGGCTCGACGGAAGTTCGAGCAGGATCAAATTCCCGTGGTCGAGTTGACAACCAATCATATTTGCTGTTTACTTGCACGCAAACATATCATGATTCCCACGACACAGTTTTGTTTCAATTCGATAAAAACAAATGCAGATGCTGACAGATAAAACAAATAAAAATAAAGGAAAGCTTAGAAATCTGACGCGTTTTACGCTGAAACAAATCAGAAAAATTCCCTGACAGACAGCTTTGAGGAAATTAGTTGTACAATAATGCACTTGTGCGGCAAATATTCCAACAGATCTGTGAACAATTGTTGGATTGATGTTGAAGGGGGACTGTCTTACGAGGTTTTATCTAACATTTGAATACAAGCAGTGTCTAGCCGTTTCCTTCATACGACAATTCTGCAGCAGTCGACTTTGAACATATTCTGTCAAAAAAATAGAAAATCTCTATAATTGAATGGATAACCTATAACTAAAAGTGGAAAACATTGCGGCAAAAGGAGAAATTGCTAGTCTCAAAAAATCTGTCTGCTGCAGAGGCGTCATAAAGCGTCTCTATGAGGGAAAGGGCTAGCGGTTGTAGGTCTTAATGTATCAGTTTACAGTTTATTCAAACGTGTTGTGTAGGCCACCGGCCCATACACGTGATACAAAACATATATACATGTACACAGTATGTGAAGTGTTAACATCATTATATAGTCAAGTATGTACAATTATACATATACAGAATAACAATCAGAAGGTTTAATATAGAATAATTTGAAGATCAAAAGTAAATAACATGTTGCTATATTTCTAGCCAATAAAAACTTATGTAGTATTTAGTCTTTAACCAAAAACTGCTCAGAAAGGAATTTCTCATTAATGTATTTTGCCTACTTTGTAGTGAAGGCATATATGTTAAGACGGCGTACACTGTTTTACTAATGAATATTTTTCAATATGAATATACCTTCTGATGAAACACTCACAGGCGACTTGTGAAAATAGTGTGGGGGGAACGGCGGTGTTGACTGAAACAACCAATAAATACAATGATTACTAACTTCGATATTTGTCAATATGATGATTTCATAGTTTTTAGCTAAATATTATTTACGAGAGAAATGTTACACATTCTGAAGTTAATTAATTTTGATTTTTTTTTCTTCAGATAATTGAACGTCCGATCACGATATTTTATATAAAATTCATGTAAATTTGTATGATACATATAATATATTCTTTGGTGACTCATAGGCCCATCGGGCCGGGTCTATTATAACAAATAATTATGGTTATATTATGAATGTATATTACAAATTGTTAGCACAATCCACCAAAATAAACAATTTCCGTACTTACTTACTTTGAAGACTCGGGTGAGCATATCGAGGGCTTGGCGTGAAATGGTTGTAACTAAAATTTGTAGTTTTTACCAAGGTTAATCACCTCGCCATAAAGTCTTTATAAGCATTAAATCATTTTTCTTAGTAAACAATGGGAATGTGGGTGCTATTGCTCGTTCTGAGCAATAGCACATATATTTGCATTGTTTACAAAGGGGTCAAAATTGCCCCTAGACCAGGGTTTTCAAAATAGGTTTTTGGTTACAACCGTTTCAAGCCAAGCCCTCGATATGCAAACTCACAGTCTTACCAGAACTTTAACTGTCCGCTAACATGTCATTTAGTGTAAATTGAAGCTTTTTCCGGAATAAATCAATTTTTTCTAAAGTTGTTTTAAAGTTGTACTTAAAGTACACTATCACAATAGTTCTACATCAATTCATCTTTGTTATACCCTTTAACGGAGAGTCGCTTAGGGCCAGAATTGTAGGATGCATCGCATATGCCTAAAGCTGTAACTGAAAGGGTTTTTGCCCGCTTGTTTTTCACCAAGTTATCTTTATTTGATCCTTTTTAGGGTGAGTCATTAAGACGCCAAATGGCCAGACGCGTCGAATTTCCCTTGTATACAGTTGTGACTAAAAGTGTTGGCCCACATATTTAACACCAATTTATCGTTTTTCGATCCTTTTACGGATACTCATTAAGACCCCAAATCGAAATACGAGTCGCATATGCCGTAAGTTATTACTAAACGGCATTGCCCATTTGTTTTACACCCATTCACAATTATAACATCCTTCTATGGATACCCATTAAGACCCCAAATCGAAATACGAGTCGCATATGCCGTAAGTTATTACTAAATGGCATTGCCCATTTGTTTTACACCCATTCACATTTATACCATCCTTTTATGGATACTCCTCAAGACCTTACATCGAAATACGAGTCGCATATGCCGTAAGTTATTACTTAAAGGCATGGCCCATTTGTTTTACACCCATACACATTTATAACATCCTTTTATGGATACTCATTAAGACCTTACATCCAAATACGAGTCGCATATGCCGTAAGTTATTACTTAAAGGCATGGCCCATTTGTTTTACACCCATTCACATTTATAATATCCTTTTATGGATACTCATTAAGACCCCAAATCCAAATACGAGTCGCATATGCCGTAAGTTATTACTTAAAGGCATGGCCCATTTGTTTTACACCCATTCACATTTATAATATCCTTTTATGGATACTCATTAAGACCCCAAATCCAAATACGAGTCGCATATGCCGTAAGTTATTACTTAAAGGCATTGCCCATTTGTTTTACACCCATTCACAGTTATAACATCCTTTTATGGATACTCCTCAAGACCCCGAATCGCCAAACTCGTCGAATACCCCTTGTAGCTAGATGTGACTAAAAGTGTTAGCCCAATCAATAGTTCACATTTATTTGATCCTTTTACGGAGACTCGTCAAGGACGTGACTGATATGTATGGAAACCATGGAGGGCCCTTTTAACTTTTGTCTGCGGGCTTGTAACTTTTGATTTATGACTAGTAACTTTTGATTTATGACTTGTAACTTTTGATTCATGACTTGTAACTTTTGATTTATGACTTGTAACTTTTGATTCATGACTTGTAACTTTTGATTTATGACTTGTAACTTTTGATTTATGACTTTTGATTTATGACTTTTGATTTATGACTTGTAACTTTTGATTTATGACTTTTGCTTTATGACTTGTAACTTTTGATTTATGACTTGTAACTTTTGATTCATGACTTGTAACTTTTGATTTATGACTTGTAACTTTTTATTCATGACTTGTAACTTTTGATTCATGACTTGTGACTTTTGATTCATGACTTGTGTCTTTAGATTTATGACTTGTTAGTTGTGACTTATTCAACTTTACCGCGGATTTCAAGCACGTATGAGCGATTGCGGACAGCAAGGAATCAGATGATGTTAGTTCTATCATTATATTTCCTTAATATCGCAGACTAGCTATATTGCTGAAGCTACTCAGGAATTACCGCTCTTGGAATATAGACGCTACTCAACTTAAGTATTGTCCAATCATTAACTTTATATGTATAAGGTAAATTATCATTAAATGTGGTCAGAAAGTGTCTGAACATAATATCTCAGGTATTTTCGATAACCAGACATACCACTTGAGTCTTTCAGGTGTTATGCCTCTTCAATTCTAGAAAGTACCTTTTTACTCCTGTTTTTTATTTCTCACACTCCAGTGACATATCTGTAGATGTGCATATACTAGTATTGTGATAGTTGCGTTCTAGTTGTTTAGATGTATTTGCATTTAAATTGCAGGCTGGATGTGCAACAGAGTATACTACAAAAAGTGGAAGAAGTGGCCGCCACAACCTGTAGTAGTTTCAAGGACAATTGATAATCTGATAATTAAGCATCAGGTACCAACATGATCGTTGAGTGATCATACACTAAACCTCTCAGTAGTCGCAGGATCTGTAAATGATCATTCAATAGACCTACCAGTAGCAACATGATCTGTAAGTGATCATGCAATAGACCTACTCTTAGCCACAGGATCTGTAAGCGATCAAACAATAGACCTACCAGTAGCCATCGGATATGTAAGTGATCATGCAATAGACCTACCAGTAGCCAAAGGACTGATACAGAATCATACAATATAATTACCAGTAGCCACATGATATGTATGCGAACATAGACTAGATCTACCAGTAGCCATCGGATATATAAGTGATCATGCTATAGACCTACCAGTAGCCAAAGGACTGATACAGAATCATACAATATACCTACCAGTAGCCACAGGATATGTATGCGAACATAGACTAGACCTACCAGTAGCCATCGGATATATAAGTGATCATGCTATAGACCTACCAGTAGCCAAAGGACTGATACAGAATCATACAATAGAATTACCAGTAGCCACATGATATGTATGCGAACATAGACTAGACCTACCAGTAGCCATCGGATCTATAAGTGATCATGCTATAGACCTACCAATATCCAATGGACTGACACAGAATCATACAATAGACCTACCAGTAGCCACAGGATATGTATGCGAACATAGACTAGACCTACCAGTAGCCATCGGATATATAAGTGATCATGCTATAGACCTACCAGTAGCCAAAGGACTGATACAGAATCATACAATATACCTACCAGTAGCCACAGGATATGTATGCGAACATAGACTAGACCTACCAGTAGCCATCGGATATATAAGTGATCATGCTGTATACCTACCAGTAGCCAAAGGACTGATACAGAATCATACAATAGAATTACCAGTAGCCACATGGTATGTATGCGAACATAGACTAGATCTACCAGTAGCCATAGGATATATAAGTGATCATGCTATAGACCTACCAATAGCCAATGGACTGACACAGAATCATACAATAGACCTACCAGTAGCCACAGGATATGTATGCGAACATAGACTAGACCTACCAGTAGCCATCGGATATGTAAGTGATCATGCAATAGACCTACCAGTAGCCAAAGGACTGATACAGAATCATACAATAGAATTACCAGTAGCCACATGATATGTATGCGAACATAGACTAGATCTACCAGTAGCCATCGAATATATAAGTGATCATGCTATAGACCTACCAGTAGCCAAAGGACTGATACAGAATCATACAATATACCTACCAGTAGCCACAGGATATGTATGCGAACATAGACTAGACCTACCAGTAGCCATCGAATATATAAGTGATCATGCTATAGACCTACCAGTAGCCAAAGGACTGATACAGAATCATACAATAGAATTACCAGTAGCCACATGATATGTATGCGAACATAGACTAGACCTACCAGTAGCCATCGGATCTATAAGTGATCATGCTATAGATCTACCAATATCCAATGGACTGACACAGAATCATACAATAGACCTACCAGTAGCCACAGGATATGTATGCGAACATAGACTAGACCTACCAGTAGCCATCGGATATATAAGTGATCATGCTATAGACCTACCAGTAGCCAAAGGACTGATACAGAATCATACAATATACCTACCAGTAGCCACAGGATATGTATGCGAACATAGAATAGACCTACCAGTAGCCATCGGATCTATAAGTGATCATGCTATAGACCTACCAGTAGCCAAAGGACTGATACAGAATCATACAATATACCTACCAGTAGCCACAGGATATGTATGCGAACATAGACTAGACCTACCAGTAACCATCGGATATATAAGTGATCATGCTATAGACCTACCAGTAGCCAAAGGACTGATACAGAATCATACAATAGAATTACCAGTAGCCACATGATATGTATGCGAACATAGACTAGACCTACCAGTAGCCATCGGATCTATAAGTGATCATGCTATAGACCTACCAATAGCCAATGGACTGACACAGAATCATACAATAGACCTACCAGTAGCCACAGGATATGTATGCGAACATAGACTAGACCTACCAGTAGCCATCGGATATATAAGTGATCATGCTATAGACCTACCAGTAGCCAAAGGACTGATACAAAATCATACAATAGAATTACCAGTAGCCACATGACATGTATGCGAACATAGACTAGACCTACCAGTAGCCATCGGATATATAAGTGATCATGCTATAGACCTACCAATAGCCAATGGGCTGACACAGAATCATACAATATACCTACCAGTAGCCACAGGATATGTATGCGAACATAGAATAGACCTACCAGTAGCCATCGGATCTATAAGTGATCATGCTATAGACCTACCAGTAGCCAAAGGACTGATACAGAATCATACAATAGAATTACCAGTAGCCACATGATATGTATGCGAACATAGACTAGACCTACCAGTAGCCATCGGATCTATAAGTGATCATGCTATAGACCTACCAATAGCCAATGGACTGACACAGAATCATACAATAGACCTACCAGTAGCCACAGGATATGTATGCGAACATAGACTAGACCTACCAGTAGCCATCGGATATATAAGTGATCATGCTATAGACCTACCAGTAGCCAAAGGACTGATACAAAATTATACAATAGAATTACCAGTAGCCACATGACATGTATGCGAACATAGACTAGACCTACCAGTAGCCATCGGATCTATAAGTGATCATGATATAGACCTACCAATAGCCAATGGGCTGACACAGAATCATACAATAGACCTACCAGTAGCCACATGATATGTATGCGAACATAGACTAGACCTACCAGTAGCCATCGGATCTATAAATGATCATGCTATAGACCTACCAATAGCCAATGGACTGACACAGAATCATACAATAGACCTACCAGTAGCCACAGGATATGTATGCGAACATAGACTAGACCTACCAGTAGCCATCGGATATATAAGTGATCATGCTATAGACCTACCAGTAGCCAAAGGACTGATACAGAATCATACAATATACCTACCAGTAGCCACAGGATATGTATGCGAACATAGACTAGACCTACCAGTAGCCATAGGACCCGTAAGTGAACAAACAATAGACCTACCAGTAGACACAGGATCTGCCAGTGATCATGCAATAGACCTATCTCATTAAAACCAGATCTTTTAAACTCGCACACTTGTATATATACACGTATATAGAAGTTGTTTGGTCTGATTTTAATGAGATTGGCAATAGACCTACCAGTAGCCACATGATCTGTAAACGATCATAGACTAGACCTACCAGTAGCCACATGATCTGAAAACGATCATAGACTAGACCTACCAGTAGCCATAGGACCCGTTAGTGAACAAACAATACTACCAGTTGTATTAGGAGCTGCAGAATTAATATGTATGACAGAACAAAAAGGAGACTTTAAACTCCACTGTTAATTCTGTCAGAGATCAACCACCAAGTACACTTTTGAAAACAGTATTAGTAAATTACACCTAAAGTATAGAGATTAAAATATACTATAAAAAATGGAAAAGGTGGCTTTGGTGAGGTGTACCATGGAAAGTATCTCGGTACCGATGATGCAGTAAATGAATTAAAGGTTAAACGTATGAAACTTGTGAAACAGTCAGTGTTACAAAAAGTTGAAATTAATATCCACATAAGACATCCAAACATTGTTTTGTTTTCTTTGTGGGATACTCCATACAAGCGGACTGTATGTATACTATTAAATAATTCATTGCAGGTCCTAATTTGGATGACGTTTTGTTTGGTGACTCAGGGTATGAACTTTCCATGCCACAAAAACATTCAGTTGCGTTGCAAGTATGCCAGGCAATATCATACCTACACAATCGGAATCCAGCCATAATACATCTATAGGGAAATTAAGCCAGAGAACATTCTGCTCTCAAAAACGAGAGATGCAGCCCGGAACACCGGCTTATCAAGCTCCTGAGATCCTTCTCAGCTGCAGAAACAGCAAAGATGCCATCCGACATATGGAGTCTATGCTGTACCTATGTTGAAATGTATACGGAAGAAAATGTCTGGAACATATATCATGCATGCAGTGTATACGAGGAGAGGAACAGTTTAGTGCAATGTATCATCAACTGTATGGAAAGGAAAGACGATGCCCTTTATGTCATCTGAAATTAAGAGCAGTGTCCGAGAAGGCTTACAATATGACACGTCCAAGAGACCATCATCATTAGATATTTCGCAATATTCTCATAATCTTGATGGCATTATCTCTAGTTTTGTGAAATGACGGGAAATCTTTTTAGTGTTTAAGTTTGATTTTAAACTACCGAAGTAAGATTTGTTGTGCTAACAATGAGTGGTGATGCTGAACTTAAATATATACAATAAACAAAGAGAAAGGGACATTAACGTTTCTTATGTTTGAATTCATTTTTGTTCTATGTTTCTTGTTGATTATCAGTTAAAAATGTTGAACATACAGGTTGTATGCTTGTAGTTTTATATTAATGAATCGTTTAACTTGAGTTGCTACATTATTGTACACCAATTAACATTATGATGTTTATATATATATATATATGTTTGTTTGTGGATGGTAAAATGTGTACTGCCATAGTAACAATTATAACATTCATATACCTCCTTGTATAAGTCAGAAAGTCCTTAGTAACAAGTCATAACTCGCAAGTCATAAGTAACAAGTCGCAAGTCATAAGTCGAAAGTCAAAATAAAACATTTCTGGCACTGTGAAGCTGAAGGCATATTTGACCCAGGTCATATACCTCCTTGTATAAGTCAGAAGTCGGTAGTCACAAGTCATAAGTCAAAAACCAAAATATTTCTGCTAAAAAGCGGAAAGCATATTTGACCAGGTGTGTGAAGTTAGCAGTCAGTTTGTTATTGGTAGTTGGTTATTCAATCTACTGTCAGAATACGAATTAACAGCAAGCTAGTAGTTGTGACTTAAGTACAGTTCAAATTGCATATACATATATATTTAATATATTTAATTGTATGGTTAAAATCACCCGGTGTTCCATATTGTGTACTTCAACGTCGTATGCTGCAGTTTTTCTGTTGTGTGTGAAAGGGTTGAAACTTTAGCTTATAATTTAACTAAAGAAATGTCATCAAGACCATATTACTCCCGTCTTTTTAGACATGGAACATTTTCACTATCGGATGAAACACTTTCCATGGAGGAAGGGATATAACTCCCAATTTGAACTCATCCTTCTTAAGTTGGTTATTTCCCTTAATACTCGATGCACACAATTAACCTTAGTCCTTTCCATCATATAGACGCTTTATGACGCCTCTGCAGCAGACGGCTTTTTGAAAACGTAGTGACAAAAGAAGAAATTGCTCAAAACGACCAATTTCTCCTTTGCCACAATGTTTTCCACTTTTAGTCATAGGTTATTCATTCAATTATAGAGATTTTCTGTCTTTTGACAAAATATGTTCAAAGTCGTCTGCTGCAGAATTGTTGTATGAGGGAAAGGGTTAATTTAACTAACTCCAGTATACCGGCTGACTACAGGTGTGAATTTATATTTGCGTAACACGTTGAGTCAGTTAGTAACGATTAGTCTCACCTGAAATCAGCCTTTTAGTAATCAAAATATTCCAATACGCTTATTTCAGAAAAATTACGTCGTCCTATTTGGAACACGGAACATGGAATACTGTAGTCTACTTTAGGAAATTAGGCGCTTAAAGAGTATAAAATATGAAATTGGCTGCTGATTATCGACACACTCTGATATAATTCGAATGGACAGTCTTTGGCTTCTTGTAATCCCCAGGCAGTGCACATCATGCCAGGCACGTAGTTATCTCCGTTCCTGCACACTCAAACAAAAATGCACACTTCTCAATTATTTTTAAAAATGTTTCCATTTTACAATGTATTAATGTATGCGCGTAAGTGTCGTTTTGGTTGAAACAATACGTATTTGCATAAATTACATAAAGGCCGTCCTGCGAAAAAACCAACATTGTGTACTCTGCGTAAAGTATTGACCCGGATCAGCCTAAGCATGCCGCGCAGACTAACCAGGACATACACTTTTCGCCTCATGTGGATTTTCTGTTTTTCAACAGATTGGAATAGTTTGAACAATCTTGGTAGAGGGTCACCAAAGGACCATTTATGGTCAAGCAACCAACTCGGGCTAGAAGTTTTGGACCAGACGTTTTGGCATATTCCCCTCTTTCCATATTTCAACTTTTCATTTTGCTTTTTCCAGATCGTATCAATAGCAAGCTATGGAGTACTAACACTTATTGAAATGAGAGAGAAACATCAAATGTAGGTGAAATAGAACAGATGGAACTGAAGAGGTAAGATCTTGTTCCTAATTCCCTTTCCCCCTCCAAAACATTTGCATTGTGAAACAGTGATCAATTGGAGTTAAACACCATTTCAACAATATTTCAAATATATCATGGCAGCAAGTTTCCCTAACCATATGTTTCCTGACCCTGTAGCACCAGTACTTTACACAACACTCTTCCCAGGGCAACTTTGTCTAACATTGATCAATTGGAGCTTAACGCTTTTTACAACATTATTTCAGATATATAACGGCAGCAAATTCCCCTTACCATGTGTTTACCAGCTCTCTCCGACCAGTACACTACACAGCACTTTTCTTGGGTTATAGTGTCTAACATTGATCAGTTAAGGTTCAACACCATTTTCAACATTACTCAGATATATCACAGCAGCCGGTTCACCTGACCGAGTGGTTCCCGACTCTTTTGCAACATTCTTCCCAGCCAAACTTTCCATTATAGCAGGTTTATATATGGTTCAATAAAAGAAACCGACACAGAGAAGATATAAAAGGTGAAGATCAAATACAGCTAAACAAGAATAAATGTAGGTTAAACCACTAGGATACATGTAAAGAACAGATGAAGTTATAAAGCGGTCAGATGTTTGTTCCAATTTCAACCCTTACAACAAACTACCATGCAGGTTATTAGAGATTTAACACAAGATTTGGATTATAAGCAAGATCACTAGATGTACTAGTTTGAACAGCCCTAAAGCTCCTGAGACAGCTTCAGTATATGAAACATGTGGACTCTTCCCCTTTTATATTGATCACAGCACTGGTGTAGAAGAAACACAACACTCCATTTCTTTCATATTGATAAGAGGTTTTACACGTTTGACTGGAGAATAGATGCTTGGATTTCAGATAAACTGCCGGTATGTAGTTTGTGAATGTTTGTTTTAATTAGAGCAGGAATAAAAAATACTTTCACAGGTGAAGATCAAGCAAGAATAGATAAAGAACAGTTTTGTAGGTAAAGTCAAGTACAGATGAAGATTCCAGGTACCATGCACCCTATTATGAGCTGACCTGGGTTCACCATTACCCCTGTCAGCAAACTGATCACCCAGTCTCTGTGATGTATTGTTTGTGTCCCTGTTTACCCCACATTTTGTTTTAAGATACTTCCTCTCCATACATGTAAGAGGGGTTTAGTTGTAGTTAAGTAAATGCTGTTGTTTATTATTTATTACATTTATTTACATTTTTAATTTGATATTTTACATGTCTCAATGGTGCAATGTTGGAATGGTACAGAACATGTATGGCATAGTCATTTACAACTGGTATGCACTGACTGGTAGGATACTGGTATTGTATGACTTTGTTAATGTGGTATATTGTACTTGTGATTGATGTGAAGTGATGGTTTGGTTAGAAGCTAGATGTGTGATTGGCATATTCAACAACGGTATCAAGTAAGATATTCATTATCAATTAATACATTTTCAACACTAAACAATTTATATGCGAACGATTTCAGTTATTAAATGACTGGAATAGAAATAGAGAGCTGTTGCTCTGAAGAGCTTTTCCACATGCATGCTTCCTTAAATGTATTCGTATTCAAATAATGGCACTGTTCACGGATTACTTTTGTTGATCACATAATTGGTGCAATGCCTTCTGATAAGATGCTCAATTGTTGTTTTTGTTTCATACATGTTTTCATTAGAGTAGGTATTTCATGTTTAAAACACTCACCATTATCAAATAAGAATGCAAAGATCAAGAACAGATGCAACTGAGGAGGTAAGATCTTGTTCCTAATTCCCCTCCACCCTCCAAAACAGATGGCATGTGCAAAGTGGTACAGTGATCGATTGGAGTTAATCAATTTTCAACATTATTTCAAATATATCATAGCAACAAGTTCACTTAACCATATGTTTCCTGACTCAGTAGCACTTCAAACAAGAATCTTCCCAGGGCTAATTTGTCTAACATTGATCAATTGGAGTTCAACGCTTTTTTCAACGTTATTTCAGATATATCACAGTGGCCTGTTTATGTGTTTTCTGACGCTCTGGCACCGGTACTCTACACAACATTATTCTCTTGTAAAGTTGTCATTGATCAATTAGAGTTTAATGCTGTTTTAAACAATATTTTAAATATATCACGGCAGCCAGTCCCCCTTATCATGTGTTTACCGGCTCCCTCACTACAGTACTCTACACAGCACTCTTCTCGTGTTAAATTGTCTAACATAAATCAATTGGAGCTCAACACCATTTTCAACATTACTCAGATATATCACGGCAGCCAGTTCACCTGACCGAGAGGTTCCCGACTCTTTTGCATTAGTTCTCCATACAACATTCTTCGCAGCCAAACTTTTCATTATAGCAGGTTTATATAGGGTTCAATAAAAGGAACAGATGCAGAGAAGATATAAAAGATGAAGATCAAATACAGCTAAACAAGAATAAAGGTAGCTTTAACCACAAGGCTAAATGTAAAGAACAGATGAAGTTATAAAGAGGTCAGATGTTTGTTCAAATTCCAACCCTTACAACAAACTACCATGCGGGTTATCAGAGAACTAACACACGATTTGGATTATAAGCAAGCTCACTATATGTACTGGTTTGAAAAGCCCTAAAGCTCCAGAGACATGCTTCTGTATGTGAAACATTAGAACTCTTCCCTTTTTATGTTGACCACAGCATTGGTGTATAAGAAACACAACACTCCATTCTTTCATATTGATAAGAGGTTTTACTCCGTTTTCAAGTTCTTCAGTTATATGGCCAGACAACTATCCTTTATGTCTCCTTCATTCTTTCACAAGTAGTAGCACTTCAGTTGTATTCCCTTATTTGACTGGAGAATAGATGCTTTGGTTTCAGGTAAACTGCCGGAATGTATGTTTTCATTACAGCAGGCAATTTAGATTTAAATAAATAAATGAAGATCAGCATTAAAAGGCAAAGATCAAGCCAGAACCGTTTTGCAGGTAAAGTCAAGTACAGATAAAGATTTCAGGTACCATACACCCTATTATAGGCTGACATGTGTTCATCATTACCCCCGTCAGCAAACTGATCACCCATTCTCTGTGATGTATTGTTTGTGTCCCTGTTTACTCCATATTTTGTATTAAGATAATACCTCTCAATACATGTAAGTGGGGTTTAGTTGTAGTTAAGTAATTGCTGTTGTTTATTATTCTTTGCATTTATTAACATGTGTATTGTTCACTTTAACATGTCTCATTGGTGCCAGTTGCAACTTTGTCTGGATAACATCTGACTCTGAGTGACGACTAAATGGCTATTGGAATGGTATTGTGTGGTTTATTATATATACTGGTATTGTATGGTATTGGTATGAAATGACTGGCCTACTATTAGACTTGAAATCCACAGCAGTTTTGTGATGAAGGTGATCTACGAAGATATGTAAGGCTTTTATTACTGTTTATTTATTCTACTTCAGGTGGTGCTATTAAGCTGTCCTCCTGGTATGGGTCTAGAAGGCGGCTGAAAGCTTAAGGAAAACTAAACCTTTGGCAATTTGGACCAGTATGCCTCCTCATTACACAAGAAACATACCGATATTACTTAAATACAGTTGAAAGTGGCGTGTTCTTTTAACACCATTCACATTTTGTTTTAAAGTATTGGTTTATGTTTGTACATGTATTTCTGTCTATCTTTCTATTGATTAAGTAGAAACAGCTTTATTAATATTGAGAGTTACATAAAGGCATTTTTTAATGTATTATCTAACCCTTGTTCTAGCAGAGCCAGTCTGTAGCAACAGATGTTGGCAAACATATGGAAAATACTTATAGATGAAAGCATTGTTGCAAAAAGAGAAATTGCTTATTATGAGCAATTTCTCTTGTCTGCTGAAAATGTGTCTGCAGGTGGGGAACAAATAACTGTTAAAGTAAAAGTGTTCTTGAAACATGTTGTTGAAATATGAACTATTGATACATGTATGTTGCAGTCAGAAAAACTTTTTATGTATAGCAGTACTCCATGCATAATCGAGATAAGCAGTCAAGGATGAAATGGCAAATATTGGTTCAGGGACAGATAATTCAATAAAGCAAGCAAGCCTATGGTGGCTCTTTACTTCTAGTGTTGCGTAATGAAATCTTCCTTTTTGACCTTTCCCCACATACTGACACTTTATGAGGCCTTTTACAGCGAAGACTTTTGAAAACATTGTAGCAAAAGGAGAAACTGCTCATAACGTCAGCTTAAGATGTGTCGTATGTGGGATAGCTGGACAGTGAAAATCCTGGTGAGACTGTGCATATCGAGGGCTTGGCGTGAAACGGTTGTAACTAAAAAGCTATTTTGAGAGCCCTGGTTTAGGGGCAATTTTGACCCCTTTGTAAACAATGCAAATTTAGGTGCCATTGCTCAGAACGAGCAATGGCACCTAAATTTCCATTGTTTACGAAGATTTTTTTTTTATCGCTTATAAAGAGTTTATGGCAAGGTGATTAACCTTTGTAAAAAAAATACCAATTTGAGTTACAACCGTTTCACGCCAAGCCCTCGATATGCACATGCTCAACCTGAGTCTGCACTGTTCGCACATTGAAATTGGGATTCTAAATCGACCGATATATGACATAATATGAGCCGTTCCGCGAGAAAACCAACATTATCGACTCTGCGTAATATATCGACCTAGATCAGCCTGCGTCGACACATTTCGTCTCAGGGGGAATAGAGGTATAGAGTAATGGTTCCTGAAACAGAAACTCCACAGGAGGCGAAAGGTGTCTGACCTGGTTAGACTGCGCCGCATGCTTAGGCTAATCCGGGTCGATACTTTACGCAGAGTCCACAATGTTGGTTTTCTCGTAATTTGGCTCATATATTTCGTTTGCTTTGAAATAAAATTGGGGAGAGATATATAACATCATGCAAACTAGAAGTCTGATATTGGAATAGCTTTTGAAGGTATTTATTTTATTTACGTTGTTATCAATTTCTTTTTAAGAATGTTTCATAAACCTGCAAAATAAAATGTCTCAAATTGTCTGTATGATGTCACGAGTCATTGTTTGATTTTCAGGAAAAATTTGCCATGGCTAAGTCTAAATGACGTTGATTCAATCAGGCAGAGACGTATCTGCATTACTTGTTAACTCTAGCCTGATTAACTTCAGATCGGATGAATTTTCCTCCCTTCCAAAATAAACGCTTAATTATTATAATTAATTCCGACTCCCTCGCTACAGTACTCCACACTACATTATTCTAAGTCAAATTGTTATCTTCCCACGTATACTTATAGCGTCTTAAGCCGTGATGAAGTAAAGGAATGATGCTTTCACTATGACATTTTTCAATCGTTGAACAATTTCATTTCCGTTTTCAAATTTGTTTCAGTATTTCGTGTGATTCCAGGCTTTCTGGCACAAGTACTCCACAAACATTCTTTCCAAGCGACTGGTTTCTTTTTACTGCTTGCCCATTTGTGGAACACGAATGACATTTGAATTCTCAGGGTTTGTTTACCCTCATACTCGGCTATATAGCCATTTGGCGAGGGACGCTCGTCGCATTGACTGTTGTCAAACGTAGGGAATAATTTGGACCAAGCTGGGTTTTGAACTCACGACCCCTGAATTGACAACCTTCGTCCTTACCGACTGAGCTACTGAGGCTCGAGCTTGTTTGATAGAGTGAATATAAACATTCAGGGAACTAGTTTTATTATCACGTACACATTACTGTCTACCGAAAATAATTATTATCGTCGGTTATGAAAACATCGAAGGAAAATGTGCAACATATGGTAGTATAAATTCAAAAGAGATAATTGTGAGAAAATTAGAGCTCTAAGCAATTCCTTCTTTTTCACGATGATTTCAAAAATCGTCTTCTGTTGAGACTAAAGATTTGGACTGTGTCAATGAAATGATTGTAGGTATAAATATGCTATTATATACAGAAGCTTTATTTTCAATTTATACATAAGCAGCTCATGATTGATACATGCAGAAAGGCTTAAGGCAATAAAATGATAGAACCATAGCAATGTATTAAATCTAATACAGATTTATATCTCTGTATATACATATATATAAACACACACACACACACACACACACACACACACATACACACACACTTAATTTCAAGTTTACTGGATTGCTTAATTAACTTATTGAATGGTTGATTATCTAGTGGTGCAGGTAAGTCATAATAGGTGTATTTACCCCGAACCCGCTCATTCTAATGTATAAATCAATAACATTAACATTAATTTCAGGAGTCTTTCGGTTTTTCCATGGAGCACATTTTAATGCCTAAAATATGCAAAATTTACGTTTATATCGCGGTAATGGAACGGTGTCTAAAACAGTATCGCTGATACAAATCTAACTCGCACTAAATCAACCCGTCTTATGATTCAGAAGTCTTAACATTCTCACGAATTCCTATTCGGTGGCTACAGTATGCTGAAACTCGTCCTGCAAGACGGCTTACGGCAGTTTAAATCTGTATCTATAGACAAAGGCCTACAAATTCATCTCGACTTTCGCTGTAACGAATTGCAAGTTATTAAACGCGCTACGATTGGTTTAAGTGAGGGAGAACTCGTTATATCAAACACAAATACGAACATTGATTTGTTGATACAGGGTGTCCCAACATATCTGTTACCATTTCAAAATATCATAACTTTATTATTTGACAAACATATAATCTCAATTAATGTGTCATAATAACCATAATCATCATACCGTCGCGTTATCATCATCGTACTGTCGCGTTATCATCATCGTACTGTCGTGTTATCATCATCGTACTATCGTGTTATCATCATCGTACTGTCGCATTTTCATCATCGTAGTATCGCAGGGTTAATTCCATTAATAACATAGATCTTATACAAAGTTATACGGATTTAAGAACCAGAATTAATGTTTACCTTCTGCTTCTGAATCCGACATTTTGTCACATGGTGGGTAAATTCTCCTATGCACATGCGCACCGGAAGGCGATAGTACGGCAGTGCGATGATGATAACACGACGGTACGATGGTGATAACGCGACGGTACGATGGTGATAACGCGACGGTACGATGGTGATAACGCGACAGTACGATGATGATCACACGACGGTATGATGGTGATAACGCGACAGTACGATGATGATAACACGACGGTACGATGGTGATAACGCGACAGTACGATGATGATAACACGACGGTACGATGGTTATAACGCGACAGTACGATGATGATAACACGACAGTGCGATGATGATAACGCGACAGTACGATGATGATAACGCGACAGTACGATACTACGATATTACGATGATGAAAACGCGACAGTACGATGGTGAAAACACGATAGTATATCGCATTATCATCATCGTACTGTCGCATTATCGCGTTTTCGTTATCGTACTGTCGCGTTATCATCATCGCACTGTCGCATTATCATCATCGTACTGTCATACTGTCGAGTATCGCGTTTCAGATCAACACATTCACAGACGATGGTCTGTGATGGCCCTAACGGTATTCCGTAAAATCTACCCATGTTCACCTCCCCTACAAAGGTACAGAATATATTGAATAAACGTGTAATTTTATTCGGTATAATAAAATAAATATTGCATGGCTGCCAGGGTGACAGTACATATTGTCAACATTCGGGTAAATGCTGTTAACCTCGGCTTCGCCTCGGGTAACAGTAGTTTCCTCATGTTGACAATATGTACTGTCACACTGGACTGGTGGTGTGTCTCATTATATGTTTTACATGGTTATACATTTAAACTTTTACACATTTTCCCAGTGATAAAAAGGTAATTCCATACTAGTCTTCTGTCTCATTATATGTTTTACATGGTTATTTATTTAAACTTTTACACACTTTCCCAGTGATACAATAGTCGGTTGCATACACTCCATCGGCAACAACGTACACAGCTAGTGACCACCACTCCATAGGTTTACAATGGCAATTGCCGTTAGCAGAATCCTGCCTGGAAAAAAGAAACAAATAGTATACTATAAGCAGTAATTATAAAAATGATGAAGATGACGATGATGAGGAGGAGCAGGTATTGATGATACTGATGGTGTTGATGATTATTATAATAATTACGATACTGGTGATGATGACGATGATGATGATGATGGTGATGACGTTGATGATAATGAAGATTGTTATAATGATGATGAAAATTGAGGTATGATGATAAAGATGAGGATGAGGATGATGAAGATGAGGATTTTGATGATAATTATGAAGTTGATGATTGCAATAATGATGACGATAATGGTGGTGATTGGGATAACATTGATGTTAACATTTGATGATTATAATGATGATAATGATAATGATGATGAAAATGATAATGATGATCATGAGGAGGATGAGGATGATGATAGTGATGATAATTATTATAACGATGATGATGATGGTAATGATGATGATGATGATGATGATGATAGTGATGGTAATGATGAAATTGATAATTATAATAATGATAACGATACTGGTGGTGATTGTGATGACGTTGATGTTAACATTTGATGATTATGATGATGCTAATGATGATGAAAATGATTATGACGATGATGATGATGATAGTAAGTGGTATCTTGAAGTCTTTATCCCGATTAAAGACTAAACAAAAAGAAAATAATAGCTTCTCTGCTTTCCTCAGGGTTGCGGGGATAGTAGCTTCAGCAACCTCAGAATAATGCTGTGAATAGTATCTGGTGCAGGAGTCCAGAAAACACGTATTGGAAGGTGACTGGCAGCTGTGAACTTAATCACAACTCAACAGTACTGCTCGAGTTAGAGTTTTTCCACTTGCAGACTCTTTTTGACGCATCTGTAGCAGTCGACTTTTGCAAACATTGCGGCAAACGGATAAATTGCTCATGATGAGAAATTTCCCCATTTGTCAAAATGTTTTCAACTATTTTCAATAACGACACTTTAATTTGTATAGATTATCCTCATGTTACCCTAGATGCTTTCAGAAACGTTTGCTGCAGATGAATTGTATCTGAGAAAGGGTTAGACTAGACTTGAAGAATCAATTACAAACCAGACTTACAAGCAGTCTTCCGTTAAGAAGTATTGTTTAGCGTCTTCTAACTGTACCAGCGTTCTATTGTTGCCATACTGATCAATCGCTGTCGCTAGTGGTTTAAAACTATATCCTCTGAAAACAAATTAATTCCGCGATTTAAAGGTAATCGGAATGTTCTCTGCATGTTTTTTACCCAAACTAATACATCTATAGGTGCTGCCTATTACAAACAACACTTACGCAGTCTCAAAATATAGAACGATATGTATATATATAAATAAGTGTGTTATTATTTCTGAGGTCAAATATTTCGATTTTAAGAATGATTAGCTAGACGATATTGATAATGATAATTTTAGTCCGTGTTTATTGCATGTTCACTATGTATTTGGAATTCGTCTTGCTTTAAACTATAATGAGGTACGGAACATGTCAATAAATATGCATAATCTATTTCATACCCTTCAATGAAATTTATATAGAACAAAATATCTAAAACAATGTTTACAATGATAATAGTAAACTAAGAAGTGTAATTTACCAAAACAGTTCTTTGTCTGTTAAATAGATTTATTGCAAGCTTTTATTTTGACAGTAAATGTGTATAAAAATGAACAGATTAATATAAAAGGACCTAAACCAAACATAATGTACAAAAGAGTTTTGCATCTCCAAACCAGAAGGCAAGCGTGGCCCTGAATCGATCACCTGAGCGATAGCTTAGTAGCATATGTGTAACTGCTTATATCGGAGAAAGTTTAATCAAGAGTGTGAATGAAACTGCTAGGAGTGGACAGTGTAAATGAAACGTACCAATAAAGGACATTTGACATGGTATTAAATATTCGAACAGTTTGTAAGAGGACCACCGAAGTAACGTTCCAGTGAAGTTTGGTTGATATCTGTCCAATGGTTTTGGATAGGATTTTGTTTAAAGCTAAAAGTTAATTTGTTATTAATGGGAGATTTAAATGCTCATCTATGTGGTCAAGTATTCATTCAAATCGTTGACAATGGAGGATTAATCTTCGAGCAATTAGCGTCAGACTTTAGTTTATGTGTGCTGACAACCAGTGAGCTATGACAGAAGAAATTATTCATTTATTCAAACTTTATGAAATAAAACAGACAGAAAGCAGACAACTTATGAAAACATTTGAGCAATTTCTCCTTTTATCTATTGATTCAATTGTATTTAATAATCAAACTTTGAGATATCTGTACCATATTTGTTTGTTGTTGGATAAGGGTAATAAGAATAATGCTAGATAGATACTTACACAGTGCAGCCGCACGTGTGGAATTCTATCGCAGCATTCTCGCAAAAGTCACACTCTTGGGTGAGAGCGTCTGCAACGATGTTTGCCGCATATTCTGTTGAATTATTCCACAATTGGACTCGCTTCATGATTTCTGCTTTGGTCTCGAACATTCCAGGGAACAGTTCTCGTAGTTCGTCCTGAAGTGGTAACTGAACGATAGCTGCTCTTCTCTGCTGAGACTCTTCATTGTCGTTAGACCTACGGTAAAGTGTCATTTATGTCTTTATTAACCCCGATTACCGTTTTGCAGACGCATTTTTGTGCATTTGAAAAATTTAGTGTAAAAAGCGGCATTACTCATTATGATCAATTTCTCATTTTGACTTTTGCAATATGGTTATATATATAAGTTGCGTCTCATCAAAATATATTTCATTCCATTCTCTATAGCGGGATATGGGGATCAAACTATATGCGATTCGTTGCATTCTCGATACAACGGGACATGGAAGTCATTTGAGATGTCATTACACTCTCTATTTAACAGGACATGGGAGTCAATCTAGATTTCATTACACTCTATATCTAACAGGACATGGGGGTCAATCTAGATTTCATTACACTCTATATCTAACAGGACATGGGAGTCAATCGAGATTTCATTACACTCTCTATCTAACAGGACATGGGAGTCAATCGAGATTTCATTACACTCTCTATTTAACGGGACATGAGAGTCAATTGAGATTTCATTACACTCTCTATTTAACGGGACATGATATTCAATTGAGATTTGACTACATTCTCTATTTAACGGGACATGATATTCAATTGAGATTTCATTACACTTTCTATTTAGAGGAACATGATAGTCAATTGAAATTTCATTACAACCTCTATTTAACGGGATATGAGAGTCAATTGAGATTTCATTACACTCTCTATTTAACGGGACGTGATAGTCAATTGAGATTTCATTACACTATCTATTTAACGGGACATGATAGTCAATTGAGATTTCATTACACTCTCTATTTAACGGGACTTGAGAGTCAATTGAGATTTCATTACACTCTCTATTTAACGGGACATGATAGGCAATTGAGATTTCATTACACTCTCTATTTAACAGGACGTGAGAGTCAATTGAGATTTCATTACACTTTCTATTTAACGGGACATGATAGTCAAACTAGTGAGATTGTATTGCATTCTCTATTAAACAAAATATTGGAGACACATATTGCAGTCAAAGTAGTGAGATTTCATTTCATTATCTAATAGAATAGAGTCGATAGAAATGCAGACCAACAGAAGAGTGTAGATATATTTAAAGACTAATGGAATAGTGTAGATAGAAAGACAGACTATTGGAATAGTCTAGATAGAAAGGCAGACTAACAGAAGAGCGTAGATAGAAAGACAGACTAATGGAATAGTGTAGATAGAAAGGCAGGGTAACAGAAGAGCGTAGGTAGAAAGACAGACTAATGGAATAGTGAAGATAGAAAGACACGCTAATGGAAAAATGTAGATAGATTGACAGACTAATGGAAGAGTGTAAATAGTAAGACAGACTAATGGAAAAATGTAGATAGATTGACAGTCTAATGGAATAGTGTAAATAGATTGACAGAATAATGGAATAGTGTAAATAGAGAAACAGATTAAAGGAATAGTGTAGATAAATTGACAGATTAAAGGAATAGTGTAGATAGATTGACAGATAATGGAATAGTGTAGATAGAAAGACAGACTAATGGAATAATGTAGATAAATTGACAGTCTAATGGAATAGTGTAAGTAGGAAGAAAGATTAATGCAATAGAGTAGATAGAAAGACAGACTAATGGAATAGTGTAGATAGATTGACATACTAATGGAATAGTGTAGATAGAAAGACAGACTAATGGAATATAGTAGATAGAAAATACAGACTAATGGAATATAGTAGATAGATTGACATACTTATGGAATAGTGTAGATAGAAAGACAGACTAATGGAATATAGTAGATAGATTGACAAACTAATGGATTAGTGTAGATAGAAAGAACAGACTAATGGAATAGTGTAGATAAAAAGACAGACTAATGGAATATAGTAGATAGATTGAACAGATTTATGGAATATAGTAGATAGATTGACATACTAATGGAATAGTGTAGATAGAAAAAACAGACTAATGGAATAGAGTAGATAGAAAGACAGACTAATGGAATAGTGTAGATAGATTGACAGACTAATGGAATAGTCTAGATAGAAAGACAGACTAATATAATAGTGTAGATAGAAAGACAGACTAAAGGAATAGTCTAGATAGAAAGACAAACTAATGGATTAGTGGAGATAGAAAGACAGACTAAAGGAATAGTGTAGATAGAAAGACAGACTAATGGATTAGTGTAGATAGAAAGACAGACTAATGGAATATAGTAGATAGATTGACAAACTAATGGAATAGTGTAGATAGAAAGACAAACTAATGGAATAGTGAAGATAGAAAGACAGACTAAAGGAATAGTGAAGATAGAAAGACAGACTAAAGGAATAGTGTAGATAGAAAGACAGACTAATGGAATAGAGTAGATAGATTGGCAGACTAATGGAATATAGTAGATATAAAGACAGACAAATGGAATAGTCTAGATAGAAAGACAGACTAAAGGAATAGTCTAGATAGAAATATAGACTAATTGAATAGTGAAAATAGAAAGACAGCCTAATGATAGAAATGCAGACTACTGTAATAGTGTAGATAGAAAGACAATATAACGGTAGAGCGTACATAGAAAGACAGTCTAATGGAAGAGCGTATATATATTGATAGACACACGGAAGATCGTAGATAGAAATACAGACTAATAGAAGAGCGTATATATATTGACAGACCAACGTAGATACAAGAGTATAGATAGAACTGAAGAAAGGAAACTCACTCGACATTAAGGCGATGAATAGTTGCTGACTGTAGTCCTATAATGATCACAATACAAACTCCGGTGATAGAGATCTGAAGAATAACAACAATTACATATAATAATATTTAAGTAAAATAAAATAATCATTTTAGCTCGTTTATTGGTCAATAGAAATTTGAAATGTACTGCTGTTTGAGACCGTTCAATCAATCCGATCACGCCGGATCACGTGTCCATCAGGCAAAACTAATAATAGAGATGAATATCCGACCTTCGCCTATTTGAACTTTCTATACGTCGCAGAATATGTGTATGGACCTTTGCATTTTGAGATAATTGACTGGGGTCCCGGTTCGGTAAAACCAACACGGTGGTTATAAAACGTTATAAATGTTTCTAGTGCTATCTAAACAGTAATGATACCCTACAATCATGAGCAACAGGGAGGGGAAAAGCCATTACGGCCGATGTTTAAAGTGTTTTGTATGACCCGGCCGGGGTTGAACCCGTGACCACCCGCGCCAAAGTCGTACACCCTTCCACTGCACTACCGAGGCGGTCCTCTATTGATAAAGACCTGCTGACGCATCCATGCATTCTGAACAAAATGAACAGTGTTTGTAAGAGCTTTCTATGACCAATTGTGTAACACTCCAAAGTCAGTTGGATCTACTCTGGTTGCGAATAGCCAATGGTTGGTTTTCATTCATAAAAGCTCATTTATAAAACAAAATAACAGTATATATCTATATTTATCTCTATTGCTTGCATTTTCGTATTTGCATCTGGAATATAAAAGTTTATTAGAAATAAATGGAGAATTAATCTTAAATTTCACTTACAGAGATAACGCCTTTGCTTCCAATACTTTTCTGTTCTGCCATATTTCTAGTGTTCTTGCTTGGCTGTATCAAAAACGATCCTCAGTTACACAATGATGAACATTTAGACAAGACAGTCTTTATATATAGGTCTACTGAATATACACAATACAACATCATTAAGTACTGTCCCGGACGTAATGACTCCGGTTTCTATTACAAGAATAGTGTGTACGTCACGCTTGTGTATTTTTATATTTTCACAAACAAATTTGAAATTTGAATACAATTTTGCAGATCGCACTTTTTTTTCATAGCAGACGAGTTTTGAAAACATTGTGAAAAATTGAGAAATTGCTAATAAAGAGCGAGTTCTCATTTTGCCACAATGTTTTAAACTCTTAAAAATATTTATACTTTCATATCATGAAATTGCACGTGATGTTTACCTAGATAGTTTTAAAGTCGTCTTCTGTCGATTTGTTGCATGTGGGAATGGCTTAATGTTGAATTTTAAACAAATCATATTTATAGGGAAATGCATGGTCTTTCATGGTCTTTCAGACCCAGAGTCATTATGATATACGCATGTGATTAAAGTCGAACATGAACGGCGGCATCCCCGTGGTTAGAACGTCCGTCTACGAAGCGTAATACCAGGGTTTAATCCCCGCGTTGTGTCTTATCAAAAACGTTATATATTGTACTAATGATCGCCATCTTTGGTACTAAGGACTGCTGGGATTGATTTACGAATAATGCACCAGTGTCTGGGTAATTTATACATGTAATGCAGAGATATACATTGTGTAACACAAACAGTAATACCAGCGAAATAAATCCCATTCGAAAACACATGTGTGAAAGGGTGCTAGTTATACGGGGGATGGTAAACAAGGAAGTACATAATTTGCATTAGGTGTGCTGATCGCCGATGTCACACTCGGAATCTAACACTCGTGATTTTGCTATTAATGAAGTTCAAAATGGATATGTACATTCGCGCAGACTGATCACGATCTTCATCGCTTGAGTCTGGTCTTAAAACATACTATCATATTGGCCTATTCATGTTGCATTGCAAATTGTGTTCATTATTTTTCAATCATGACCGGAGTCAAGAGTGATCAATGCCGTTGATAAGGGCATACGATCCGCATAATAAACACGCACTTGGTGGAACTATGGTTTCCATATAAACAAACATGTATTCATTCTATTTCTTTTATATATTTATATGGGCTTACATCCTATTTCGTTTTGCTTCTTATGTCATTGAATTATTTTGGTCGACAGAGAAAACACTATCAATGTTAATCGAAATGTACAATTATATGTTGCCTCTGTAACTAAGGAATTATAACAAATATATTCTTCTTTTTTTTCAAAGCAATCATTGCAAAGAATATTACACTGACATCTGCTCATTTAATGAATTCCATAGTACATTCATTGTCCCAAATGCTTCTGTTTTACCCTATTTAAGTGATTTTATTAGAATATATTAACTGTATGTCGTAATAATGAAGTGTGATGGTAAAGGGTTTACTAAAAAACATCATGGACCGAGATAGATTAACTTTTTATACCTGTGATCTTTATATTTTAAATAGAGATAAAAAAAATCAGAGGGAAAGAATATAACTTATTAATCGTTGAAGTGACGCCAAGAAAGTCTGGTCTCTTCAAAAATCAGCTAATGGCCCTGTCACACCAGTACGTTTTAGGCTAATGCGTGAGTCACGTGTTGGAATTTTGGTAACACGCTGGCAAACGCTGACCAACGCTAGGCCAGCGTTAGCAACACACTGATCGCGTAACGCTCACGCTGGGACACGCTGTCACGCGCTGAAGCAAAAATAATTTGTTAAAAAAAATAAAAATACCTAAAATTGCCAGCGTTTGCCAGCGTGTGACTGCACACGCTGGCAACCTAGTGGGTCGTTACTCACACGTCGAACGCGCTAGACGATCGTTACCAACCAGCTACTCACACGCTCGCGTACGCTGGCGACACGCTGGTACTGTAGTAGCGCGTCGGCTAAATACAAAAATATCACGCGGTCGTTGCAGTAAGCTGGCGCGCGTCGTAACGCGCTACTCATGCGCTGAGCAGTCCTTCCTTAGTCGTCGAGTGCGTTACTAACGCGTTACTCACGCGCTGGCGAATGTTGACGATACGCTGTCATATTTTATCTATAAATCAGCGATGCGCTCCTCACACGGTAAAAACGCGCTGGCATACGCTATGAACCCTTTATCAACGCGTTATGGACACGCTAAAATCATGGTTCCACTTGACTTTTTTCTGTAAGAGTTCAGCGTTTGCCAGCGAATCAACTATTTTAACGCGCTACTGACGCGTTGGCCTTAAACGTTCTGGTGTTACAGGGCCATACAAAATGCATCACTGAGATCAAATGCAATTCCTCCTGCATTTCCAATCATCTTTAAACCCAAAATACCGAAAATAGCGTTTTGTTGTATAAAGTCGTCAGCTAAAACAGTTTTTATTTGTATGTATATCTGAAGAAAAACAAGGAGAAGGAAGACAGAAAAAACATATCTTCAAAAGTTAACTGCTGCAAAGTCGTAACAAGTTTCATATACATATTATTTATATGAGGGTACTTGATTATGTGTTATATCATGATTTGTATTTGGTTTTATATTATTGTGACGCTCTGTTTATTGTTATATCTCATTGTATACATATTACATTATGGGCCGGTGACCTAGATACTAGAAATAAAGATATGTATGTCTATTAATATTCATGGTATTTCGAGCACCGGCTCATCAATATTCATGAGATTCGTATTACTTTGCAAACAGCCGCTGTAGGTTTTATTTTATTACTTAGAAAAGACAGCTTCAGCTTCCGGAATAAAAGCTGTCAATCCTGTTAAACAATGTGTAAGATACGTTTACAATATGAAAGTATGAAATAATAAAAGGTTTATTGACCCCTGTACTTTTAAATGATCGTTGGGCTTAGTTCTTCGGCGCGCGGTGCTCCGTAGGCTCGGCGACGTCAGCCAAAGAACTCGGTCCAACGATGATTTCACAGTACAAAGTAAATAACATATAGTAATTACGTAAGAAATCTCTATTAATGTTCAGTGTATAGGCTCGTCGATTAACGTTTTAAGTCGTTCGAGATCCTACGGAAATCAACAAGCCTATCGTGCAGGTTCTACCCGAATTACAAATGTCCGACGGTCGGTTTTTGTGTGACGCCGCACAATAAGTGTGTGCCTTAACCCTTTCCCACATACAACAAATATGCAGCAGACGACTTTGAATATGTATTGGCATAAACATGACAAATCTCCGTAAGTAAGAGTTTAATTTTTAAATAGAGTTGAAAACTTTGTGGCAAAATGAGAAATTGCTCATCATGATCAATTTCTCCTTTAGCGACTATGTATTCAAACGTCGTCTGCGTCTATTAGTGGGAATGGGTTAATGATATCATGCTCATTGCACTAAATATAGAAAATGTCGCAAAAGCGATATTAGGTATCTCATCAAAATCGGGAGTTCCCCCCTTTTCTTTCTTAACAGAACAATGGAGTTTTTATACGACCGTTTCTTAAAAACGGTACGTATTATGGTATGGTCATGTCCGTCCCTCCCTCCCTCCGCCCCTCCGTCCGTCCGTTCGGCTTTTCCGCACTTTTTTCTTACATACTTTGATGTATTGAGCTGAAATTTTGTATATGGCTTTGTAATCATGTGTCACAGATCAAGTTCACATTTCTGCATGAGTTACAAAGAAGTTCCTGACGGGCGTATTATGTACCGTTTGCGGTACTCTTGTTATAAATAACCTTTTCTCGCAAAGAAAAGAGGACCCACACTTGAACGTATCCTGAAAATATTCAGGGAAAGAGATATTTGTCGCGCTCATTTCTGCTTCTTGAACCATTTTTATCTCATTTTATCTGTAACTTCAAGGTAATTTGTCCCAAGATTTTCTTTGTGCTGTTTCGCATGTTTTCCATGTATTCAGCAGGCGACGTTTGAAAACATTGTGACAAAAGGAGAAATTGCTCAATATGAGCAATTTCTTCTTTTGCTACGATATTTTCAACTTTATTCGTTAATTGTATTTTCATTGTAATCAATCATAGAGAGTTTCCATAATTTATTTACTAAATATTTTCAAAGTCGTCTGTTGTAGATGTGTTGTATAAGGGAAACGATGGAGACATGTACATTCAAACTGCACAATGTTTTGATTTGTCGGTCATTTTATGCAATAAGCCATATGGTCAAAAGAGAGTTAGTACAATCTCAGTTTTTCTCATTTTCTCATTGTCTGTTTGCACAAACATCCTGCTGCACATGCAACAAAAGGCGCTTATATCTAATGGGGTATTTTACGACGTTAACACCTATTAAAGGCATTCATCGGTATAATTCGGGTTGGGGTATATTACGTATAATCATCGTATGGGTCGCGGTAACCTTGTTTTCTTTATTATTCACTCATCACGACAACATAACACATTTGAACCGTTTCACGAGAAAACCAACAGTATGGACTCTGTGTAATATGTCGACCCAGATCAACCTGCGCATGCTAATCCGGGCCGACACATTCCGTCTCAGGGATATAGAGATATAGAGTAATGATTTCTGAAACAGAAAATCCACAGGAGGCGAAAAGTGTCTGCCCGGGTTAGCCTGCGCGGCTTATTTAGGCTGATCCGGGTCGATACTTTTACGCAGAGGCCACAATGTTGGTTTTCTCGTGGAACGGCTCGTTAACTGAGCTTAGCGACCAACGAAGATCCGCATAAACATCCTGCTCCACGCAATCTGATATATGGACCTTCCTACATCCGGTGACATAAGCACCCTGGACGCGTAGAAAACTTAAAGACCTAACATGACTGTGCTGGCATGTGATATATTTTTAGGGTCGAGTTTCATATGACGTGAATCAACCGATAAGTAAGGAGATAAAATTTAAACCTGAACGCCTTCCCGGGGTAAATGCAAGATGGTGTGAAAAGGCAGATGTAGGATATTATTTAGAGACAAAATAAAATTGTGTGTAATTATTAAAGGGGATGGCCGTATCTAAGTTGTGAGAACTTTTGACCACACCCGTTTGCCTTATAACATGTATATTTGTAAATCTAAATTGTATTCTGTATATTTTTTGGACAATAAAATAGGTTTGGTAAAATGATAATCACGGTCAAAAGATATTGTCTTAGTGCTCAGCATTTATAGAGCGGCTCCATGCTTAAACGTTACCAAAGTAAAGAAGTGAAAGAGAAAAGTGATATGTAAGGTCAAATGATATTGTCTTAGTACTCAGCATTTAAAGAGGGGTTCCATTCTTAAACGTAACCAAAGTAAAGAAGTGAAAGAGAAATATGTTGTTCAAGGTCAAATGATATCGTCTCAGTGATCGTCATTTAAAGAGGGTCTCCATGATTAAATGTTACCAATGTCAAGAAGTGATAGAGAAAATGTTGTTCAAGGTCAAATGATATCGTCTCAGTAATCATCATTCAAAGAGGGGCTCCATGATTAAACGTTACCAAGGTCAAGAATTGAAAGAAAAATATGTTGTTCAAGGTCAAATGATATCGTCTCAGTAATCATCATTCAAAGAGGGGCTCCATCATTAAACGTTACCAAGGTCAATAATTGAAAGAAAAATATGTTGTTCAAGGTCAACTGATATCGTCTCAGTGGTCGTCATTTATAGAGGGGCTCCATGATTAAACGTTACCACAGTTAACAAGTGAATTATTTTCAAAGTAAAATGGTATCGTCTTATTGTGAATCAAGGTCAACTGATAGGGGCGGTGATATTTGTCTTATATGGCTATAGTGAAAACTTTATAAATCTTCTCCTCCAAAGGTGTTGGGCCGTTTTCAAATAATTTTGTAGAAATGTTTCTTGGGTGACCCCCTATCAGATTCCTTCAAGCAATGTTGATTGATCTAAAAACATGGCCGCAAGAGGGCGGGGCATTTTTGCCCTATATGGCTATAGAGAAAATTAAAAAAATCTTCTTTTCCGAAAGTATCAGAACTATTTTCAAATAATTTTGTAGAAATGTTCCTAGGGTGACCCTCTATCATATTCCTTCAAGCCATGGTGATTGATAGAACATTATGTCCGCCAAGGGCGAGGCTATTTTGCCTTATATGGCTATAGTTAAAACTTAAAAAATCTTCTCCTCCGAAAGTGTCAGGCCGATTTTCAAAAACTTTGTAGAAATGATCCTTGGGTGACCCCTCTTTCAGATTCCTTCAAGCCACACTGATTGGTTGAATGAAAAAAAAGGTCGCCAGGGCTATATGACTATAGTGAACACTTAAAATATGGCTGCCAGGGAGCAGAGCTGTTAGCCTTAAATTGGCTTAAGTGAAAACTTTAAAAATCTTCTCCTCCCAAACTATTTGGCCGATTTTCAAATAATTTTATAGAAATGTTCCTGGGATAACACTCTACGAGATTCCTTCAACCACTGTGATTGGTAAAAAACCATGGCCACCACTCTATTTATTGTATTTAATAATTTAACTGTCATTAATGGAGATTTTTCACATTTTGAAAATATATTTTTAAAGTCGTACTGCTACAGATTTGTTGTATGTGGGAAAGGGTTAAATCTAGTAAATAAAATGGACCTAGGCTTCACACACAGCAGTAGTTGTTGTACCCACATCCTTTTGCCCTTTCCTATATACTACAAATCTGCTGCAGACGACTTTGAAATCTCTATTAGGGAAAGTATGATTATTGAAAAGAGTTGAAAACATTGTGGGAAAAATAGATACTGCTTGTTATTTGCACACAAATATACATATACTGCAGTCTTATTGTGGAAAATACCCCACAAGTGGGAAAGGGTAAAAAAGAAAATTGAAAAAGTATTTTTGTAAAGGAGACATGTCATGCATGTGCTCATCATCGCTAGGAATATTGTAACAATAACTTGTATTCAATTGAGATAATAATTTGTTTACCATCTTCTTTCAAATATTGACTTTATTTATAAACCCTCAACTGGATATGACTGACTTTTGACACCTTTGCAACAGACACTTTTTGTAAGCTATTTGAAGTATACTGCACTTTCTATTTTCCAGATATTTTAGCTCACCTGAGCGCGAGGTGCTCAAGTAGAGTTATTGGGGTCGCCTTTTGTCCGTCATGCTTCGTCCGTCGTCCGTCAACAACTTCTCCTCAGTAACCAGTTGGTCAATTGGGATGAAACTTCACAGAAAGTATCCTCTCAACGACCTCACCAGAATTCCTACAAATGATTGGGATCCATGCAGAAATCTAGTTTCCATGGCAACAAAACAAAGACCATTGGCAGAAATGTTCCTGGAGTGTCACTCTACGAGATTCCTTCAAGACATAGTGTTTGGTCAAAAAGCATGGTCACCAGGGAGAGGGGTTGTTTGGAAATTTATTTTTTGTCTGATGGCAGTGGAGCGATAATGGCCCTTTTGGGCCTCTTGTATGAGTTTACCTGACCACAAAATGAGTTAATGTGTTTGACTGTGTGGTTGGAATGACAAACCACATTGCATTTGTCAGGTCAGCGATCCAGGGCCATCATGGCCCTCTTTTTATTTTTAAAGCAGACGACTCTTAAATCAAAGTACATTGTATAAGGTATCTGGTTAAGTTTGATAACAAATTCAAGGTCATTAAAACGCATGTTTAGCAATGAAGCGTTGTTTGGCGCGTTTTTGTTTATGTATTTTATTCACAAGGTTAAGTGATATCATATAGACTGCAACAAATTCATCCTTTAATTCATTATTAACGTATATTCAAATTCCATAACAATTTGTAAAATGGTCATGCATTTTTGCTTTTAAAACCACTGAAATATTTTTTTTAAATTCAAGACATTGAAAGTATAACTTTAATAAAAAGAAAACATTGTTTGAAAAAGAGAAAATAGCTTACAATGCTTACAATGTTATCACAGGCGTCAAATGTTGTCTGTAACAGGGAAATACCTATAACCCTTTCCCACATACGACATGTCTGCAGCAGACGATCTTTTAAAAGAGTTGGCAAAACTGTGAAATATCTCCATCAGTGAGAGTTTAAACATTAAATAGAGTTGAAAACATTGTTGCTAAAGGGGAAATTACTCACCATGAGCAATTCCTCCTTTTGCCACAATGTGTTCAAAAGTCATCTGCTGCAAATGCGTCGGAATGCGTCTGCAAGTTGGAAAGGTTAAGTTCTAAAATCCTTTCATAAATAAAATAAAAAAGTAAAAAACAGAAACAGAAGATGTGAATATTTCTAACAAGATGCAAGTTGGAAAGGTTTAAGTTCTAAAACCCTTTCATAAATAAAATAAAAATAAAAACAGAAACAGAAGATGTGAATAATTCTAACAAGATGTAGCACCTTTTTTCAGTTGATATGTTAACAGTCCAAAAGACACTTACTCTGTAATGACTGTAGATAAGTAATCATCACCAGGGGTCCCATGATTAAACGTTACCAAGGTAAAGACGTGAAAGAGAAATATGATGTTTAAGGTCAACTGGTATCGTCTAAGTGATCATCATTTATAGACGGGCTCAATGCTTAAACTTTACCAAAGTAAAGAAGTGAATGATTTTCAAGGTCAAATCAAATCGTCTTAGTGTGCAGGGCTCCATACTCAAAGATGTGAAAGAGAAATATGATGTTCAAGTTCAAATAATATCATTTTAGCGCTCAGCATTTATTGAGGGATATCACGAATATCGACCTGGCTCTATATTCAAATCGGTATTCGCTCTACTACATGGTCAGAAAGACCATATCACCATTTTACCGAATATCGATCTGGCACTAAATTCAAATCGATATTCAAATCGGGGTTCGCCCTTCTACATGATCAGGAAGACGATAGCACCATTTTCACGAATATCGATCTGGCTCTATATTCAAATCGATATTCAAATCGGTTTTCGTCCACTACATGTTCAGAAAAAAGATAGCACCATTTTCTCGAATATCGATCTGGCTCCATATTCAAATCGATATTGAAATCGGTATTCGCTTTACTACATGGTCAGAAAGACAATAGCACCATTTTACCGAATATTGACCTGGCACTAAATTCAAATCGATATTCAAATCGGTGTTCGCCCTTCTACATGATCAGGAAGGCGATATCACCATTTTCACGAATATCGACCTGGCTCTATATTCAAATCGATATTCAAATCGGTATTCGCTCTACAGCATGTTCAGTAAAAAGATACCACCATTTTCTCGAATATCGATCTGGCTCCATATTCAAATCGATATTGAAATCGGTATTCGCTCTACTACATGGTCAGAAAGACAATAGCACCATTTTACCCAATATTGACCTGGCACTAAATTCAAATCGGTATTCAAATCGGGGTTCGCCCTTCTACATGATCAGGAAGGCGATATCACCATTTTCACGAATATCGACCTGGCTCTATATTCAAATCGATATTCAAATCGGTATTCGCTCTAAAACATGGTCAGAAAAAAGATAACACCATTTTCTCGAATATCGATCTGGCTCCATATTCAAATCGATATTCAAATCGGTATTCGTCATGCTAAACAATGACGGTAACGTATATTTCAATGCGTAACAGAATTCACGAATCTGGTGCTGGCTCTATATTCGTTTCAGCTCTACATTCATATCGGTATTGAATATCGATTACCGAATACCGAACTTCGTGCAAACTTCACATATCTTAATCCTAGTATGTTTAAATTCACAACTTTTTCGATCAGCACAAGAATAAAACTTTTGAATAACATTGTATTGAATCATTTACATGTATTTTGTTACCACTATAATTGTCTATAATTGTATTTATTACTTTGTTTATGCAAGTGTTATTCTATCACTCATGTTAGAATGTATATATTGTACAAGGTGAACATATATTGAAATACCATCCTCCTTATTTATCTAGGCTTTGGAAGTGAGTTAGGACTGTAAACGTCAGTTTTGTCATATTGTAGGTAGTATTCAAGATAGTGTTATCCATTTGCTTAAATCCCTTCCACGTGCAACATATCTGTAGCAGACGACTTTTAAATCATTTTGGCAAATATAAAACAATCTTTATCAGTGAAAGTTATATCACAAACTAGAGTTGTAAACATTGTGACTAATGTGCTCATAATGAACAATTTCAACCTTTGTCACGATGTTTTTAAATGTCATCTGCTGCAACTACGTCAAAATACGTCTACAAATTGGAAAGGGTTATAGTAAAGATGTGTTGTCCAGTGTTTTTTTTTTTAGAGGAAATGGAATCTGCTTTTACTGCTCAGTGTGATCAATCACAATGAAAAAAGAGAGTTTTAACATATGTCATACACGTGGCTTATTCGGGATAACATGCCATGTAAAGTGATCTGCCTTCGTAGAAATATGCAGAATTCGAAATTATGATTTTACTCAACCAATCACATTTAAATCAGACCAAACAACTTCGATTTGTGTATAATAGATATGGCGATATCGCATAAATCTCGAATTGACCATATTCATTTGAATATTTATGAGCAGGTGCTCGTTTTTATGTGCAATGAAATCGGACAATACAACCAACGAACTGCCATCCCCGCTTTTTATATACGTTATCTACCCTGTTGATATTTAACGATTTTGAAGTCGACGATTTGATTGGATTGTGCAAAGGTCAATCTGGGACGACCAGTAATAGGCAGTCACCACAAACATCAAAGCAATTACCACTGCAGCGTTATTTAAGTCTAATTTTTGTTCATTTCATTAAATGCGTAACAAAGAATTTGCAATCAGCACATGGGATGTAACCAATTAAGAATTATGATTATTTATTGAGAAAAGTTGTCTTTCTTTCACGGAGTTACCGGTGTACAGTGGCAATACTGCTGGAAAACTTATCCTGCCACCAGCACATCAGGCGTAAAGCTAAGCCCGTAAAACTAACTGAAAATTACATCCGTAGTAAATTATAATTAATAGATTTATTACATATAATCTTGTTAATAGTTATTTTAGAATGAAAAAGATTACTGTTAAGTAAAACTGTCGAAATTGTTGCTTTTAACTAATGCCAAGCAGTATTTATTTGTAATTATGTCAAATAGTAGTGTTGTGTTTTGACGGATTAGTATCAATGTCGAAATAATCTACATTTACAGGTACTTGTCAAGCGTAAAGCCATCATGTCAAGCAACATTGCTTGTTCACCGAAGATTTAGAGTTACTCCATACAAAACGACTTCGTTTCGCTGTGACGAAGTGACTGTTTGTATAGCTGTAACGCGTTATGTCTATTGAACGCGCCCCTGTGGTATCAGTACAGGCACGCACTTGCCTTTATATTGACTGGCACCGTATCGATTGTGTAATGGTAGAGCGTCTTCCTCTCAAGCGGGAGGTCGCGGGTTCGATCCCCAGTACTGGTAACTTATCCAGGAAACGCTATGATATAACTGATTTTATTTAAGCGGCGTTTAACACCCAACAATTTTTAAAATAAGTTGTATTGACTTGTTATATGGTTCTGATTCGTGTTAAGCTATTCCCACATACTATAAATATGCAGCAGAAGACTTTGAAATGATCTTAGCTAAAGAATGGTATATCTCTGTAAATCTTTTAGAATGCAATTAGTGTATGGAGTTTTGGGGATATAAGAAATTGCACATAATGAGCCATTTCATCTTTTGTCACAATGTTTTCAGAAGTCTTCTGCTGCAGAGGCGTCAGAAAACGTTCGTATTTTGGAAATAGTTTAAAACATATGACAAATCCTTGAGGAAACTGTGTAAGATATAGTGTTCTGAGGTAATAATTCCATCTTATAGCAATACTGTTCAATTCTTCATTATATGTGTTTCATTTATGGAGAGTTTACAAATTTCTCAATAAATTTTCCTTTTGAAGTCGTCTTCTGCGTATATGTTTGTTTTCAACTGTTTAAGATAATTGTTCTTCCATTTCATTTGTTGTATTTATGGAGGAAGGCTTAACGAAAATTATGACTTGTGCAAGGTCTTGAAACGAACAACAAACAGCAGCAATACAACTTACATATTACTTTTTGAACTGTCATGGTATTAGCTAACACATCGGCCATTACCCTCGAAATCTACCTTCCTGCATTCAGACGGAATGCATACGCTGTGTTCTGGTGCCAACGCATCGTCGGACAACCACGGTTGGTAACTTCGCGATTCTCCAATACTGTTCAATTCTTCATTATATGTGTTTCACTGACTGCTTTCATTTAGTGTAGTCTTTTAATTTGTATTACAAATAGTGATACAATCATGGATAAGCAACAACATCCAAAATTGCCTGGCACTGTTCAAATGTTTGTATTTACTTCCATACACCAGCTAGAGCATTCTGTGTAATATCCTTAACAGTCCTCAACTGTCATACAATTATTATTCCTTCTCTCTAAGCAACTGTTCTGTTTCTGTGAACGGCTTATCAAATAACTGTGGCTAACTGCAAGGTTCTACTACAACAAACTAGATGGCATTACTGTGGCTAACTGCAATGTAAATTATGGCCTACTATAATTGATTATAAGGAATTACCGTGGCTAACCCCAAGGTCCTATTAGTACAGACTAGAAGGAATTACTGTAACTAACCTCAAATTCTACTAGAACATAATAATAAAACATACTAGAAGGATCTACTGTGGCTAACTGCAAGGTACTTCTGCAACAGACTAAATGGAATTACTGTGGCTATCCACAATGTCCTTCTAGTACTGACTAACAGGTATAACTGTGGCTAACTGCAAGGCCCTACTAGTACATACTAGCAGGTATTACTGGGACTAACTACAAGGTCCTACTAGTACAGATTAGCTGGTATTACTATGAATAACTAAAAGACCGTACTAGTAAAGACTAACAGGTATAACTGTGACTAACTGCAAGGCCATACTAGTACATACTAGCAGGTATTACTGTGACTAACTACAAGGTCCTACTAGTACAGACTAGCTGGTATTACTATGAATAACTTAAAGACCGTACTAGTAAAGACTAGCAGGTGTTACTGAGGCTAACTGTAAGGTCCTACTAGTACAGACTAGTATGTATTACTATGGATAACTACAAGGGCGCTGGTATAACTGTGACTAACCACAAGGACCTATACGTAAAGACTAGCAGGTATCACTGTGGCTAACCACATTATCCTTCTAGTACAGACTAGCAGGTATTACTTTGATTAACTGCAAGGCCATACTAGTACATACAAGCAGGTATTACTGTGACTAACTACAATATCCTACTATTACAGACTAGCTGGTATTACTATGACTTACTAGAAGGTCATACTTGTAAAGACTAGCAGGTGTTAATGAGGCTAACTGCAAGGTCCTACTAGTACAAACCAACAGGTATTACTGTGGCTAACTGCAAGGTCCTACTAGTACAGACTAGTATGTATTACTATGGCTAACTACAATGTCCTATTCTTACAGATTAGCAGGTATTACTTTTGCTAACTGCAATGTCCTTCTAGAACAGACTAGCTGGTATAACTGTGACTAATCACAAAGCCCTACAAGTAAAGACTAGCAGGTATCACTGTGGCTAACTTCAAGGTCATACTAATAAAGACTAGCAGGTATAACTGTGACTAACTTCAATGTCATACTAGTAAAGACTAGGAGGTATTACTGCAGCTAAATGCAAGGTCCTTCTAGTACGGACTAGCAGGTATTACTGTGACTAACCGTAAGGTCCTACTAGTAAAGACTAGTAGATATTACTGTGGCCAACTACGAGGTCCTACTACTACAGACTAGCTGGTATTATTGTGGCTAACTGCGAGGTCCTACTTGTACACACTTGTAGGTTTAACTGTGGCTCACTAATTTGTTTTACTTTTACAGACAAGCAGGTATGACTGAGGCAGTCTAACCGGATGGCCCTAATAGTAAAGTCCAACAGGTATAACTGTGGCTAACTGCAAGGTCCTACTAGTACAGTCTAGCAGGTATTACTGTGGTTAACTGCAAAGTGCTACTAGTAACGACTTTGCAGGTATTACTGTGGCTAATTGCAAGGTTCTTCTAGTACAGACTAGCATGTATTACTGTGGCTTATTACAAAGTCCTACTATTAAAGACTAGCGGGTATTACTGTAGCTGACTGCACGGTCCTACTAGAACAGACTAGCACGTATTATAAGGTCCGACTAGTAAAGACTCGCAGGTATTACTGTTACTAACCGCAAGTCGTCCCTACTAATACAGACTAGCAAGTATTACTGCAACTAAGCGCAAGGTCCTTATAGTACAGACTAGCTGGTATTACTGTGGATAGCTACAGGGTACTATATGTACATACTAGCAGGTATTACTGTGGCTAACTACAAGGTCCTACTAGTAAAGACTAGCAGGTATTACTGTAGCTGACTGCAAGGTCCTACTAAATCTGACTAGCAGGTATTAGGAAAAAATTCAAGATTATTTTTCACTAGGTTATTTGAAATATTCTGAAAAAAATGTATGTATTTTATCCATATATATAAAAGATTCAAAAGCTATTGACAGAAATGTTTGAAACTTGAGACCACAAAATCAAATGATGCCATAAAACTCTTCAAATTGAAGATAAAATGCAAAATAAAAAAGGTCAACGATTTAGGTCCCTCACCGAAACAGGGCAGTGTACGATACGAGGGTCAGTTTTACAAAGAAAGCCATATTAAATAAGATTCAATTGTATTTACCAAAAGTTAAATTGATCAGGTTCAATGTATAGTTATCAAATCATAAAATATTGTCAAAAACAATGACAGACAACAAAACGTTAAATTTGTTTAATGTGTTGCGTTATTATTCGCAACATAGCCGCCATCTTCATTATTGCGCAATGTTAATCATGGTTCTCTACTCTGAGAATTAGAAATCGGTAAACAGCGTTGAATGTAAACATCGGGGCCGTCAGGTATTGAACGTCATTGACCTAATTTCTCATTTCATCCAATGAATTCGCCAACTATTACTGTGACCAACCGCAAGGTCCTACTAGTAAAGGCTAGCAGGTATTACTGTGGCCAACTGCAAGGTTCTTCTAGTACTACTATAGTATTGCGGTTGCCCAAGGTGATACCTTATACTATGTACTACTAGAAGCTTGCAGATGGCCACAGTAATACCTTATGATATGTACAACTAGAAGCTTGGGGTTGGCCACAGTGATACCTTATAATATGTACAACTAGAAGCTTGCGGTTTGCCACAGTGATACATTATGATATGTACAACTAGAAGCTTGCGGTTGGCCACAGTGATACCTTATAATATGTACAACTAGAAGCTTGCGGTTGGCCACAGTGATACCTTATAATATGTACAACTAGAAGCTTGCGGTTGGCCACAGTGATACCTTATTATATATACTGATGATTCTTGCGGTTGGCCACAGTGATACTCGTTGTCTCTACTACAAGATTCGTGTAGTTGGTCACAGTAATTTCGTATAATAAGTACAACCAAATGCTTGCAGTTGGCCACGGCAATACTTTATAATAAGGTCCACAACATTCCTGCGGTTGACCAGAGTGATACCGTATACTATGTACTACTAGATTCATGCGGTTAGCCACAGTGATACCTTATGATATGTAATACTAGATTATTGCGGTCGGCCACAATGATACCTTATAGCATGTACAACTTGAATCTTGCGGTTGGACACAGTGGTACATTACAATATTTACTACTAGATGCTTGCGGTTGGCCAAAGTGATTCCTCATTTTCTGTAGTACTATAAGCTCGGGGTCGGTCAGAGTCATTCTGTATAATGGTAAAACTAGGATCTTGTGGTTGGCCACAGTGATTCCTCATAGTGTGTAGTAGTAGTAAAAGCTTGCATTTGGCCATAGTGATTGTTCGAAGTCTGCAGTACTAGAAGCTTGCAGTTGGCCAGTGATTCGTTATAGTATTGAGCATAAGAAGCTTGCAGTTGGCAACAGTGAATCTGTATAGTCTGTCGTACTAGAAACTTGCGGTTGGCCACAGTGATTCTTTATAGGCTGTCGTACTAGAAGCTTTCAATTGGCCACAGTACTCCTTTATAGGATGTCGTACTAGAAGCATGCCGTTGGCCACATTGATTCTTTGTAGTCTGTAATACTAGAAGCTTGCAGTTGGCCACAGTGATTCTTTATAGTATGTAGTACTAGAAGTTTGTAGTTGGTCACAGTGATTCTGTATAATCTGTTTTACTAGAAAGAAGCTTGCAGTTCGCCTCAGTATTTTTTGTTATTGTCTGTAGTAGTAGAAGCTTGCAATTGTCCACAGTGATTCTGTATAGTCTGTACTATTAGCGTGTGGTTGGCTACAGTTATTCTTTATACTCTATCGTGTATCAAGATTGCAGTTGGTCATAGTGATTCTGTATAGACTGCATTGCTATAAGCATTCAGGTGGCCACATTTATTCTTTATAACATGTATTTCTAGCAGTTTGCAGTTGGCCACAGTTATACCTTATAACATGTACTTCTATTTGTATGCGTTTGGCCAGAGTGATACCTTAAAGTATGTACCATTAAATGAGTGTGGTTAGTCACAATGATTCTTTATAATTTGTTCTACTAGAAGCTTGCGGTTGGCCACAGTGATTCCGTATAGTCTGTAGTACTAGAAGCATGTGGTTGGTCATAGTGATTACTCTAAAGTATAAAACAATGTATGCAAAAGAGAAACTATTCAAGATGCGCAATTTTTGCTTATCCCACAACGTTTTTAGTGGTCATAACATGTCACAAAAGTATACATAATTTGTTTTTATATTTATCCTTTCATCCTCTTTTTCGTTATATATCAGAAAACTTAAAATACATTGCTAAACCGCCGTTTTTAACAATTTCTCAGTCATATCACGGCGGCCTGTTCACCTACTCATGCATTTCCTGGTTTTCTCACACCGGTACTCCACACAGCAATCTTTCCAAGCATAGACATAGCCCATTGGTGGAAGATGAATGACGCATGTCGCATTGACTTTTGTCAATCGTTGGAAAGAAAGTTGGCCGAGCCGGGATTCGAACTCACAACCCCTGGATTGACAGCCCGTGTCGCTACCGACTGAGCTACCGGAGCTAGACTATTACTAAAAGGCATTGCCCATTTGTTTTACACCCATTCACATTCATAACATTCTTTTACGGATACTTATTAAAACTCTAAATCGAAATACGAGTCGCATATGTCGTAAGTTATTACTTAAAGGCATGGCCCATTTGTTTTACATACATTCACATTTATAAAATCCTTTTATGGATACTCAATAAGACCCTAAATCGAAATACGAGTCGAATATGCCGTAAGTTATTACTAAAAGGCATGGCCTATTTGTTTTACATACATTCACATTTATAACATCCTTTTATGGATACTTAATAAGACCCTAAATCGAAATACGAGTCGAATATGCCGTAAGTTATTACTTAAAGGCATGGCCTATTTGTTTTATACCCATTCACATTTATAACATCCTTGTATGGATACTCAATAAGACCCTAAATCGAAATACGAGTTGCATATGTCGTAAGTTATTACTTAAAGGCATGGCCCATTTGTTTTACATCCATTCACATTCATCCTTTTATGGATACTCAATAAGACCCTAAATCGAAATACGAGTCGAATATGCCGTAAGTTATTACTTAAAGACATCGCCTATTTGTTTTACATACATTCACATTTATAACATCCTTTTATGGATACTCAATAAGACCCTAAATCGAAATACGAGTCACATATGCCGTAAGTTTTTACTAAAAGGCATGGCCCATTTGTTTTACACCCATTCACATTTATAACATCATTTTATGGATACTCCTCAAGACCCCAAATCGAAATACGAGTCGCATATGCCGTAAGTTATTACTTTAAGCAGGGTCTTTCAAATAGTAACTATTTGAAAGACCCTGCTTTAAGGCATGGCCCATTTGTTTTACACCCATTCACATTTATAACATCCTTTTATGGATACTCATTAAGACCCCGAATCGCCAGACGCGTCGAATATAGCGAGATGTGACTAAAAGTGTTAGCCCAATAGTTTTACACAAATTCACCTTTGTTCGATCTTTTGCCGGTGACTCGTCAAGACCCCAAATCGAAAGACGTGGCTGATATGTCTTAAGTTATTACTAAAAGGCATGGCCCATTTGTTTAACACCCGTGCACATGTATTACAACTTTTTACGGATATAGTCGCTATGGCTCAGAATCGAAAGACGCGTCGCATATGCCTGAAGTTGTAACCGAAAGTGTTGGCCCACTTGTTTTACACCAAGTCACCTTTTTTTGATCCTTTTATGTAGATTGATTAAGACGCCAAATCGCCAGACGCTTCGAATTCCCATTGTATACAGTTGTGACTAAACGTGTCTGCCCAATAGTTTTACACGAATTAACCACGTTTAGTTAAAACACATCACGCATTAGCCGGACTTTTTATAAAACAAATTATAACTGATTTGACTTCCGAGCGAGGTACATCTCTATTCTAAATGTGTAAAAAATAAAAAAGATTGCCGCCAAATTGTCCAGCTGTAGCAGCCCCTACAAGAGGTAACGTCTGTCTGTTCACATTTTCCTACAAATAACTTCTCCTCCTAAACCAATGAACCAATTTCACACATGTTCATTGGGTGATCCTCTTTCAAGGTTGTTCAAATTATTCTGATCCGTTGAAAAATATGACCGCCAGGGAGCGAAGCTTGTTTTCCTTTTTTTGTTTATACTGAAAAAACCATCTTGTCCAAAAATACTGGCCCGATTTAAAATAATTTGGCACAAATATTCCGTGGGTTCCCATTTACCAAGATTTTTCAAATTAGTTCGATTCGTTGAAAAATATGGCCGCCACGTGACGGAGCTTGTTTTCTAAAAATGTATGTATATATATATAATAGTGAATCTTAAAAGGTTTCTTGTCTGATTTAAAATAAAATCGACACAAATGTTCCTAGGGTGACCCTCTACCAAGAATGTTGAAATTATTAGGATCCATGTATAAATATTACCACAATATGGTATTGCCCGTATGTATACATAGTATAACTTTATAACTTTAAAAAATCTTCTTGTACAAACATAAAGGTCTGATTTTAAAATAATTTGGCAGAAATGTTCCTTGGGGGAACCTCTAACAAGACTGTTGAAATTATATCAATCCATTGAAATTTCCACTTCACGTTTTGACACGTATGATCACGTTTTAGCAACATTGCTCTACGTTTGTTCACGTTGTAGCCGCGTTTACCGACGTAGCTAAACGTGGCGGCCAAAACATGACACTTCGACTGGGGCATAAAGTTGTTAATAAAAAGGTTGGCCTACTAGTTCTACACCTTTATTCGATCATTTAACGAAGAGTCATTAAGACCCCAAATCGAAAGACGGCGATGATGTCTTAATTTGTAACTAAAAGTGATGAACCACTAGATTTAGACCAAGTCACCTTTATTTGATCATTTTGTGGAGAGTCGCTAAGACGCCAAATCGTGTATGGTAATGTGTTATCTGGTAGGCTAACCCAGTTAGCACTATCCATACATTTATATATTGGGCGCGACCCGGGTTACCTTTCTCCCAATTTCATTAAAAGCAGATCTACATTTCGCTCAATCATATGTACATCTGATGACTGCCTCATATACATCGTCCCAGATATTGATCTTTGCTTCAGAAAATCAAATTGTCGTCTACAAAATCGTTACGTATCAATCATGGGGGAACAATCCATATCAATTAACGAGATTAAGAAGCGATGATTGTCGAGTGTTCCGATTATATAGACTCGAGTTCGTTCTATCGCTAAATATGATTTGACAAAAAATAGAGCACCTGCTCATGACTATTTAAATGTTAAGGGTCAATTCGTCGAGACGACCTTTTATGCGGTGTCGTCAGATCAAATATACGTACAGCTAAGTATTTTAATGAAACTGCGCTCCGTGATAAAGATTATTTTCTAAGTAAAGGTGTTTCCCGCCGCTTTCAAAACTTTTTCAGTCATATCATGGCGCTTCTTGGGTACACCACCAGAACTTCTGCTAGGCTAAGCTTATCTTGAAACCAGGGCAGCAATCGTAACGCTATTCCCGCAAGCCTGAGCGCCAAGAGAGGTAAGTCTTTACTGCCATTGTTAATTTGTTATATTGGTCTCCCGATCCCAGAGTGAACGTTTAATTAATACACTAAACCATGGAGACGTTGCCAATTTGAGTTGAATTGGCTATTAAGTAATGAATCAAACTTGCATAAATATCTTATACAGAATATCCCAGACAATGCTATCGAATGCTTAGACGAATTGGTGGAAATTGAGGACATTTATTAGACGAGAATGGTTTAGAATGGATTTGTATTCCAAGGCAAATTGTATCAACATTTTTTAATAAATCCGGATATAATGACCAGATGTATCTTATAGTCGATATGTTATGTTTCAGTAAAATTAAGATACTCGACACTAATATGTCGAAAAAGGACAGACACCAAGCTAGTAGTAATTATTTGTGAATTTGTGATAAATGTCTTGACAGTAACTCTTAAGTTATTGAAGATAAATTTCACGTCTTATTATTTCGAAAATGCATAATTGTCTACAAGGTTGTTTAATAAGTACCGTATGGTTTATTCAATATAATGGTTGTTGGTAAATATATGGACACAGAAATGCGTAATTCCGAACGCCAATATAAGGAAAAATCAATGTGTTCCTGTCCATATCTTTAGGTTTTCATGTAGGAGAGTCAGTAGGTTCCTGCATTCTCCATACCGAGCCTGATCAATCATTGCAACACCATCTAGTTCGTCAAGCGCTTCGTCATAGCGTGTCTTCGCCACCTGGATTGCTGTCACGTGGTCTTCTTTCATTTCGTGGAGAAATACCGAGTAGTTCAAAGCAAGTCCAAGACGCAGCGGATGAGTATCGGAAAGCCCTATTTCTGCCCTAGCATGTGCTTCTGAAATTATGAATAAATAATCCGTGTTTTTCTCTGACATTTAATTAGTTTAATTTAATTTAATTAGCGCCGAATTTCCAGAAGTCGACTATTCCATGTTCAAAATCGGACTACTCAATTGTTCATGTAATAAGAGCTTTATATTTATTTTCAAACTTTAAGGCACGCAATGCTGATTTCTGTCAGACAGCTCGTGACGAGCTGACTCACCCGAATCCCTATCGTTTGCAAACACCTCAAGATTGCCATTGGCGCTAAAAGAGTTAAGGAATTACATAGGACCAATGATGCTAAAATGTAATGCACCGTTGTTTTGATTAAAAGGTCCTTGGTTCGAATCTTGTGAGCGAGGTCAACCTTATAAACATTATAGGGAATTCTCACAAGAAGCGGCATTATATAACTTAAATACTGTTAAAAACGGCGTAAAATAAAATGGAGCTTTATACCTTTATAAGCTGCGTCTGCTATATTGACATGATTGGTAGCCATTGTTTTATTGTCAATAGTCACTTCCGCTATGTATCGAGCGTAATCTCCTTTCATTTTATAATAAAATACCGCAGCTTCATCCTCCATGGTTTTCATAATCAGCTTTGTGTCCAAAAGCTTTAACAACTCTTTACAAATTCCGACCAGTTCGTTCTCAATGGCCTGTCTGTAAGCCTTAGCCATCTCCATTCTGCGTGAATGATTCCCGTCCCTTTCCATGTTCTCTATTTTACACACGTTGCGCCAGCCGGTACGCCTCGCACCAACGCAGTTCTTGAATGCAACAGATAGAAGGTCTCTCTCTTCTTCGGTCAATGGTTTGGACGGGGTAGTTCTTTGTGCTACGAGTTTGATTGCTTGCATCATCTCGTCGTGGCGTCCCATTCTCGAACAAAGATCCGCCTTGCTCTTCAGTCTCTCTCGCTCTGTGGCGTTTGATGTTGTCATTGTATTCCTGGATTCCGTGTTCGACTTTACGACGTAAAGCTTTTTCTTAGAAAAAAGAGAGAGAAATGTGGTATTGTTGTTTCTGCGTACACTAGACTCATGCGAGCTTGTGCATCCACACAGTCTCACCAGAGTCTTGAGTGTCCGTTTCCATCAACTACTTTATCAAATGCACCTTTTGACAAGAAACAGTTTGATTGATGTCGAGTTTAACGTCGTTTTCAGGTATTTCATTGTCAGTTCAGATAACCCAGCTCGGCCAATTTTCTTTCCGTCGTTTGACAAAAGTCATTGTGACATGCGTCATTCGTCTTTTACCAATACGCTGTTTAACAGTCTATGTGGAAAAGCAGCCAGTTGCTTGGAAAGTATGTTGTGTGGTGTACTGGTGTGGTTAAACCAGGAAACGCAAGAGTAAGTGAAATGGTCGCCGTATTATGACTGAAAAATTGTTGAAAAACGGCGTTAAACCCTAATCAATCAATCAGTTAAGATAAAGTGTGTATTCTTGATTGTTCGCAAAAAGATAAATGAAGACACACTACTAGGTAGCCATTGTTTAAAGTATGTTTTCTTGATTGTTCGCAAAAAGAGAAATGAAGACACACTACTAGGTAGCCATTGTTTAAAGTATGTTTTCTTGATTGTTCGAAAAAAGAGAAATGAAGACACACTACTAGGTAGCCATTGTTTAAAGTGTGTTTTCTTGATTGTTCGCAAAAAGAGAAATGAAGACACACTACTAGGTAGCCATTGTTTAAAGTATGTTTTCTTGATTGTTCGAAAAAAGAGAAATGAAGACACACTACTAGGTAGCCATTGTTTAAAGTATGTTTTCTTGATTGTTCGAAAAAAAGAGAAATGAAGACACACTACTAGGTAGCCATTGTTTAAAGTATGTTTTCTTGATTGTTCGCAAGAGAATGAAGACACACTACTAGGTAGCCATTGTTTAAAGTATGTTTTCTTGATTGTTCGAAAAAAGAGAAATGAAGACACACTACTAGGTAGCCATTGTTTAAAGTATGTTTTCTTGATTGTTCGCAAAAAGAGAAATGAAGACACACTACTAGGTAGCCATTGTTTAAAGTATGTTTTCTTGATTGTTCGCAAAAAGAGAAATGAAGACACACTACTAGGTAGCCATTGTTTAAAGTATGTTTTCTTGATTGTTCGAAAAAAAAGAGAAATGAAGACACACTACTAGGTAGCCATTGTTTAAAGTATGTTTTCTTGATTGTTCGCAACAAGAGAAATGAAGACACACTACTAGGTAGCCATTGTTTAAAGTATGTTTTGTTGATTGTTCGCAAAAAGAGAAATGGAGACACACTACTAGGTAGCCATTGTTTAAAGTATGTTTTGTTGATTGTTCGAAAAAAGAGAAATGAAGACACACTACTAGGTAGCCATTGTTTAAAGTGTGTTTTCTTGATTGTTCGCAAAAAGAGAAATGAAGACACACTACTAGGTAGCCATTGTTTAAAGTATGTTTTCTTGATTGTTCGCAAGAGAATGAAAACACACTACTAGGTAGCCATTGTTTAAAGTATGTTTTCTTGATTGTTCGAAAAAAGAGAAATGAAGACACACTACTAGGTAGCCATTGTTTAAAGTATGTTTTCTTGATTGTTCGCAAAAAGAGAAATGAAGACACACTACTAGGTAGCCATTGTTTAAAGTATGTTTTCTTGATTGTTCGCAAAAAGAGAAATGAAGACACACTACTAGGTAGCCATTGTTTAAAGTATGTTTTCTTGAGTGTTCGCAAGAGAATGAAGACACACTACTAGGTAGCCATTGTTTAAAGTATGTTTTCTTGAGTGTTCGCAAAAAGAGAAATGAAGACACACTACTAGGTAGCCATTGTTTAAAGTATGTTTTCTTGATTGTTCGCAAAAAGAGAAATGAAGACACACTACTAGTAGCCATTGTTTAAAGTGTGTTTTCTTGATTGTTCGCGAAAAAGAGAAATGAAGACACACTACTAGGTAGCCATTGTTTAAAGTATGTTTTCTTGATTGTTCGCAAAAAGAGAAATGAAGACACACAACTTGCTAGCCAATTTAACTTTAAATGATGTCAAATTGGAGATGATTTAAGAACCCAAATCGTTAAACTCGGCTCATCCGTATATATATATATATATGTGAGCCGTTTCACGAGAAAACTAACAGAATGGACTCTGCGGAATGTATTTACCCATATCAGCCTGCGCATTCCGCGTAGGCTATTCCGGGCCGGCATATTCCGTCTCAGGGGACAGAGTAATGATTCCTAAAACAAGAGTCCGGGTTGACCTGCGCGCCATGCTTAGGTTGATCCGGGTCGATCATTTACGTAGAGTCCACAATGTTGGTTTTCTCGTGGAACGGCTCATATATACTATATACTATACTGTTTATTTGATTCTCCTCACTTCCCGTATTTCTTTCATATTCAGGCGCATTTTTAAACATCTCCAGCAGACGACATTTAAAAACACTGATGCAAAAGATGAAAATGGCCAGAATGAGCAAATTCTGCTTTTGCTACAATAAAAATTATTTTTAACTACATTCAATAAATCAAACTTTCATTTATTGAGTGACATTTTCAATATGTTGGCGCATGCTGCAGATTTGTCTTATGTGAGAAAGGGCTAATTCTTTACGGACGAATTCAGTTTGCATATACGGGAAATGTAAACTTATTACACCTCCTCTCCTCTTTACTATATGTATTTAGGGAACTCCCTATATATATCGATACAGAAATAATCAATAATTCCGACAAAATAAGTGAATGTAAAGAAATATTTAATCCGATTGAATGATAATTTGGTGTATTACGCCGATTATAAAAAAAAATCAGTTAAACATCACTGCGTTTCCTGGGTAAAGTACCAATACTACTGATCTGTTTATCCTTAAACCAGACCGTCAGACGTAATGCTAACCCCGCAACCCTGAGCGCTAAGGAGGGCAGCCATTGTTTCCATCTTTAAAATATTTGGTATGACCCGGTCGATGATCGGACCATCAACCCCCCGCACCCCCGAGCCGGTCTGAGTTATCTGATAGCGACAAATTACTTCAACTCTTTCTCTACTTATTGTAAGCTGTGAATATTTGGAATTAAATTAGCTGCTTTTAACACATATTTTATGTGACATGACTATTCAATTCCAATGTGATTGCTTAATATATTTAAGAGAAGAAGAAGAAGAAGAAGAAGAAGAAGAAGAAGAAGAAGAAGAAGAAGAAGAAGAAGAAGAAGAAGAAGAAGAAGAAGAAGAAGAAGAAGAAGAAGAAGAAGAAGAAGAAGAAGAAGAAGAAGAAGAAGAAGAAGAAGAAGAAGAAGAAGAAGAAGAAGAAGAAGAAGAAGAAGAAGAAGAAGAAGAAAATGAATTATATATACTTACTTACTTAATATTGTTTAGTTACCCTTCCGAATACATAAATATTTCATACAACACCTTTGTATACTTCCATTATTTAAACGCGTTCTCTGTAAAGGTTATTAGGTTCCTGACTGTGTTCTAATATGTAGCTATCTCTTCTCTCTAACACAAATAACCGGTGTTGACGCGTTCACTACGGTTAAATTAACAACATATTGAGGAAAGGAGAGTATATTACACAATATGTCAAAAGTGTAATGTCATGTTTTTACATGTGTTTTAAAGTTGGATGATTATTTCATAAAGAACAACTTTTCAATATATCAAGGCATGAGAGAGGGCTAGTTTGTTATTTCATCCCAAGTCGTCAACCCCTTTCCCATTTTGCGGACGCATTTTTGATGCATCTCCAGCAGACGATTTTTGATAACATTGTGGCAAAAGGATCATTATGATCAATTTCTCCTTTTGCCACAACATTTTCAACACGTCTTAATAATTAAATTTTCATTAATAGGGGATTTTATAAGTTTTTGCTAAGATGTTTTCGAAGACGTCTGCTGCAAAATTTATCTTACGTGGGAGGAAAGCGTTAAAGAACACACAATTTATTCCTATATTGATTTCAGAAAATGTATTCACTTCTACAGTATATAACAATAACAGAACCACATTTTCTTAATGTAATACATAAAGTGTTCAAATAAAATCACTCCCATTAAATGTAAATAAACCAAACCAAATTCAATAAGGGCAATTTTAAAGATTGAAACCGCACCAAAACAAAATCGGGTGTGTCTTTTTAATTAATTCCACCATCGCGTCCTAGATTGAACAAGTATAGTTAGGTTCCACTGCATTGGTATTACCAAACGTCCTCACCCATTTTTTAAACGTCTGTTATTTGTCCATGACAATATAACTCTCGCGTGATGAATGGAATACATGTGTATATAAAAAAGGTCATTTTATTATATAGCTTTAAACTCTTTCTGCGCCAAAGGCAATATTGAGGCTTTTGTAAACAATACTGATACAGGCGAGTCAGCTCGTAACGATCTGTCTCACCTGAAATCAGCATTGTTTGCTTTTTATTTATCAAATTAGTCCAACACTTTTATTACATGAGAAATGGAAGACGCCCGATTTTTGAACATGGAATAGTCTACTTCAAACAATTCGGCGCTGAAAGAGTTAAGTAAAACTGATCTTGTTCTTCACATTTCCCTGAGTGTGTGGAGCTTTACGCCGCTCTTCAACAACTGTTCTGTTATATCGCGGCGTTTCCCTGGATAAGTTACCCAGTACTCTACCGGTCCATTTTATCCTGACACCAGCCAGTCAGTCGTAATGTATATCACGGCGTTTCCTGGGTAAGGTTACCCAGTACTCTACCGGGTCCATTTATCTTGACACCAGCCAGTCAGTCGTAACGCTTACTAACCCAACAATCCTGAGTTACCACAAAAAGGTAAGGGTCCTTACTACCGTTGCTAACAGACTTGGATATGAGCCGTCGCAAGGTGAACACAGTCATAAACAATGTCAGTTAACTACAATCAAACCTGTACTAACGACCACCTTTGTTTTGCAACCCACATGTTTTAGTTCGCAAATAACTAATGTTCTGCATAAATGACCCTGCAATTAAAGACCTGACACCTGTGAACGAAGACCATGTGGTTGTCTTCCCATGGTTGGGTCGTTATACAAAAGGTTACCCTGTAAAATGTAAATAGTATATAGTTGAAGCATTCACTCCCAGCTACAGTTCAATTTACGCGGACGCTTTGTGTCTAAGAACATAGATAAAGTAAGACCAAAAGTATAAGGCAGCACTAGCTAGCACGAACCGTCATTATTTCGTATAAAGATCGACTGTCAAAGACTCGTTTTCTACTGAAGCGCCTACGTGTGTAGAGTCAACTCTTTCACTACCGAATTCCACAATGTCGACTCCTTCCATGTTGATAATTGGACCATTTCATTTTTCGTCCAAGGTGAAACATTTAATGACTAAGTGGCAGACAATGCAGATTTCAAGATTGACAGCTCCGAAAGCCTTTAACTCTTTCAGCACCGAATTGTTTAAAGAAGACTCTTCCATGTTCAAAATTGGGCGTCTCCATTTGTCATGTAATAGAAGTTGGGGACTATTTTGATAACCAAAACGCAAAACAATGCTGATTTCAGGTGAGACAGCTCGTTACGAGTCTGACTCACGCTGAATCAGTATTTTTTTTCAAAAAAGCTCAATTTTGCCTTTGGCGCTGAAAGAGTTAATGACCTTTGACAGCGAAAGAGTTAATTAAAATTCGCACACATCTTTTCAAAGCTGTCGAATAGAGCCCTTTTGGTTGAAAATACAACTCTATTTCATCGATGGTTCGACATATTGATATATTTATAATTGAATTTCTAATCGGATAACCAAAAATGAATTAATCCTTACCCTGGGTGTAGGCGACTCTAAACAGCGGTGTGTGTGTAATCTACTTGACTTCATACACACTATAGACATAGTATGTAGTCTAGTCTGGGTCTACATTGTAAGCTACTTATGTATTATTTAGCTAAATTACTGCATGTTTATAACAAGAGGACCCAG
>JASEVX010000079.1:0-35319 GCA_031761405.1 Serripes groenlandicus | reverse complement strand
CTGTGTCTCGAGCCCAGTCTGCCACCGGTGGCCGGTTTTGTCCTACTCTACTCTTCAAAATCGTGCAGCGGTGTCGGACTGTGTCTCGAGCCCAGTCTGCCACCGGTGGCCGGTTTTGTCCTACTCTACTCTTCAAAATCGTGCAGCGGTGTCGGACTGTGTCTCGAGCCCAGTCTGCCACCGGTGGCCGGTTTTGTCCTACTCTACTCTTCAAAATCGTGCAGCGGTGTCGGACTGTGTCTCGAGCCCAGTCTGCCACCGGTGGCCGGTTTTGTCCTACTCTACTCTTCAAAATCGTGCAGCGGTGTCGGACTGTGTCTCGAGCCCAGTCTGCCACCGGTGGCCGGTTTTGTCCTACTCTACTCTTCAAAATCGTGCAGCGGTGTCGGACTGTGTCTCGAGCCCAGTCTGCCACCGGTGGCCGGTTTTGTCCTACTCTACTCTTCAAAATCGTGCAGCGGTGTCGGACTGTGTCTCGAGCCCAGTCTGCCACCGGTGGCCGGTTTTGTCCTACTCTACTCTTCAAAATCGTGCAGCGGTGTCGGACTGTGTCTCGAGCCCAGTCTGCCACCGGTGGCCGGTTTTGTCCTACTCTACTCTTCAAAATCGTGCAGCGGTGTCGGACTGTGTCTCGAGCCCAGTCTGCCACCGGTGGCCGGTTTTGTCCTACTCTACTCTTCAAAATCGTGCAGCGGTGTCGGACTGTGTCTCGAGCCCAGTCTGCCACCGGTGGCCGGTTTTGTCCTACTCTACTCTTCAAAATCGTGCAGCGGTGTCGGACTGTGTCTCGAGCCCAGTCTGCCACCGGTGGCCGGTTTTGTCCTACTCTACTCTTCAAAATCGTGCAGCGGTGTCGGACTGTGTCTCGAGCCCAGTCTGCCACCGGTGGCCGGTTTTGTCCTACTCTACTCTTCAAAATCGTGCAGCGGTGTCGGACTGTGTCTCGAGCCCAGTCTGCCACCGGTGGCCGGTTTTGTCCTACTCTACTCTTCAAAATCGTGCAGCGGTGTCGGACTGTGTCTCGAGCCCAGTCTGCCACCGGTGGCCGGTTTTGTCCTACTCTACTCTTCAAAATCGTGCAGCGGTGTCGGACTGTGTCTCGAGCCCAGTCTGCCACCGGTGGCCGGTTTTGTCCTACTCTACTCTTCAAAATCGTGCAGCGGTGTCGGACTGTGTCTCGAGCCCAGTCTGCCACCGGTGGCCGGTTTTGTCCTACTCTACTCTTCAAAATCGTGCAGCGGTGTCGGACTGTGTCTCGAGCCCAGTCTGCCACCGGTGGCCGGTTTTGTCCTACTCTACTCTTCAAAATCGTGCAGCGGTGTCGGACTGTGTCTCGAGCCCAGTCTGCCACCGGTGGCCGGTTTTGTCCTACTCTACTCTTCAAAATCGTGCAGCGGTGTCGGACTGTGTCTCGAGCCCAGTCTGCCACCGGTGGCCGGTTTTGTCCTACTCTACTCTTCAAAATCGTGCAGCGGTGTCGGACTGTGTCTCGAGCCCAGTCTGCCACCGGTGGCCGGTTTTGTCCTACTCTACTCTTCAAAATCGTGCAGCGGTGTCGGACTGTGTCTCGAGCCCAGTCTGCCACCGGTGGCCGGTTTTGTCCTACTCTACTCTTCAAAATCGTGCAGCGGTGTCGGACTGTGTCTCGAGCCCAGTCTGCCACCGGTGGCCGGTTTTGTCCTACTCTACTCTTCAAAATCGTGCAGCGGTGTCGGACTGTGTCTCGAGCCCAGTCTGCCACCGGTGGCCGGTTTTGTCCTACTCTACTCTTCAAAATCGTGCAGCGGTGTCGGACTGTGTCTCGAGCCCAGTCTGCCACCGGTGGCCGGTTTTGTCCTACTCTACTCTTCAAAATCGTGCAGCGGTGTCGGACTGTGTCTCGAGCCCAGTCTGCCACCGGTGGCCGGTTTTGTCCTACTCTACTCTTCAAAATCGTGCAGCGGTGTCGGACTGTGTCTCGAGCCCAGTCTGCCACCGGTGGCCGGTTTTGTCCTACTCTACTCTTCAAAATCGTGCAGCGGTGTCGGACTGTGTCTCGAGCCCAGTCTGCCACCGGTGGCCGGTTTTGTCCTACTCTACTCTTCAAAATCGTGCAGCGGTGTCGGACTGTGTCTCGAGCCCAGTCTGCCACCGGTGGCCGGTTTTGTCCTACTCTACTCTTCAAAATCGTGCAGCGGTGTCGGACTGTGTCTCGAGCCCAGTCTGCCACCGGTGGCCGGTTTTGTCCTACTCTACTCTTCAAAATCGTGCAGCGGTGTCGGACTGTGTCTCGAGCCCAGTCTGCCACCGGTGGCCGGTTTTGTCCTACTCTACTCTTCAAAATCGTGCAGCGGTGTCGGACTGTGTCTCGAGCCCAGTCTGCCACCGGTGGCCGGTTTTGTCCTACTCTACTCTTCAAAATCGTGCAGCGGTGTCGGACTGTGTCTCGAGCCCAGTCTGCCACCGGTGGCCGGTTTTGTCCTACTCTACTCTTCAAAATCGTGCAGCGGTGTCGGACTGTGTCTCGAGCCCAGTCTGCCACCGGTGGCCGGTTTTGTCCTACTCTACTCTTCAAAATCGTGCAGCGGTGTCGGACTGTGTCTCGAGCCCAGTCTGCCACCGGTGGCCGGTTTTGTCCTACTCTACTCTTCAAAATCGTGCAGCGGTGTCGGACTGTGTCTCGAGCCCAGTCTGCCACCGGTGGCCGGTTTTGTCCTACTCTACTCTTCAAAATCGTGCAGCGGTGTCGGACTGTGTCTCGAGCCCAGTCTGCCACCGGTGGCCGGTTTTGTCCTACTCTACTCTTCAAAATCGTGCAGCGGTGTCGGACTGTGTCTCGAGCCCAGTCTGCCACCGGTGGCCGGTTTTGTCCTACTCTACTCTTCAAAATCGTGCAGCGGTGTCGGACTGTGTCTCGAGCCCAGTCTGCCACCGGTGGCCGGTTTTGTCCTACTCTACTCTTCAAAATCGTGCAGCGGTGTCGGACTGTGTCTCGAGCCCAGTCTGCCACCGGTGGCCGGTTTTGTCCTACTCTACTCTTCAAAATCGTGCAGCGGTGTCGGACTGTGTCTCGAGCCCAGTCTGCCACCGGTGGCCGGTTTTGTCCTACTCTACTCTTCAAAATCGTGCAGCGGTGTCGGACTGTGTCTCGAGCCCAGTCTGCCACCGGTGGCCGGTTTTGTCCTACTCTACTCTTCAAAATCGTGCAGCGGTGTCGGACTGTGTCTCGAGCCCAGTCTGCCACCGGTGGCCGGTTTTGTCCTACTCTACTCTTCAAAATCGTGCAGCGGTGTCGGACTGTGTCTCGAGCCCAGTCTGCCACCGGTGGCCGGTTTTGTCCTACTCTACTCTTCAAAATCGTGCAGCGGTGTCGGACTGTGTCTCGAGCCCAGTCTGCCACCGGTGGCCGGTTTTGTCCTACTCTCTTCAAAATCGTGCAGCGGTGTCGGACTGTGTCTCGAGCCCAGTCTGCCACCGGTGGCCGGTTTTGTCCTACTCTACTCTTCAAAATCGTGCAGCGGTGTCGGACTGTGTCTCGAGCCCAGTCTGCCACCGGTGGCCGGTTTTGTCCTACTCTACTCTTCAAAATCGTGCAGCGGTGTCGGACTGTGTCTCGAGCCCAGTCTGCCACCGGTGGCCGGTTTTGTCCTACTCTACTCTTCAAAATCGTGCAGCGGTGTCGGACTGTGTCTCGAGCCCAGTCTGCCACCGGTGGCCGGTTTTGTCCTACTCTACTCTTCAAAATCGTGCAGCGGTGTCGGACTGTGTCTCGAGCCCAGTCTGCCACCGGTGGCCGGTTTTGTCCTACTCTACTCTTCAAAATCGTGCAGCGGTGTCGGACTGTGTCTCGAGCCCAGTCTGCCACCGGTGGCCGGTTTTGTCCTACTCTACTCTTCAAAATCGTGCAGCGGTGTCGGACTGTGTCTCGAGCCCAGTCTGCCACCGGTGGCCGGTTTTGTCCTACTCTACTCTTCAAAATCGTGCAGCGGTGTCGGACTGTGTCTCGAGCCCAGTCTGCCACCGGTGGCCGGTTTTGTCCTACTCTACTCTTCAAAATCGTGCAGCGGTGTCGGACTGTGTCTCGAGCCCAGTCTGCCACCGGTGGCCGGTTTTGTCCTACTCTACTCTTCAAAATCGTGCAGCGGTGTCGGACTGTGTCTCGAGCCCAGTCTGCCACCGGTGGCCGGTTTTGTCCTACTCTACTCTTCAAAATCGTGCAGCGGTGTCGGACTGTGTCTCGAGCCCAGTCTGCCACCGGTGGCCGGTTTTGTCCTACTCTACTCTTCAAAATCGTGCAGCGGTGTCGGACTGTGTCTCGAGCCCAGTCTGCCACCGGTGGCCGGTTTTGTCCTACTCTACTCTTCAAAATCGTGCAGCGGTGTCGGACTGTGTCTCGAGCCCAGTCTGCCACCGGTGGCCGGTTTTGTCCTACTCTACTCTTCAAAATCGTGCAGCGGTGTCGGACTGTGTCTCGAGCCCAGTCTGCCACCGGTGGCCGGTTTTGTCCTACTCTACTCTTCAAAATCGTGCAGCGGTGTCGGACTGTGTCTCGAGCCCAGTCTGCCACCGGTGGCCGGTTTTGTCCTACTCTACTCTTCAAAATCGTGCAGCGGTGTCGGACTGTGTCTCGAGCCCAGTCTGCCACCGGTGGCCGGTTTTGTCCTACTCTACTCTTCAAAATCGTGCAGCGGTGTCGGACTGTGTCTCGAGCCCAGTCTGCCACCGGTGGCCGGTTTTGTCCTACTCTACTCTTCAAAATCGTGCAGCGGTGTCGGACTGTGTCTCGAGCCCAGTCTGCCACCGGTGGCCGGTTTTGTCCTACTCTACTCTTCAAAATCGTGCAGCGGTGTCGGACTGTGTCTCGAGCCCAGTCTGCCACCGGTGGCCGGTTTTGTCCTACTCTACTCTTCAAAATCGTGCAGCGGTGTCGGACTGTGTCTCGAGCCCAGTCTGCCACCGGTGGCCGGTTTTGTCCTACTCTACTCTTCAAAATCGTGCAGCGGTGTCGGACTGTGTCTCGAGCCCAGTCTGCCACCGGTGGCCGGTTTTGTCCTACTCTACTCTTCAAAATCGTGCAGCGGTGTCGGACTGTGTCTCGAGCCCAGTCTGCCACCGGTGGCCGGTTTTGTCCTACTCTACTCTTCAAAATCGTGCAGCGGTGTCGGACTGTGTCTCGAGCCCAGTCTGCCACCGGTGGCCGGTTTTGTCCTACTCTACTCTTCAAAATCGTGCAGCGGTGTCGGACTGTGTCTCGAGCCCAGTCTGCCACCGGTGGCCGGTTTTGTCCTACTCTACTCTTCAAAATCGTGCAGCGGTGTCGGACTGTGTCTCGAGCCCAGTCTGCCACCGGTGGCCGGTTTTGTCCTACTCTACTCTTCAAAATCGTGCAGCGGTGTCGGACTGTGTCTCGAGCCCAGTCTGCCACCGGTGGCCGGTTTTGTCCTACTCTACTCTTCAAAATCGTGCAGCGGTGTCGGACTGTGTCTCGAGCCCAGTCTGCCACCGGTGGCCGGTTTTGTCCTACTCTACTCTTCAAAATCGTGCAGCGGTGTCGGACTGTGTCTCGAGCCCAGTCTGCCACCGGTGGCCGGTTTTGTCCTACTCTACTCTTCAAAATCGTGCAGCGGTGTCGGACTGTGTCTCGAGCCCAGTCTGCCACCGGTGGCCGGTTTTGTCCTACTCTACTCTTCAAAATCGTGCAGCGGTGTCGGACTGTGTCTCGAGCCCAGTCTGCCACCGGTGGCCGGTTTTGTCCTACTCTACTCTTCAAAATCGTGCAGCGGTGTCGGACTGTGTCTCGAGCCCAGTCTGCCACCGGTGGCCGGTTTTGTCCTACTCTACTCTTCAAAATCGTGCAGCGGTGTCGGACTGTGTCTCGAGCCCAGTCTGCCACCGGTGGCCGGTTTTGTCCTACTCTACTCTTCAAAATCGTGCAGCGGTGTCGGACTGTGTCTCGAGCCCAGTCTGCCACCGGTGGCCGGTTTTGTCCTACTCTACTCTTCAAAATCGTGCAGCGGTGTCGGACTGTGTCTCGAGCCCAGTCTGCCACCGGTGGCCGGTTTTGTCCTACTCTACTCTTCAAAATCGTGCAGCGGTGTCGGACTGTGTCTCGAGCCCAGTCTGCCACCGGTGGCCGGTTTTGTCCTACTCTACTCTTCAAAATCGTGCAGCGGTGTCGGACTGTGTCTCGAGCCCAGTCTGCCACCGGTGGCCGGTTTTGTCCTACTCTACTCTTCAAAATCGTGCAGCGGTGTCGGACTGTGTCTCGAGCCCAGTCTGCCACCGGTGGCCGGTTTTGTCCTACTCTACTCTTCAAAATCGTGCAGCGGTGTCGGACTGTGTCTCGAGCCCAGTCTGCCACCGGTGGCCGGTTTTGTCCTACTCTACTCTTCAAAATCGTGCAGCGGTGTCGGACTGTGTCTCGAGCCCAGTCTGCCACCGGTGGCCGGTTTTGTCCTACTCTACTCTTCAAAATCGTGCAGCGGTGTCGGACTGTGTCTCGAGCCCAGTCTGCCACCGGTGGCCGGTTTTGTCCTACTCTACTCTTCAAAATCGTGCAGCGGTGTCGGACTGTGTCTCGAGCCCAGTCTGCCACCGGTGGCCGGTTTTGTCCTACTCTACTCTTCAAAATCGTGCAGCGGTGTCGGACTGTGTCTCGAGCCCAGTCTGCCACCGGTGGCCGGTTTTGTCCTACTCTACTCTTCAAAATCGTGCAGCGGTGTCGGACTGTGTCTCGAGCCCAGTCTGCCACCGGTGGCCGGTTTTGTCCTACTCTACTCTTCAAAATCGTGCAGCGGTGTCGGACTGTGTCTCGAGCCCAGTCTGCCACCGGTGGCCGGTTTTGTCCTACTCTACTCTTCAAAATCGTGCAGCGGTGTCGGACTGTGTCTCGAGCCCAGTCTGCCACCGGTGGCCGGTTTTGTCCTACTCTACTCTTCAAAATCGTGCAGCGGTGTCGGACTGTGTCTCGAGCCCAGTCTGCCACCGGTGGCCGGTTTTGTCCTACTCTACTCTTCAAAATCGTGCAGCGGTGTCGGACTGTGTCTCGAGCCCAGTCTGCCACCGGTGGCCGGTTTTGTCCTACTCTACTCTTCAAAATCGTGCAGCGGTGTCGGACTGTGTCTCGAGCCCAGTCTGCCACCGGTGGCCGGTTTTGTCCTACTCTACTCTTCAAAATCGTGCAGCGGTGTCGGACTGTGTCTCGAGCCCAGTCTGCCACCGGTGGCCGGTTTTGTCCTACTCTACTCTTCAAAATCGTGCAGCGGTGTCGGACTGTGTCTCGAGCCCAGTCTGCCACCGGTGGCCGGTTTTGTCCTACTCTACTCTTCAAAATCGTGCAGCGGTGTCGGACTGTGTCTCGAGCCCAGTCTGCCACCGGTGGCCGGTTTTGTCCTACTCTACTCTTCAAAATCGTGCAGCGGTGTCGGACTGTGTCTCGAGCCCAGTCTGCCACCGGTGGCCGGTTTTGTCCTACTCTACTCTTCAAAATCGTGCAGCGGTGTCGGACTGTGTCTCGAGCCCAGTCTGCCACCGGTGGCCGGTTTTGTCCTACTCTACTCTTCAAAATCGTGCAGCGGTGTCGGACTGTGTCTCGAGCCCAGTCTGCCACCGGTGGCCGGTTTTGTCCTACTCTACTCTTCAAAATCGTGCAGCGGTGTCGGACTGTGTCTCGAGCCCAGTCTGCCACCGGTGGCCGGTTTTGTCCTACTCTACTCTTCAAAATCGTGCAGCGGTGTCGGACTGTGTCTCGAGCCCAGTCTGCCACCGGTGGCCGGTTTTGTCCTACTCTACTCTTCAAAATCGTGCAGCGGTGTCGGACTGTGTCTCGAGCCCAGTCTGCCACCGGTGGCCGGTTTTGTCCTACTCTACTCTTCAAAATCGTGCAGCGGTGTCGGACTGTGTCTCGAGCCCAGTCTGCCACCGGTGGCCGGTTTTGTCCTACTCTACTCTTCAAAATCGTGCAGCGGTGTCGGACTGTGTCTCGAGCCCAGTCTGCCACCGGTGGCCGGTTTTGTCCTACTCTACTCTTCAAAATCGTGCAGCGGTGTCGGACTGTGTCTCGAGCCCAGTCTGCCACCGGTGGCCGGTTTTGTCCTACTCTACTCTTCAAAATCGTGCAGCGGTGTCGGACTGTGTCTCGAGCCCAGTCTGCCACCGGTGGCCGGTTTTGTCCTACTCTACTCTTCAAAATCGTGCAGCGGTGTCGGACTGTGTCTCGAGCCCAGTCTGCCACCGGTGGCCGGTTTTGTCCTACTCTACTCTTCAAAATCGTGCAGCGGTGTCGGACTGTGTCTCGAGCCCAGTCTGCCACCGGTGGCCGGTTTTGTCCTACTCTCTTCAAAATCGTGCAGCGGTGTCGGACTGTGTCTCGAGCCCAGTCTGCCACCGGTGGCCGGTTTTGTCCTACTCTACTCTTCAAAATCGTGCAGCGGTGTCGGACTGTGTCTCGAGCCCAGTCTGCCACCGGTGGCCGGTTTTGTCCTACTCTACTCTTCAAAATCGTGCAGCGGTGTCGGACTGTGTCTCGAGCCCAGTCTGCCACCGGTGGCCGGTTTTGTCCTACTCTACTCTTCAAAATCGTGCAGCGGTGTCGGACTGTGTCTCGAGCCCAGTCTGCCACCGGTGGCCGGTTTTGTCCTACTCTACTCTTCAAAATCGTGCAGCGGTGTCGGACTGTGTCTCGAGCCCAGTCTGCCACCGGTGGCCGGTTTTGTCCTACTCTACTCTTCAAAATCGTGCAGCGGTGTCGGACTGTGTCTCGAGCCCAGTCTGCCACCGGTGGCCGGTTTTGTCCTACTCTACTCTTCAAAATCGTGCAGCGGTGTCGGACTGTGTCTCGAGCCCAGTCTGCCACCGGTGGCCGGTTTTGTCCTACTCTACTCTTCAAAATCGTGCAGCGGTGTCGGACTGTGTCTCGAGCCCAGTCTGCCACCGGTGGCCGGTTTTGTCCTACTCTACTCTTCAAAATCGTGCAGCGGTGTCGGACTGTGTCTCGAGCCCAGTCTGCCACCGGTGGCCGGTTTTGTCCTACTCTCTTCAAAATCGTGCAGCGGTGTCGGACTGTGTCTCGAGCCCAGTCTGCCACCGGTGGCCGGTTTTGTCCTACTCTCTTCAAAATCGTGCAGCGGTGTCGGACTGTGTCTCGAGCCCAGTCTGCCACCGGTGGCCGGTTTTGTCCTACTCTCTTCAAAATCGTGCAGCGGTGTCGGACTGTGTCTCGAGCCCAGTCTGCCACCGGTGGCCGGTTTTGTCCTACTCTCTTCAAAATCGTGCAGCGGTGTCGGACTGTGTCTCGAGCCCAGTCTGCCACCGGTAGCCGGTTTTGTCCTACTCTCTTCAAAATCGTGCAGCGGTGTCGGACTGTGTCTCGAGCCCAGTCTGCCACCGGTGGCCGGTTTTGTCCTACTCTCTTCAAAATCGTGCAGCGGTGTCGGACTGTGTCTCGAGCCCAGTCTGCCACCGGTGGCCGGTTTTGTCCTACTCTCTTCAAAATCGTGCAGCGGTGTCGGACTGTGTCTCGAGCCCAGTCTGCCACCGGTGGCCGGTTTTGTCCTACTCTACTCTACTCTTCAAAATCGTGCAGCGGTGTCGGACTGTGTCTCGAGCCCAGTCTGCCACCGGTGGCCGGTTTTGTCCTACTCTACTCTACTCTTCAAAATCGTGCAGCGGTGTCGGACTGTGTCTCGAGCCCAGTCTGCCACCGGTGGCCGGTTTTGTCCTACTCTACTCTACTCTTCAAAATCGTGCAGCGGTGTCGGACTGTGTCTCGAGCCCAGTCTGCCACAGGTGGCCGGTTTTGTCCTACTCTACTCTACTCTTCAAAATCGTGCAGCGGTGTCGGACTGTGTCTCGGGCCCAGTCTGCACCGGTGGCCGGTTTTGTCCTACCGTGTCGTACCGTACCATAACTGTGACTAATCACAAAGCCCTACAAGTAAAGACTAGCAGGTATCACTGTGGCTAACTTCAATGTCATACTAATAAAGACTAGCAGGTATAACTGTGACTAACTTCAATGTCATACTAGTAAAGACTATTTACTGTATTACTGTAGCTAAATGCAAGGTCCTTCTAGTACGGACTAGCAGGTATTACTGTGACTAACTGTAAGGTCCTACTAGTAAAGACTAGCTGGTATTATTGTGGCTAACTGCGAGGTCCTACTAGTACAGACTAGCTGGTATTACTATGAATAACTAAAAGACCGTACTAGTAAAGACTAGCAGGTGTTACTGAGGCTAACTGTAATGTCCTACTAGTACAGACTAGTAGGTATTACTATGCTGGTATTATTGTGGCTAACTGCGAGGTCCTACTTGTACACACTTGTAGGTTTAACTGTGGCTCACTAATTTGTTTTACTTGTACAGACAAGCAGGTATGACTGAGGCTAGCTGCAAGGCCCTACTAGTAAGGACTGGCAGGGATTGATGTAGCTAACTACGATGCCCTTCTAGTATAGACTAGCTGGTATTAGCGTAACTAACCCCAAGGCCCGACTAGTAGAGACTAGCAGTTATTACTGTGGCTAACTTCAAGGTCATACTAGTAAAGACACGCTGGTATTACTGTGACTAACCGCACGGCCCTAATAATAAAGTCGAGCAGGTATAACTGTGGATAACTGCAAAGTCCTACTAGTAAAGACTCGCAGGTATTACTGTGGCTAATTGCAAGGTTCTTCTAGTACAGACTAGCTGGTATTACTGTGACTTACCGCAAGGCCCGACTAGTAGAGACTAGCAGGTATTACTGTGACTAACTACAAGGTTCTTCTAGTAAAGACTAGCAGGTATTACTGTGACTAACCGCAATGTCCTTCTTGTAAAGACTAGCTGGTATTGCTTTGGATAACACCAAGGTCTGTACAAGTAAAACCTTTTAGTTAGCCACATTTATACCTGCTTGTCTGTACAAGTAAAACCTTTTAGTTAGCCACAGTTAAACCTGCTACAAGTAGGACCTTGCAGTTAGCCACAATAATACCAATTAGTCTGTACTAGTAGGACCACGTAGTTGGCCACAGTAATACCTGTTAGTCTTTACTAGTAGGACCTTGCGGTTAGTTACAGTAATACCTGCTAGTATGTAACTCCAAGGTCATACTAGTAAAGACTAGCTGGCATTATTCCGGATGGCCCTAATAGTAAAGTCCAACAGGTATAACTGTGGCTAACTGCAAGGTCCTACTAGTACAGTATAGCAGGTATTACTGTGGTTAACTGCAAAGTGCTACTAGTAACGACTTTGCAGGTATTACTGTGGCTAATTGCAAGGTTCTTCTAGTACAGACTAGCATGTATTACTGTGGCTTATTACAAAGTCCTACTATTAAAGACTAGCGGGTATTACTGTAGCTGACTGCACGGTCCTACTAGAACAGACTAGCACGTATTACAAGGTCCGACTAGTAAAGACTCGCAGGTATTACTGTTACTAACCGCAAGTCGTCCCTACTAATACAGACTAGCAAGTATTACTGCAACTAAGCGCAAGGTCCTTCTAGTACAGACTAGCTGGTATTACTGTGGATAGCTACAGGGTACTATATGTACATACTAGCAGGTATTACTGTGGCTAACTACAAGGTCCTACTAGTAAAGACTAGCAGGTATTACTGTAGCTGACTGCAAGGTCCTACTAAATCTGACTAGCAGGTATTACTTTGGCTAACTACAATGTCCTACTAGTACATACTAGCTGGTATTACTGTGACTAACTACAAGGCCGTACTAGTAAAGACTAGCAGGTATTACTGTGGTTAACTGCGGGTGCTCTTCAAGTACAGGCTATATGGTATTACTGTGACTAACCGCAAGGCCCCACTAGTAAAGACTAGCAGGTATTCAGGGCTGTACAAAAGGAAATCAGCCACTTGTTCAGGACAAGTGACTTTCAGAATGCCTCTTGTCCTGCTTAGATTCTCACTTGTCCCACTTTTCTGCACACCAAGTTTAACATATGTTTACACAATAAACGTCTAAAAAGACGTGCTGGCCCCCTTTGGTAGTGACCAATTCAAATAACATTGACCTGAAGGGCAGCATTCAGTTAAAAAACTAAAATAAGAAAAGAGTATTTTTGGTGGAGCTGACAGATAGGAAAAAATTCAAGATTATTTTTCACTAGGTTATTTGAAATATTCTGAAAAAAATGTATGTATTTTATCCATATATATAAAAGATTCAAAAGCTATTGACAGAAATGTTTGAAACTTGAGACCACAAAATCAAATGATGCCATAAAACTCTTCAAATTGAAGATAACATGCAAAATAAAAAAGGTCAACGATTTAGGTCCCTCACCGAAACAGGGCAATGTACGATACGAGGGTCAGTTTTACAAAGAAAGCCATATTAAATAAGATTCAATTGTATTTACCAAAAGTTAAATTGATCAGGTTCAATGTATAGTTATCAAATCATAAAATATTGTCAAAAACAATGACAGACAACAAAACGTTAAATTTGTTTAATGTGTTGCGTTATTATTCGCAACATAGCCGCCATCTTCATTATTGCGCAATGTTAATCATGGTTCTCTACTCTGATAATTAGAAATCGGTAAACAGCGTTGAATGTAAACATCGGGGCCGTCAGGTATTGAACGTCATTGACCCAATTTCTCATTTCATCCAATGAATTCGCCAACTGTGGCCAACTGCAAGGTTCTTCTAGTACTACTATATTATTGCGGTTGCCCAAGGTGATACCTTATACTATGTACTACTAGAAACTTGCAGATGGCCACAGTAATACCTTATGATATGTACAACTAGAAGCTTGGGGTTGGCTACAGTGATACCTTATACTATGTACAACTAGAAGCTTGCGGTTCGCACAGTGATACCTTATGATATGTACAACTAGAAGCTTGCGGTTGGCCACAGTGATACCTTATAATATGTACAACTAGAAGCTTGCGGTTGGCCACAGTGATACCTTATAATATGTACAACTAGAAGCTTGCGGTTGGCCACAGTGATACCTTACTATATATACTGATGATTCTTGCGGTTGGCCACAGTGATACCTTATGATATGTACTACTAGATTCTTGCGATTGGCCACAGTGATACCTTATAATATATACTACTTGAAGCTTGCCGTTGGCCACAGTGATACTCGTTGTCTCTACTACAAGATTCGTGTAGTTGGTCACAGTAATTCCGTATAATAAGTACAACCAAATGCTTGCAGTTGGCCACGGCAATACTTTATAATAAGTTCCACAACATTCCTGCGGTTGACCAGAGTGATACCGTATAATATGTACTACTAGATTCATGCGGTTAGCCACAGTGATACCTTATGATATGTAATACTAGATTATTGCGGTCGGCCACAATGATATCTTATAGCATGTACAACTAGAATCTTGCGGTTGGACACAGTGGTACATTACAATATTTACTACTAGATGCTTGCGGTTGGCCAAAGTGATTCCTCATTGTATGTAGTACTATAAGCTCGGGGTCGGTCAGAGTCATTCTGTATAATGGTAAAACTAGGATCTTGTGGTTGGCCACAGTGATTCCTCATAGTGTGTAGTAGTAGTAAAAGCTTGCATTTGGCCATAGTGATTGTTCAAAGTCTGCAGTACTAGAAGCTTGCAGTTGGCCAGTGATTCGTTATAATATTGAGCATAAGAAGCTTGCAGTTGGCAACAGTGAATCTGTATAGTCTGTCGTACTAGAAGCTTGCGGTTGGCCACAGTGATTCTTTATAGGCTGTCGTACTAGAAGCTTTCAATTGGCCACAGTACTCCTTTATAGGATGTCGTACTAGAAGCATGCCGTTGGCCACAATGATTCTTTGTAGTCTGTAATACTAGAAGCTTGCAGTTGGCCACAGTGATTCTTTATAGTATGTAGTATTAGAAGTTTGTAGTTGGTCACAGTGATTCTGTATAATCTGTTTTACTAGAAAGAAGCTTGCAGTTCGCCTCAGTATTTTTGTTATTGTCTGTAGAAGCTTGCAATTGTCCACAGTGATTCTGTATAGTCTGTACTATTAGCGTGTGGTTGGCTACAGTTATTCTTTATAATATATCGTGTATCAAGTTTGCAGTTGGTCATAGTGATTCTGTATAGACTGCATTGCTAGAAGCATTCAGGTGGCCACATTTATTCTTTATAACATGTATTTCTAGCAGTTTGCAGTTGGCCACAGTTATACCTTATAACATGTACTTCTATTTGTATGCGTTTGGCCAGAGTGATACCTTAAAGTATGTACCATTAAATGAGTGTGGTTAGTCACAATGATTCTTTATAATTTGTTCTACTAGAAGCTTGCGGTTGGCCACAGTGATTCCGTATAGTCTGTAGTACTAGAAGCATGTGGTTGGTCACAGTGATTACTCTAAAGTATAAAACAATGTATGCAAAAGAGAAACTATTCAAGATGCGCAATTTTTGCTTATCCCACAACGTTTTTAGTGGTCATAACATGTCACAAAAGTATACATAATTTGTTTTTATATTTATCCTTTCATCCTCTTTTTCGTTATATATCAGAAAACTTAAAATACATTTTTAAACTGCCGTTTTTAACAATTTCTCAGTCATATCACGGCGGCCAGTTCACCTACTCATGCATTTCCTGGTTTTCTCACACCGGTACTCCACACAACAATCTTTCCAAGCATAGACATAGCCCATTGGTGGAAGATGAATGACGCATGTCGCATTGACTTTTGTCAATCGTTGGAAAGAAAGTTGGCCGAGCCGGGATTCGAACTCACAACCCCTGGATTGACAGCCCGTGTCGCTACCGACTGAGCTACCGGAGCTAGACTATTACTAAAAGGCATTGCCCATTTGTTTTACACCCATTCACATTCATAACATTCTTTTACGGATACTTATTAAAACTCTAAATCGAAATACGAGTCGCATAAGTTATTACTTAAAGGCATGGCCAATTTGTTTTACATACATTCACATTTATAACATCCTTTTATGGATACTCAATAAGACCCTAAATCGAAATACAAGTCGAATATGCCGTAAGTTATTACTAAAAGGCATGGCCTATTTGTTTTACATACATTCACATTTATAACATCCTTTTATGGATACTCAATAAGACCCTAAATCGAAATACGAGTCGAATATGCCGTAAGTTATTACTTAAAGGCATGGCCTATTTGTTTTATACCCATTCACATTTATAACATCCTTGTATGGATACTCAATAAGACCCTAAATCGAAATACGAGTCGAATATGCCGTAAGTTATTACTTAAAGACATCGCCCATTTGTTTTACAACCATTCACATTTATAACATCCTTTTATGGATACTCAATAAGACCCTAAATCGAAATACGAGTCACATATGCCGTAAGTTTTTACTAAAAGGCATGGCCCATTTGTTTTACACCCATTCACATTTATAACATCCTTTTATGGATACTCCTCAAGACCCCAAATCGAAATACGAGTCGCATATGCTAGTAAGTTATTACTTAAAGGCATGGCCCATTTGTTTTACACCCATTCACATTTATAACATCCTTTTATGGATACTCATTAAGACCCCGAATCGCCAGACGCGTCGAATATAGCGAGATGTGACTAAAAGTGTTAGCCCAATAGTTTTACACAAATTCACCTTTGTTCGATCTTTTGCCGGTGACTCGTCAAGACCCAAATCGAAAGACGTGGCTGATATGTCTTAAGTTATTACTAAAAGGCATGGCCCATTTGTTTAACACCCGTGCACATGTATTACAACTTTTTACGGATATAGTCGCTATGGCTCAGAATCGAAAGACGCGTCGCATATGCCTGAAGTTGTAACCGAAAGTGTTGGCCCACTTGTTTTACACCAAGTCACATTTTTTCGATCCTTTCATGTAGATTGATTAAGACGCCAAATCGCCAGACGCTTCGAATTCCCATTGTATACAGTTGTGACTAAACGTGTCTGCCCAATATTTTTACACGAATTAACCACGTTTAGTTAAAACACATCACGCATTAGCGGGACTTTTTATAAAACAAATTATAACTGATTTGACTTCCGAGCGAGGTACATCTCCATTCTAAATGTGTAAAAAATAAAAAAGATTGCCGCCAAATTGTCCAGCTGTAGCAGCCCCTACAAGAGGTAACGTCTGTCTGTTCACATTTTCCTACAAACAACTTCTCCTCCTAAACCAATGAACCAATTTCACACATGTTCATTGGGTGATCCTCATTCAAGGTTGTTCAAATTATTCTGATCCGTTGAAAAATATGACCGCCAGGGAGCGAAGCTTGTTTTCCTTTTTTTGTTTATACTGAAAAAACCATCTTGTCCAAAAATACTGGCCCGATTTAAAATAATTTGGCACAAATATTCCGTGGGTTCCCCTTTACCAAGATTTTTCAAATTAGTTCGATTCGTTGAAAAATATGGCCCCCACGTGACGGAGCTTGTTTTCTAAAAATGTATGTATATATATATAATAGTGAATCTTAAAAGGTTTCTTGTCTGATTTAAAATAAAATCGACACAAATGTTCCTTGGGTGACCCTCTACCAAGAATGTTGAAATTATTAGGATCCATGTATAAATATTACCACAATATGGTATTGCCCGTATGTATACATAGTATAACTTTATAACTTTAAAAAATCTTCTTGTACAAACATAAAGGTCTGATTTTAAAATAATTTGGCAGAAATGTTCCTTGAGGGAACCTCTAACAAGACTGTTGAAATTATATCAATCCATTGACGCGGCAGAGCGTATCATCTATAGCGTACTACAACGTATGCAATCGTATCACAACATAGCAGAACGTAGCACGGCGTTGTACAACGTAGAACACCGTAGCATAACGTAGAACACCGTAGCATAACGCAGCTCATAACGTAATACACCGTGTTACAGCGTATCATAACTTGCCATAGCGTGACATAACGCGGCACGAAGAACGTTGGAAAAACAAGGCGACAACGTGTCAGCAAACGCAACAGAACGTATCAACCGGCGGGGTACGCCCTATGTTCACGTTCTATTACGTGTTTGCTACGTTTCAGCTACGTTATACTACGTTGTATCACGTTCTCGCCACGTTGTTGTACGTTGTGGGGAAACGAGAGCGAATTTTGTCCAATACTAAAATTTCCACTTCACGTTTTGACACGTATGATCACGTTTTAGCAACATTGCTCTACGTTTGTTCACGTTGTAGCCACGTTTACCGACGTAGCTAAACGTGGCGGCCAAAACATGACACTTCGACTGGGGCATAACGTTGTTAATAAAAAGGTTGGCCTACTAGTTCTACACCTTTATTCGATCATTTAACGAAGAGTCATTAAGACCCCAAATCGAAAGACGGCGATGATGTCTTAATTTGTAACTTAAAGTGATGAACCACTAGATTTAGACCAAGTCACCTTTATTTGATCATTTTGTGGAGAGTCGCTAAGACGCCAAATCGTGTATGGTAATGTGTTATCTGGTAGGCTAACCCAGTTAGCACTATCCATACATTTATATATTGGGCGCGACCCGGGTTACCTTTCTCCCAATTTCATTAAAAGCAGATCTACATTTCGCTCAATCATATGTAGATCTGATGACTGCCTCATATAGATCGTCCCAGATATTGATCTTTGCTTCAGAAAATCAAATTGTCGTCTACAAAATCGTTACGTATCAATCATGGGGGAACAATCCATATCAATTAACGAGATTAAGAAGCGATGATTGTCGAGTGTTCCGATTATATAGACTCGAGTTCGTTCTATCGCTAAATATGATTTGACAAAAAATAGAGCACCTGCTCATGAATATTTAAATGTATAGGGTCGAGACGACCTTTTATGCGGTGTCGTCAGATCAAATATACGTACAGCTAAGTATTTTGGTTTGCTTTTAATGAAACTGCGCTCCGTGATAAAGATTATTTTCTAAGTAAAGGTGTTTCCCGCCGCTTTCAAAACTTTTTCAGTCATATCATGGCGCTTCTTGGGTACACCACCAGAACTTCTGCTAGGCTAAGCTTATCTTGAAACCAGGGCAGCAGTCGTAACGCTATTCCCGCAAGCCTGAGCGCCAAGAGAGGTAAGTCTTTACTGCCATTGTTAATTTGTTATGTTGGTCTCCCGATCCCAGAGTGAACGTTTAATACACTAAACCATGGAGACGTTGCCAATTTGAGTTGAATTGGCTATTAAGTAATGAATCAAACTTGCATAAATATCTTATACAGAATATCCCAGACAATGCTATCGAATGCTTAGACGAATTGGTGGAAATTGAGGACATTTATTAGACGAGAATGGTTTAGAATGGATTTGTATTCCAAGGCAAATTGTATCAACATTTTTTTAATAAATCCGGATATAATGACCAGATGTATCTTATAGTCGATATGTTATGTTTCAGTAAAAATTAAGATACTCGACATTAATATGTCGAAAAAGGACAGACACCAAGCTATTAGTAATTATTTGTGAATTTGTGATAAATGTCTTGACAGTAACTCTCAAGTTATTGAAGATAAATTTCACGTCTTATTATTTCGAAAAATGCATAATTGTCTACAAGGTTGTTTAATAAGTACCGTATGGTTTATTCAATATAATGGTTGTTGGTAAATATATGGACACAGAAATGCGTAATTCCGAACGCCAATATAAGGAAAAATCAATGTGTTCCTGTCCATATCTTTAGGTTTTCATGTAGGAGAGTCAGTAGGTTCCTGCATTCTCCATACCGAGCCTGATCAATCATTGCAACACCATCTAGTTCGTCAAGCGCTTCGTCATAGCGTGTCTTCGCCACCTGGATTGCTGTCACGTGGTCTTCTTTCATTTCGTGGAGAAATACCGAGTACATGTACGACGATAGGTATTGTGTGTATGACGATAAATAGCAATGCGTGTATGACGATGAATAGCATTGTATGTATGACGATAAATAACAATGCGTGTATGACGATGAATAGCATTGCATGTATGACGATAAATAGCAATGCGTGTATGACGATGAATAGCATTGAATGTACGACGATAGGTATTGTGTGTATGACGATAAATAGCATTGAGTGTATGACGATGAATAGCATTGTATGTATGACGATAAATAACAATGCGTGTATGACGATGAATAGCATTGCATGTATGACGATAAATAGCAATGCGTGTATGACGATGAATAGCATTGAATGTACGACGATAGGTATTGTGTGTATGACGATAAATAGCATTGAGTGTATGACGATGAATAGCATTGTATGTATGACGATAAATAGCAATGCGTGTATGACGATAGGTATTGTGTATATGACGATAAATAGCAATGCGTGTATGACGATAGGTATTGCGTGTATGACGATGAATAGCATTGCATGTACGGCGATAGGTATTGTGTGTATGACGATAAATAGCATTGAGTGTATGACGATGAATAGCATTGTATGTATGGCGATAAATAGCAATGCGTGTATGACGATAGGTATTGTGTGTATGACGATAAATAGCATTGAGTGTATGACGATGAATAGCATTGTATGTATGACGATAAATAGCAATGCGTGTATGACGATAGGTAGTGAGTGTATGACGATAAATAGCATTGAGTGTATGATGTTTATTATGCTGTGCATGATGTGTATGATGCTGAATAGCAATGCGTGTATGTCGAGGATTGTGTGTATGACGATGAATAGCAATTCGTGTATGACGATGAATAGCAATGCGTGTATGTCGAGGATTGTGTGTATGACGATGAATAGCAATGCGTGTATGACGATAGGTATTGCGTGCATGACGATGAATAGCATTGCATGTACGACGATAGGTATTGTGTGTATGACGATAAATAGCATTGAGTGTATGACGATATGTATTGTGTGCATGACGATGAATAGCATTGTGTGTATGACGATAAATAGCATTGAGTGTATGACGATAAATAGCATTGAGTGTATGATGTTTATTATGCTGTGCATGATGTGTATGATGCTGAATAGCAATGCGTGTATGACGAGGATTGTGTGTATGACGATGAATAGCAATTCGTGTATGACGATGAATAGCAATTCGTGTATGACGAGGATTGTGTGTATGACGATGAATAGCAATTCGTGTATGACGATAGGTATTGCGTGCATGACGATGAATAGCATTGCATGTACGACGATAGGTATTGTGTGTATGACGATAAATAGCATTGAGTGTATGACGATATGTATTGTGTGCATGACGATGAATAGCATTGTATGTATGACGATAAATAGCAATGCGTGTATGACGATACGATGAAAAGCAATGCGTGTATGATGATGAATAGCATTGTGTGTATGACGATGAATAGCAATGCGTGTATGACGCTGAATAGCAATGCGTGTATGACGAGGAAAAGCATTGTATGTATGACGATGAACAGTAATACGTGTATGACGATGAATAGCATTATGTGTATGATATTGGGTATGATGATGTTCATGGTGATGTGTATGATGTGTATGACGAGGTATATCAATGCGTGTATGACGATAGGTAGTGAGTGTTTGACGATGAATAGCATTGTGTGTATGATATTTGGTATTATGATGTTCATGATGATGTGTATGATGTGTATGACGATGAATAGTAATGCGTGTTTGATGATAGGTATGATAGCCACATGTATTGGCACATACACATATTTTCAGTCTGATCTGGTTCTAACACTGTCCGCATATGTGTCGCATAATGTTTCAATAACCTGCTAACAATAATTGTAATTTGAATGAGATTAAATCTTTGTGCATTCTGTTTCTTCTCTAAACTTGTAACAATTACACAAAGGTCTGCATTAAGCACCGCTAATATATATAACTGCATTAAACATATTTCAGTTACACATGATATGTAAGTGAGTTGTATGTCAGAACGTGTATTAAGGTATGTATAACATGTATCATGATGCACAGGCTCTCCTGAGTATTCCATGTACGCATATGTATAAAGACGTCTAACCGCTAGACCGGCTCATTTATGAACTCCATATAAGTGAAACCAGTATCACATATCACTAGATATAAATATGGATAACTTTTACTTGTTTCATGGTCCAAATTTGTAACGCCATTTTTCTTTCGTATAAAATCTACCTTAAAAGGCACGTGATTCACACTCATGATGAATCTATACGGGGAAAACACAAACATAGAGCTAAGATCAAGCTAAAATCAAGCTTCTTATTTTTGTATAACTGTTTTTTTAAACTGGTGGTCTTGGGAGATCGTCGTCAGTGGAGATAGTAATGTATACAAATTTAAATTGTAACCTCTCAGTATGATAAAGGTATATTAATCACTAGTCAAAATCGACCCCTGCTTATAGTATCTAAAAGAAGGATTTTATCAAATCAAAAGATAAATCAATAGGCTTATAGCTCAATGTAAGCAATTTCTCCTTTTACTGTAATGTTTTCAGAAGTCATCTGCAGCAGATGCGTTACAATTTGACTGCATATGGGAAATTCCAGGTTGAAACGCAGGTTACTTCATAATAAGGATCGTGTTTTTAAAATCCGCTCACTTTTGCAAAATATAGTATAAGTTTATAGCATAATTCTTAGGCCTGGAACTAAACTTTCAGTCCTTCTAGAAAATATGGATGAAAGAAACCATGATCAGTACATGGATGAAATTGACTCACACCAGACACAAATAAAGTCAACCTATGTATTAGAATAATTACGATTGAGTAAACAGCGTCGTCAAACGCTTGCTTTGAGCACTTGTCGGACAAGGATTATGATCCCCGAGAACCTCGCCGTACCAGCGAAAGAAGGCGGGATTTCGCATAATCTATGCACTTATATGTCTCTGGTCAGATGATAAAGCTCGATATAACAGCGAAAACAAAGATGGTTCAGTCGAGTGTCATGCGCATTGTCGACAGGGGCTTCAATGTCAGCCAACATGTACTGTTGTTAAACCATTAGCACATACAACAAATTCGCACGAAACGACTTTGCAAACAAATAGAAATCCTCTCAAATTAAAAGTGTAATAATTATTGAGCAAAAAAGAGAAATTGCTTATTATGAACAATTTCTTCTTTTGTCTGTGTTTTCAAAAGTCATCTGCTGAGGAAAGGGAAACTGTCGTGGCATATCATAAGGATAAACAACAAATGTTTTCATCATCTGTCTTCAAGTATACAATATGTATTTAGTTAAGTGTACAAATGCGTGATTGTTGAGTGATAACCGAAAATGCAAGAATGATCATGAGCGGTAAATACGATTGCATTAATAACATGCACTACCTCAAAGTTTGTTAATACCTGTAGTAAAGATCTGCTGCGCACTCATACTAAGGATCCTAATGAATACTGATTTACAGACGTCTATTGCACATGACGTATTGGTGAACAGTGTAAAGCAAGATCAGACTGCTCGGATCCGCTGACTGATCTGGTTCTGCATTGTTCGTAAACGCCTCATGGATGGTTTTCGCAACGACTTTCTTAACTAGACTTGAAAAATAGAAACATTTCATTATGAGTAATTTGTCTTTTGTCAGAATGTTTTCGAAAAGTGATCTGATTTAATTTCGTACCCATGTAGGAAATGTACTTAATCCGTCGACGTAAGTTTCAAATTTCTGCCAGACATTTTGCATAGTAAGACTATACATTAAAACAGTTTTATGTTTACTGATCTGCTTTAATGTAACTTTTATTTCTATTTTAGATTTCGTTTAAAAAAACCATGCGGAGCATGGAGCACAGGATACTTTACATTGTACTTCTGCTGGCATACAAGGCTTGCGTCTCCTCGACACAAAAAACTACGCAAGACCCAAAAGACGTTACCAGCAATCCCAGTGATACAGGCGATAGGACGACTATAATTGCGAATGGCAAAGAGCATGTTACAAACAATGCAGCTTACACGTCAGTAGCTGTTCTCAAACATTGCTCTCTATTCCCAGAGAACGTAAGTATATCGGAGGAGATACAGAAAGCGCTGGACAACGGGACGACGATGCTACAATTCAAACTGAAGTTCCGTGGAGAAGACTGGTTACCGGAGTATGTCAGTGGCAAAGCAACAAGTAGCATGTTCAAGCCTTTCTATTGGGTGAAAACAACAGGGCGGTTCGGAACTAGATTACTCCTACTAAAGCCCAATTACGTCATCATGTCTTTCCGAAGTATGGAAATGAGGATGGAGAAGTTCCCATACATTAACCTGGAGGAGTATCCAGAAAACTGTATGGACAATTTGTCATATGATGATATTGAAAAATTCATAAGAGAACTGGTAATGAACAATTTTAAAAACGAATCTGACAGAGTAGACGAAACAGACAACGTGTGTAACCTTCACTTCACCAATGACGATGGTGCCGACTTCAGGTATTACTGTTGCAAGCGGGATGAAGACATGTCTATCACATGCGACTATTTGGAGACGGATATTTGGCTAACACTTATGCAGTATGTTATCAGAGTGATCAAGGCCTTTGCTATTTTGTTCTGTCCACTTTTAGTACCAAGGCGTTTCTTCCGCAAAAACCCAGTGACAGTGATTGTGTTACATATAAACTGGACAACGCATATAAGATAAGGCTTCAATTAAAGCAGGTTGTCTCATATCGCTCAAAACAAAAACAACGTAGAGGATCCGAGGCTATTGATGACGGGAAGACTTTCTACGTGAATCTCTCGGAACTCAAGGACATGGAGAAATTTAAAAAACGGGTACAGGAGATGCCTTTAGATGAAACGAAAACGTTTGACGTGAATGTAGCTGAACTTCAAACAGATGGAAAACGACTGGTTAATCCGGGTCAAGCGCCGACACAGATTTTGCCGACTTTATACGAATTCGTGTTTAACTGTCGGGTGAGAGAAATGCCATCTGTTAATTCGTGTTGTGACGCAAATATGTGCAGACTGACCGCTTGCGTAATTACATGGCACTCATGTGCTAGCGTAATAATGAAGATCCTTCTTGGGCTGTTAATTATCACACCATGGGTTATCCGAGTTTTTATTTACTATCAATTCGAGCACAACGAGATGACAATGAGAAAAGAGGCGGCGAGTGATATAGGTTACGATTTGCCATTCTCTGGTAATTTCACCTGGTATTTGACACCTTTTCATGTACTTTTCATATGTATGTATGCATTCTTATTCATCGAAACAATTATCTACAACGTAATTACCAATAAAATAAAGGAGAAACTTAAGTTTATTTTTCGAAAATGTAACCAGGACATGTTGGCGGACAGCAGAACAAAAGCATTTGGTCAGTGTATGCAGTTACTCTTACTACCGTTAACACGTCTTGGCTGCTGGGGCATAATTATAGGTGTGTTTATGTGGGTGGTATTGGTACCCGTTGCTGTAGTTTACATGTTATACCACTTGTTTCCGTTATTCAATCTCTTAGGAAGGATGCTCCTTAATTTAGTTGTTTATGTTTTTCTACATGTAAAAAGTAATGACGGGTCAGGATCTCACGACCAAACGGATGGCAGCACGTATTCATGTTTTACACAATGCAAAACGCGGATTAAGACAGAATACAATAATATGTGTAGCATCATTGGTCAATTGTCCCTAATTGAGGACAGAATATCGGAACGTCCATTGAGTGGACGATTACATCAGTTGTGTGTTGCTGTTTTGTGTTTAATAACAACCTACTCATGTATGGGTCTGTTATTTGAAATCACCACTTTCTTTCTGGATTTGTTTATCTATACGATGATAGGATTCATACTGTATGCTGATGATATAATGCCGTACATTTCGGTCTTTGTACTGCTTGTAGTTTACGGACAAGATTGCTTTGGAAGCGTTTCTGAACAGTACAGAAGATACAGTTCCACATTAAACAATTATTTGATGACTCTTTGTGAGAAACAAGCCAGACCATTATTTTATGAGAACAGTCAAACACGAAAGAACAGAGCTTTCGCCGTGGTGCCGTGTTCTACAAAAGATGACCCTTGTGAAGCCGCCGGTCGAGTATGGCCGGACCACATCGATGTCAAAGTAACGTACGATTCCGGTCATTTAACGTGGAACGTGAAGAAGGTCGCGTTTTTTCTTACAGAAAACAACGGGCCAATGATCCCGTCGAAGTTCCTAGTTGATGCCACGCTTTCCATGTCGTATTCGAACAAACCTAGACGATTGTTACATCTGTACCTCAAAGCCCTTCTCAACTTTACCTGGAGTGTTGCTTTTCTCATCTTCGTCTTCATTGTTGTTATGGCGTTCGGTGAAACAGGAAAAATTTCCCTGTCGAACAAACTTCTTGCAACTATCGCCGGTGGTATCCTGCCTTTCTTACTCAGAAAGTTCGTGTTTGCAGAAAACAATCAACCGAAAATAGATCCAGAAACGGACATAACCTTTAGAGTAGCGGTCCACGATCTGATAAACTCATACGACCAAAATTGGCCCATACACGACATCGACACCACTGAACCAATTGAAAACATCGTGGGAGAAAAGCCACTAACAAACGGTAGTGTTAAAAAAGTACCAGAAGTTCCCATGCAACCGGAAGGAGACAGTGGTACAGTTATCTCAGAGCCTCCAACAGCTACGAACGGAAAAACACACCACACTGTAGAAATGACGAACAGGGATAAGATCACAGAATTAATCATTCTATTTAAAACCTCCGATATTGACAAGGAAGATTTTCCTATGTTGTACCAGAGAATGAAGCAAACGGGAGGAGAGGATATACCACTTAGTGTCAAAGATAAGAATGTATATGTATCAGACCTTAACAACTGCTTATAGTGTTGTTATCACTGACGCGATCCTTAATAGTTCCCTCAACATATAAACATTTAATATGCTTTGTATTCTTCCAAATTGTAGACTTTTTCCGACGCCCACGAAACCTCTTTTACCACAACGTGTTCAACTATATTCAATTCTCATTTATATAGATATTTAATAATTTTGCTCAAATATTTTAATATTCGTCCACTGCAGATTCGTTGTATGAGGGAAATGGTTAAGGAGGAATGTCTCGTAAAGACGTCCTAACTATTTCTAATCTAGACCATAGAGCAATACATCTATTATTTTTTCAATTTCGACCTTTAATTGTGTGCGACGGAAGCCTTTGAATACATTGCTGGGAAACGAGATATAGCTTATAAATTATCTTTTTTTTTTTTTCAAAATGTGTCACATACTTTCCAATCTTTTTAATTTTACTGTTTCCAAAAATACTTTAAAGTAAACAGAGATCTACAGATCCTCCGGTAGGGGTTTTGAGCTCGAACCCGAGCTCGACCAACATTATTTCCGACATTTTATTAAAGTGCGACAAGGGTCATTCGTCTTCCAAGAGTAGTCTTACAGTTTATGTGGAAAAGCAGACAGTACTGTCGTTAAAAATCCGGAAAACACATGCGTAGATGAACTGTACTGAAGACTTCTATGTGGAGTACTGTCGTGAGAAAGCCGGGAAACACATGGGTTCATGAACTGTACTGAATAATTATGTATGGAGTACTGTCGTGAGAAAGCAGGGAGACACATGGGTACATGAACTGTACTAAAGACTTATATGTGGAGTACTGTCGTGAGAAAGCCGGAAAACACATGGGTAGATGAACTGTACTGAAGACTTATATGTGGAGTACTGTCGTGAGAAAGCCGGGAAACACATAGGTACATGAACTGTACTGAAGTATTATATGTTGAGTACTGTCGTGAGAAACCCGGGAAACACATGGGTACATGAACTGTACTGAAGACTTCTATGTAGAGTACTGTAGTGAGAAAACCGGGAAACACATGGGTAGATGAACTGTACTGAAGACTTATATGTGGAGTACTGTCGTGAGAAAACCGGGGTACATGAACTGTACTGAAGACTTCTTTGTAGAGTACTGTCGTGAGAAAGCCGGGAGACACATGGGTACATAAACTGTACTGAAGACTGCTATGTGGAGTACTGTCGTGAGAAAGCCGGGAAACACATGGGTAGATGAACTGTACTGAAGACTTCTATGTGGAGTACTGTTGTGAGAAAGCCGGGAAACACATGCGTAGATGAACTGTACTGAAGACTTATATGTGGAGTACTGTCGTGAAAAAGCCGGGAAACACATTGGTTCATGAACCGGACTGAAGACTTCTGTGTAGAGTACTGTTGTGAGAAAGCCGGGAAACACATGGGTAGATGAACTGTACTGAAGACTTATGTGTAGAGTACTGCTGTGAGAAAGCCGGGAAACACATGGGTAAATGAACTGTACTGTAGACTTCGATGTGGAGTACTGTTGTGAGAAAACCGGGAAACACATGGGTAGATGAACTGTACTGAAGACTTATATGTGAAGTACTGTCGTGAGAAAGCCGGGAAACACATGGGTAGATGAACCGGACTGAAGACTTCTGTGTAGAGTACTGTTGAGAGAAAGCCGGGAAACACATGGGTAGATGAACTGTACTGAAGACTTATGTGTAGAGTACTGTTGTGAGAAAGCCGGGAAACACATGGGTAAATGAACTGTACTGTAGACTTCGATGTGGAGTACTGTTGTGAGAAAACCGGGAAACACATGGGTAGATGAACTGTACTGAAGACTTATATGTGAAGTACTGTCGTGAGAAAGCCGGGAAACACATGGGTAGATGAAATGTACTGAAGACTTCTATGTGAAGTACTGTCGTAAGAAAGCCGGGAAACTCATGGGTAGATGAACTGTACTGAAGACTTCTATGTGGATTACTGTCGTGAGAAAGCCGGGAAACACAAGGGTAGATGAACTGGACTGAAGACTTCTATGTGAAGTACTGTCGTGAGAAACCCGGAAAACACATGGGTAGATGAACTGTACTGAAGACTTCTATGTGGAGTACTGTCGTGAGAAAGCCGGGAAACACATGGGTAGATGAACTGTACTGAAGACTTCTATGTGAAGTACTGTCGTGAGAAAGCCGGGAAACACATGGGTACATGAACTGTACTGAAGACTGCTATGTGAAGTACTGTCGTGAGAAAGTCGGGAAACACATGGGTACATGAACTGTACTGAAGACTGCTATGTGGAGTACTGTCGTGAGAAAGCCGGGAAACACATGGGTACATGAACTGTATTGAAGACTTATATGTGAAGTACTGTCGTGAGAAAGCCGGGAAACACATGGGTAGATGATCTGTACTGAAGACATCTATGTTGAGTACTGTCGTAAGAAAGCCGGGAAACACATGGGTAGATGAACTGTACTGAAGACATCTATGGGGAGTACTGTCGTGAGAAAGCCGGTAAAAACACATTGGTAGGTGAACTGGACTGATGACTTCTATGTGGAGTAATGTTTTGAGATAGCCGGGAAACACATGCGTAGATAATCTGTACTGCAAAATTGTTGACAAGTTGCGTTAAACCTAAATCCATCAATCAATTGAAATATGGATCTAAACAGTGTCGATCTTTTTAAATCTTCATATTATCTAATTATTTATCACTACATGTCAGAGTGTGACATGGATCTAGTCACGTCAATATTTGGATAGTGTTCGTGCATGTTGGGTGGATGTTCAACATGCATGAATGATTGTGTGTGGTTATATTGATTACCTCCGAGAAATTGACAGCGATCCGCTCAGCTGAGCTGAGTCAAATAATCAGGAGAGAATATTTATCTTGGCTAGAACAAAGGGAATGCTGCACATTTTAGTAATTGTTTATAAATATTGAAAAGATTCTTCCATCAATAGGAAAACCTTCCATTTGAAATAGCAGCCAGTTGCTAAAGAAGAATGCTATATGGAGTACTAGTGTGAGAAAACCGGGAAACACATGGGTAGATATTTATTCTGTGGTAAGACTGAAATTGTAGAACATATAGATCTGAACTGTGCCATTTTTATTAAATCTACATATTCTCTAATTATTTTACACTACATGTCAGGACCTAACACGTATCTATTCATGTCAATATTTGGGTATTATTCGTGCATGTTGGGTGGATGCTCAAAATGCATGGATGATTGTGTGTGGGTATTTTAATTACCCCCGAAACATTTACAGAGATCCGCTTCGTTAAGTCAAATAATCAGAAGATAATGTCTATCTTGGCCAACGAAAAGTAGTAATTGTTTAAAAATATTGAAAAGGGTCTTCCACCAATAGGCTTACCTTCTATTTGGAAAAGCAGCCGACTGCTAGATGCATAATGCTGTATGGAGTACTGGTGTGAGAAAACCGGGAAACACATGGGTAGAACTTCACTCTGTGGTAAGACTGAAATTGAAGAACATATAAATCTGAGCAGTGCCGATCTTTTTAAATCTACATATTATTTGACACTGACACGGATCTATTTACGTCAATATTTGGGGTATTGTTCGTGCATGTTAGGTGGATCCTCCAAATGCATGGTTGTTTATGAGTGGTTATATTGTTTTCCTCCGTTGAGTCAAATCATCAGGAGAGAATATTTATTTTGGCTAGAATCAATTTTTGTCTGCACATTTTGTCAGTTTTTATGAATAATGAAATGAGCTGAAAACGTTGTGGCAAAATGTGAAATTGCTCACTATGAGCAATTTCTCCGTTTGCCACAATTATTTAAAAAAACGTCCGCTGAAGATGCGTTAATATGCGCCTGTAGGTGAGAAAGGGTTAAAGCAAATCGGTGTAGCGGTCAAAATGCATAATTGTACAGTTAGGCTTTAACCATTTATTTCTACATTGGAATCTTTACGATAAATTAAACATGAAAGCTCCTGATCAGAGTGAGTGGATGAGCAGACTGATCTGAATCTTCGCCGATCGTTCAGTTCTGACTGTCAATAAACATGACCTAGATTGTATTTACATTAACATGACTTTGATCTTCTTGTAAATGACCGATATATTATATCATACGTATGAATATTAAATGAATACCGCACCATTTAAACATGAGCTTTTGTATGTATTTGTATGTATACGAGCGGTGCTCTGCGAAAACCAACCTTGGGTCATTGGCGAACAGTGAAGATCCAGATCAGCCCGCGCATCCTGATTTGTGTCTGCGCTGTTTGTCATATAGTCAAAGAGAGTTTCGAAAAAATTATGTAAAGCTGTATCTTTTTTGTTCCTATATAATGAATGCACAGGCCAGTGTGTTTGGTTGTTTTATAGAGGTTTTACGTCGTTTTCAACATATTTTCAGTTATATTACGGCGACAGTTCACTTATTCATGATCACTGAGTTAACAAACCAGTACTATACTAGGAAATCTGTATTGTCCATGGGAACTCCACCATGTCTATCGTGCCGCGACTGGGGATCGAACCTAGGATGCCCGGTTTCCAATCCCCGACGTCTACCACTCAACCAGGGCGGATTTCTACAGTCAGATTTATCCACACGTGTAATGTTATTGTTAAGGTTGGTGTCATTAGAACACTGCACGTAAACATACGAGCCGTTCCACGAGAAAACCAAAATTGTGAACTCGTAGGCTAATCAGGACAGATAACTTTCGCCTCCTGTGGATTTTCTGTTTCACGCATTTACACAGAATTCATAATGTTGGTTTTTCTCGTGGAATGGCTCATATATTTGTATGTACGTATGTCTCTCTTTTAATTAATCGACAACATCATCATGTTTCATGTTAAATGTATATGTGGAGAAATAAAACATTCTGAAGCGTCAAGCGATTACCTGTCTAGTTGAATCCGCTTACAGAGATGACCCGTCTAGACGATAATATTTTGTACCAATTGTTTCTGATAATCATTTAACTTAAAGTATTAATGACATTAAAACAATGTATTACATCTAATGAACGTTTGCTCTTGTACTTCCGAAATAAGTTCCGTATTACACCAACATTACCATATCAAATTATCCTAAAATGGATGAGATGAAGACACACATCCCTGCTCTGCCGTGTAAAATATATTTTGCGAAACAATAAGCTTCACAAGAAAGTGCGGATAAAAACCCACATTTAAGTATAGATCTAAGACAATATGTAATTTGTCTGACGAAAAAATATAGTCGGAGGTTTTAGAAATGTGTCGCAAATTGAGCTTTTATTTCTAAATATATGCTTCCGGTTGTCTAAGTATGCCTTACATTAGTTTCCAGAGGTGCGTGTACCACTACATTTTGCACAGGGAAGATCTGACCACACTATGTCGTTACATGACATATATTGCATAATAATGATGCATAATAACAAGACAAATCAAAGCGCTGAAAGCGCTGATGGTATAGGGGGCATATGTAAATTGAAATCATATGGCATAGATCATATGGACAAACATTGTTGAAACAATGAAACAATGACCTTTAAACAAACCAAACCAAAAATGTTTGAAGCAACACATATTGCCTGCCAATAACATATACCTCATTTGTCAAAGTTTTACCCTTTTCTTGTATAAACAAAATATCGAAGGACAAAAGATTGACAAAAAAAACCCGAGCAGCTACCCTTAATTAAAATATTTCTAAAGATCCACAATTTATATTGTAATCATGCTGATAAATGAAAGACGATCGAAAGCATGATAGAGTTATGTTTCTTTTGCACTGCACAATTGCAGCTCTGAGTTTCCTATACACCAAGTCTTAAATTGATATATTGGACATATATTGAGACAATAACCGAAGAAATGAAAAAATTGAGTTTACACCTAAAAAACAGATTAGATTTGACGAAGTACAAATCTTGGGGAAGCACTCATTAACGAAAAAGGGAATTTCACCGAACGCATGTGTTGCATATAATAAGGGAGAACATTGAAAGACAAAAATATACACACTCCAAACGCAGCATGCTAAATTTATGGTAATGGTGCACTGCAAATCTGTAGGTCATAAGTTACATACAAACCAAGTTTGAAATTGATACAATGAAAGTTAATTGAGACAATCGCTGAACTAAATAAGGAAAAATGGAGATAACTGAAAAAACAGACCAGAGTTATGTACCTAGTACTTTGCCGTTCTCCTGATCACACGGGTATAATTGTGACCACTTTGAAATAAATCTGCCATACAGAAACAACGTGTTAACCAATACATGCAATCCATGACGGACGGACGAATGCACATTCAGGCAGACAGCCGGCCGGACGCCGGATTATACCTCCAAGCTTTACAGACGGAGACAACTCAAGTATTGATTACAGAAGACTGGTTCGATGCGTCAAAACACGTCAGCTTAGATTATGGTATTTGTAAAGTATTTGCAATTTAATTGTATCTCCGAAACGGGACCGGACCGTCAAGGTTAATTTTCAAAAACCTATTTAGACTACATTTCTAGTTTATTTGTCAACAGATACATCTAGGACTATATTACACGTTGATGAACGTTGAGTCTTAAATTAACGCAAATGCATATACATTATAATTTTAGTCCCAAAATCGCTAGAAGCTTCTCAATAATAAAATAAATAATGACCTTGCGGTTATAACTCGGATGTGTTGACAAATTCGGCCAAATTTCTTTCCGACGTTTGACAAAAGTCAATGCGACATGCTTCATTCGTCTTTCACCAATGGCTAAGTCTATGTGGAAACGCAGCCAGTTGCTTGGGAAGGAGTACTGGTTTGAGAAAACCAGGAAATACATTTGTAGGTGAACTGGCCGCCGTGATATGACTGAAGAAATGTTAAAAACGGCGTTAAATCCCAATCAATCAATGTTGAAATTAACTTATCTATAATTTGTAGATTTAATTTCTATTTCCTAGTAGGTTCTACATACAGCGACACATGAGAATATTCAACACAAAACGCGACCTGTTTTACCAACAATTCCCCAGTAGCGGTGAGACCGTTTGTAACATTATTTCATGGCATGTATACACAGTAGGACCTCTCTCTTTGGACGAATTATGTTGTAACAAGTTTGTTTACAGTATTCCTTAACCTTGACCACATATACTAAATATACAGCAAACAACATTGAACTAAGGCATAACTATTGACATGAATTAATAAAAGTATGATTTTGAATAGTGATGAAAACATTGTGGAAAAAGACAAACTTGTTGATTATCATTCATCTGTTAAGGTTAGTCAAATGTGTCTAAAAGGGGCAAAGGTTAAAATAATAACTTTAGACAAATGTTTTCGTTATCTAGGTTATAGAAACAAATTGATTCATGTTTCAAAGCATTGTTTGAAAAGGAGGAATTGCTCATTGTCAGCAATTGCTCCGTTTGCAAATATACTTTCAACATTTGTTTGTAACTAAGTAGCTATAACGGGAACGGTTCAACCCTTTCCCGCTTACAGTCGCTTTTTGACGCATGTGCAGCAGACGGCTGCATAATTGTTTATCATGGCCCATTTCCTCTTTTTCCACAAAGGTTTCAACTATATATTTTTCCCCTTGATGTAAGGCAAAATTGCTCGTAATCATTCATCTCTAGCATGTTATTCAAAATGTGTCCGGAAGGGAGAAAGAGGGAAAGAACGTCCATAGTAAAACGTTTAAATATGAAAAGAATTAATTTGAAACGTGTTTGAAAGCATTGTGTGAAAAGGAGGAATTGCTCATTGTCAGCAATAGCTCCATTTTCAACAATATTTTTTAAATATTCGAACTGTTATAGTATCACGGAAAGGGTTCCGCTTCCATGGGAAGGATGTAACCATGTTCCGCCTACAGACGCTTACAGACGCATGTGCAGCAGACGACAATCGAAAACATTGTGACAAAAGGGGAAATTGCTTTTCGTAGGCAATTTCTACTTTTGCCACAATGGTTTCAACTCCTTTCAATAATTGTATTTACAGTGCTTTGCACATTTCTCTATAAGTCGACTGTTGTAAACTAATGGGGTCACAGAACGGTCGACGTTACCTCACACTACTGACATTGAGGTCAACCATAGTTCAGAGTGAGTTTCATTCATAGAAACTATTTTGTCTCATAAATTTATGCAAGCGGAGGGTTTTGTGATTCGGTCGAACCAATGAAATCGTTGAAAAGGCAGATTATAACCAATCAAAACTCGATTTTGGTGTAGGTATACACATGTGGACTGCGGTTGCAGCTTTTAATCCGACTTTTCGAAAGCAGCTTCGCTATGAGATAGTGGCGAAACGCCCCTATCCCAAAAACGATTTACTACATTGTATAACAAAGGAGAGCCGGCACAAGCCGGTCTGCTGGAATGAGCAGTAGGTTTCTGTCAATTTGTAAAGGCCGACCCTTTTCAATCATTAAGTATTCCCTGAACATCTGAAATTTGATAATAATTTCTTATATTGATATGGTAACGATATAGATACTTTTCAGGATTTAAGGCACTTTTGTACCGTTTATATGATAGCGCTTTTGGAGATGATTCAATGTTTCCATTTAGTGTTTGATAGCTGCAATCAATGAGTCTTTGTTCAAATTGAGATAAGAATATGTTGAAATCACCAACGTCTTCACTGAATCATACATAACCCAAACCATACTGGAACAATAAACGTTTTATGTGGGTAGCCCAAGCAGTCCGACCTAAATCATCGAGTCGTCTTAAAAGTTTGTAGTATTGTTTCGGGTACCTATTTTCTTCAATTGTTAATATTGTTAACCTGTATCTAACACAGCGGACCATGTACGTGTCCTACCACACTCGCTAAGAGCAAAGAAACTGCCTACGTGTTACCCTTTTAGGCCCCTTTCGTTTTTCAGCGTAGCAGGATATATTTCAGTATCACGCTTTCTACTGGTAATGTATTTGCACTGTCAATATGGCCATTGCTACAACAGATTTTAACTATAAATCTATCATGGAACGGACAAGTAATAAACTTGACCATTCCAAAGGTCTAACAAAGTGCAATCATCACAGCCTGTTCGTGACAAGCTATACACGAACACCAATTCTGTGATTTATGGTCACTTTTGGGAGTGTCTTTAAAAGCCGCGAGGGCCGCCCTGTAGCAACCCGTTTTGTAATAAAAACCCATTTTGTAATAAAATGCATAAAGTTGATTTAATCTGTATATTTCAACTTAAAAAAATATTATATAGGGTCTTATTTCAGAAGGTTAAGACAGAAAGATTGCAGAATGCAAACAAGAATAGCAAGAACTCGTTTTGTAATTTTTGAGACTTAACCCGTTTTGTAATAAAAATATCGCAAATGTAACAATCGGTTTATTTCAGCTATACTTGACTATGAATCAATACACACATGTTAAACAATACTTTTCTCAGAGGGATGGTAATGAAATTTCGCGTGAAACATACATAAATATCAATGACCCTTTTGGTAATACCACATTTTCAGACTCTTTTTGTAATAAAAATTTCAAATTTCAATTAAGCTGAAATGTTCAACTTAAATGACCTATTTACAAATGTTAAAAAGCATTATTTTAGAAC
>JASEVX010000789.1:0-47113 GCA_031761405.1 Serripes groenlandicus | reverse complement strand
CAGATTGTTGTTTACAAACACGAACGTCAATTCAACATAAAAAATGAGTTATTTATGGCGAGTAAAGGTAAGTTTATAGTCACATTTTGTTAAAACATGTATTTCAATGTGTATTTTCTTAGGCATTATTTTTTCATTCATTAAATTACCCATTTCTTGAAAAATATTACTTTCTTCATCTCGGTAGGCGTGTTGTTTTGAAAAGTGATACATTGTTCTAAATATAGAATGTTACGTATCGGTATCCCTCATTGGTACCAAACGTTATTCGCTACTGAACTAACACTATGCCGCTATTAACTTTGCGTATTTTTTTTAATTGCAGTTAACACAAACAAACGAAAAGCGTAAAGTAAAAATGTTGTATTCTCCAACCAAATTAACCGAAGCATACAAAATGGTGAAGGAAGAAGGTTGCAGCATCAGACGGGCTTCCATTCTTTATGGTGTACCCCGAACAACCCTGAGAGATCGACTAAGCAGCCGAGTATCAGTTGATTGTACACGTACTGGCCCAGAAACCGTCTTTACTCTTGAGGAAGAGATGAAATTATGTGAACATTTGAAACAATTAGCAGAAGTGGGATACGGCTATACTCGGTCAGAGGTGGTAAACCTTGCATCGGACTATGCAGTCTGTCTTGAAAAACGGACGATGGAGAAACCTCTCACACTACATTGGTTTTACAACTTTCTGACTCGGTGGCCAGAACTTAAGGTTGTGAAACCAAGTAGTTGGAGTGAAATGAGAGCTAAATGTGCTAATGAAAAATCCATTATTTCATATTTTACGGAGCTTTCTAGGATCGTAAGCAAATACAACTTGCATGAAACTCCCAAAATATTTATAATATTGATGAAAAAGGTATTAACACGGAATAAAGGCCTCCACATGTAGTGATTGAATTGAATTGAATTGAATTTATCTACATATCTTTTTTAATTGATGTGTCTGCATTAAAAACTGCTGTCAGAATCGTTTATCTTGTACGTTACTGTGAAAACTTATAGAAATATCGCCTGATGTTAAAAAAAAAATAGTTTCCTAGCGAGAAGTAATTGCCATTCGATGCCTTGAAATGACGTCACGTATATTACGTCACCATTTACGTCACACCACACTTTCGCGTCAATAAAGAACCATTAGTTTAAAGGCATATGCTACAGTTTTTTCACAAAACATTTCCCAATCATAGAATTTCTTTATTCTTTGTATTGTATTAGTACATACAAATATATTGGCCTTTCAATGACATGACCAATTTCATCAAAGGCACACATATGTGGCGTGTTTTGACATTTTGTGCCCAATTGCGGCAAACGTCATTTGCGGGAAAACGCGTCGAAAGATGAACGTTAAAAAATGCGACAATTATGGGTATCAAATAGTAATTTGGTCCGTTAAGAAAACCAAAATTCCGACATTTTTTTACAGACTTCGCTAGAAATCATGTTAACCGTCAAGTTACATGTATGCAGAATCGAATGCGTCCCTTTTATCAAATAGTTCGGGTGAATTACTGCCCTTTCGTAAATTGACCTAATTAGACGTGTTTATTTTGGATTGATATACAACATGGGATAATTCACCTCACACTTGATCCACGCTGACAAAATTGATATTTTATGATCAGGTAAGTTATAGTTATAGTATTTATCTATTAGTTGTGTTCATGTTGCTCGATTAATTGGTGAAATGGCCTGAAATGCAATATTTTGGATAACCGGAAGTGAGAAATCGAGTTGTCAAGTGAAACAATATTTATAAACAATAATGACCTTTGGTTTGTGTTATTGTAAACAAAGTATTTTTTAATCATGTAGCACGTTTAAAACCTAATTATCATGGCATGTAGCCAAACTTCGTGTGCAAGCACAATTCCGTATGAATTTTTATCGTACAATGACACTGAATTTAATGAAGAATTGGAGGTCGTGAATTCCCTGTATTTCGGTAATGTACAAACTCCGGATAGTGATGACGATTTAAGCCCTGTTGTTTCCGATACAGAGGATTATCCTCACATTGAAGGTGACTGTGCCTCTGAAGAAAATATTTGTGATAATGTTGTTTTGGACTCTGAAGAAATAAAACAGACAGATTTTCAGACAAATGGATGTGGATGTACACGTTATCATGGAAAAGCTTGCAGTACAGTTGTTAACTGGAAAGACCTGCTTTCCTATCGTCTGTCTTGTATAGAAAAAAACAAGGAAGAACTTGATATGATTGTTAAATTTCAACTGTTTAATCAGAGAAACAGCAGTTCATTAACAGTTGGTAATAAAAGGAGAAGAAAAGAAAGAGAAAAGCCTCGGCAGACTTATTATATTGCTGGAACTATTGTTTGCCGAAACGTGTTTGCATTTGCACATGGTATAAACAGAAAAACTGTCGATAGAATTGCCAGATCTTTAGATCAGAATGGCTTAGATCCACGTGTCCATGGAAACAATAATAAAAAAACAAAACATTCACTTTCTTTGGATGATGTGGCATACCTGGTATGTAAAAACATTTCTTATCAACTATGGTAGTCAAAATGGTTTACCATTACCAGGAAGGACACCAAACTATAATGAAAAGTACATTCTTCTACCCTCCGACAAAAACAAATCAGACATATACTATCTTTATTTTAATGCTGCTGATCATGAAAACAGAAGGAAGGTTAGTGCTTCAACTTTTAGGAGAATATGGCTTGATCAGTGCCCATATCTATTGGTTATGAAACCAGCTACAGATTTGTGCTTAAAGTGCCAAAAACATGTACATATCTTGTCAAGATCAGGAAATTTGGAAGAGGAAGAAAAAGCAGAAAAAATTCAAAATTATCAAGAACACATATCAAAGGTTAAATGTCAGAGGGACCATTATAGGTATCAGTGTGAGAGTACAAAAAATTCATTTGATCTGCTGCCAGAAGAGAGAAAAATTAGAGGTATTTTATAACATGTCACACAATTTTATTTTCATTAACATAATCATAAATGCTCCTGAAATCACTCATGTCCTTTGATCACTCACAATTATACATATCATCATGTTTATGTAGTGGTTATAAGGTCTGGTCCCCCTTGAGAACTGCAGAAATAATACTTATTATATCAGTGATATAAAGATATCAGTAACCCTTCCTTGTGTAGAATAATTATCCAATTTCCCACATACAGACACACTTATGCCTTTGCATCAGAGAACTTTTGGAAGAATTGTGACAAAAGAAAAAATGCAGTTCATGAACAATTTTCTTTTGACCCAATTCAAGTTATATATTATTAAACATTCTTCTTTTTCAGGACAAAGATCTGGGGAGTATGAAGTAAAGCTACATTATAGCTTCGATTATGCGCAGCAAATCTTTTACCCCCATCAGGCACAACAAGTTGGCCCACTGTACTTTAAGACTCCACGTAAATGTCAGTGTTTTGGAGTATGTTGTGAATCTTCAGGTAATAGGACAATACATATGATATAATACATAATTACACTCAAACAGTTCACTAGTTTACACTAGTGTATCAACCCTTTCTTTTATACAATACAAAATTATTTTCAGAAAAAGAAATTATATAAATAAGAAGAGAAATTCATTATGAACAGATTTTACTTTAACCCTTTCCCTCATTCAACAATTCTGCAGCAGATGGCTTTAAAACATTTTGTCAAAAAAAAGTTAATCTATATAATTGATATGTATTAACATGGATAACCTATGATGACTAAAAGTGGAAAACATTGTGGCAAAAAGAGAATTTGCTTGTTTCAGAATTTTTTTCTATTGGCACTTTGCTTTCAAAAAGCGATCTGCTGCAGAGGTTTCAGAAAGCATCTATATGAAGGAAAGTGTTCACTTTGTTCTACCAGGCTCAAAGTTGTTGTTTAATTTGTCAATGTCTTTCTTTACATGTGTATTCTCCTTCAATAAAAAGTTAAATGAAATACATATACTTGTATGTCCCTGCAAATGTGTATTATAAAAAAATTCATAATTATATGCTCAATCAATTTTATATTATTTTACAGGATCTCAGATTTTCTATTTGATTGATGAAAAGTTTCACTCTGTGGGGAAGGGTGCAAACAGTGTCACCTCACTGCTCCATCACCATTTTGAGCACCTTGGATATGGTGAAAGACATGCTGTCATGCATATGGACAACTGCTCTGGTCAAAACAAAAACAATACTGTGATTGGGTAAGCATTAATTGTCTTCAGCTATTTATCTTGTAATTCGTACTTAAAGCTTTGGTTTCTTGTCCACTAACTAAGTTATTTTTTGTCTATTATTTATAGACAATTACAATACTTAGTTAGACCTTTACAACATATTGTCAAATTCTGACACATCTGCAGTAGATACCGTATGAAAACATTTTGGAAAGAAAATGATCAGCATGAGCAGTTTCTTCTTTTACCGCAATTTATTGACTCTTTTAATTAGACCCTTGTTTATGGTGATTTGTTTATGCCTTTGCAAATATTTTCAAAGTCGTCTGATACAAATTTATTGTAGGCCAGATAGGTTTAAACACTATTAACTTATTTAAAAATCTTATTTCAGCTATGGACTATGGCGCACAATGACAGGAAGACATGAAACTATCGAGTTTAGTATGATGGAAGCAGGTCATACCAAATTCAGTCCAGATTGGCATTTTGGTTTATGGAAGGTATGTTCATGAATAAACATAGATGAATAAATCAAAATATGTATCTTACTCTCCCTAATTGTGAAGAAGCCTTAATTCGGCATCCAATGCAAAATTGAAAGCAGGGTTATCTACTGTTAACACAGTGTTGTCAAAAACCTTGGTTTGGTTTGAAGTTAACTGTTCTTTTTGTAATGAATATATTATTGATATGTTATTGATATCTTGTCAAAATAATACATTCCAGGTTTGATGGAGTATCTACTCTTAACACAGTGTTGTCAAAAACCTTGGTTTGGTTTGAAGTTAACTGTTCTTTTTGTTATGAATATGTTATTGATATGTTATTGATATCTTGTCAAAATAATATATTCCAGGTTAGATGGAGACATTCTAATGTCCACTCACTCGAGGATATTGCTGGGACTGTCCAAAATTCATCACGGAATGGTCATAACATCCCGCATCTTGTTGAAGATCAAGAGAAACCTGTGGTTTTCTACAATTGGTCTCTGTACATGAGAGAGTTTTTCAAGCCAATACCCAAGTTACTATCATACCATCACTGCAGGTTTGTTTAAAGAAATATATATTTTTAAATTTGTTATTCATATTTATTTGAGTAAATCATTAGTTCTTTGCCTCTTTAATAAGTAATAAATTTGAAATGTTATTTGAACTATTTGTTGAGCTTCTTTATTTTAATGATTATGTTATTTTTGTATGTTATATATATTATGTTATCAAAGCTGTAGATGTTGTTATAATTCATATAACATTGGGTAAAAAGGAATAATAGATATTGTGATAATAATCTTATGAAGGACTCTGCAGTATGCTTTGAAATATGGAGGACATTTAACCACTTTCCATTTGCCTATAAATGTATGTATTTTTTGTCATTTGTATAATTTGTTTTAACTCATTGTAGGATGACATCAGCCCGACCAGGTATCATATTTGCTAAACAATATGCTGAAGATGAAGAGATTGAAATTTCCGTTATGAAGAAAGATGCTATAGTTCCAGACAGGCTCCCAGAAATACTTCCACTTCCAGGACTGGATCCACAACGTTTGTGGTACCTATATGAGGAGATTGGACCACTATGTGACCAGAGTGAGAGTGCCTGTCCAAAACCAGTAGTCCCAAAGCCTACTTACAAGTCACTGAAAATATCTAAAGTTGAAAAATGTTGAGGAAATTTTACCCTTTCCCACATAGGACAATTCTGCATCAGACGACTTTGAACATATTTTGTCAAAATATGGAAACTCTCTGTAATTGAATGGAAAACTTATGACAAAAAGTGGAAAACATTGTGTCAAAAGGAGAAATTGCACTTTTTCAAAAAGCAAAAAGCTGTATGCTGCAGAGGCTTCAGAAAGTGTCTATATGAGGGAAAGGGTTAATATGGCAATTTCTTCCTGGTTCTGCAAATAGAAGAATGTTATAAATATGTTTTGTTCATTTAAATCTAGTCTTTAAACTAGGCATTTCATTCTGTGTCAGATCTTTTTGACTGACTCTTTAAGTTTTTAAAGTTAATGCTGAGATGAATTTAACATGTACCCTAAAAAATGGGTATATTGTACATAAATAATGAATGTACAATCATGTATTGCCTTCACCATTCAAAATTTGGTGAAAAGTTTACTATATGGGAAAGCAGCCAGATGCCGGGTGGGAGTTGGATGTAGAGTACTGGACATACATCATGTATAGGTGAGGCGGCTAAAAAAATGTCACAGAAATATTGTTAAAATTGCTTTTTAACCCTTTCCAACATACAATAAATCTGTGGTAGTTTTTGTAAGAATGTAAGCAAATACAGGGAAAAAAATGTTTAAATGTATGTATAATTACAGAAAAAGTTGAAAACATAAAAACAAAAGGAGAAACTGCTTGTATTGAACATTTTCTACTTTTGTTGATATGTTATCAAAAGTCTCCTGCTGGTGTCTGAAATCATCTGTATGTAGGAAAGAAATAATTAAGTGAAAGAATAAATTGTAAATATTAAGATTTTCAACTGATTTTGAAAAATAGTTATATAAATATTATATATATATTCATTCATGTTTATATAAATTATTGTTACAATGTTAGAATGTTAACATTTGTAAGTGGATAAATATTAATTGCAAAAACATTGGTGAGCATTAATCCTTTCCTACATACAACAAATCTGCAGAAGACTACTTTGAAATTATACCAGAACACATTTGGAAACTCCCTTTTATAATGAAAGTACAATAATTGAATAGAGCTGAACATATGGTGACAAACTTTGAAATTGCTTGTTTTGAGCATTTTCTTCTTTTGTTGCCATGTTTTCAAAAATATGTCTGTTGTAGAGGCATCAGAAAGCGACTGTATGAGGAAATGTTCATTTAATGTAACTGTGTATACTAGTATTACTTACTGAACAAAATGAATACATTCTGACAAAAGGAGAAGTTGGCTTATTTTTAGCATATCTCCATATGTCACTATGTTTTCAAAAGTTGTTTTGTGCAGAGGCTTAAAATAGTGTCTTTATGTTGGAAATGGTAAAGAGAATTGTTACTGGCTATGTCTCACATGAACATTTACTTACAGAGATTGAATTTAATTAAAACAAAAATGCATTTATCAAATAAGTCTGATATAGGATTATAGAGCACTTGATTATTAACCCTTTCCCATATACAACACAAATATCTGCAGCAGACGACTTAGACTATCTAAGCAAATCTATGAAATATCTATGAATGAAAGTATAATATATGTATTTTGGATAAAGCTGAAAACACTGTGGCTAAAGAAGAAATTACTCATTATGAGCAATTTGTCATTTTGCCACAATGTTGTTTAAAGTCTTCTGCTGAAGAGGTGTCAGAAAGCATTTCTTTGTGGGTAAGGGTTATCGTGTATCTGATTAAGACTAAATTTGCAGCAGATGACATTTGAAAATATCATACAATGATTTATAGCCTTCATCCAAATTCAAATAGTACATATATAATACAAAAAAACCTCAGATGAATATGAAGATACCTGTTAAACTTTAAGATGACATTCAGATAAGCAATTATACATATATATATATGAAATAAGCCTATTATTTCCACTACTCATGAGGGCCCGGCCGGGTAGCTCAATTGGTAGCGTATCTGACTTGTGATCTGGAGGTCACGGGTTCGATACCCGGTTGCGGCGACATTCTTTCGGGCGTTTTCTCCGTTGCCTCTCACCTCTGATCTATGTGAGAAAGTAGTCAGTGGCTTCGAAAGAATGTTGTGTAAGTTCTTGTGTGGGTAAGCCAGGAAAACATGGGTAGGTGCACTGACCGCCGTGATATGACCATCGTTGTTGAAAGCGGCGTTAAACTCCAAACAAACAAAACAAAATCCACTACTCATGAAAAAATGGGTAATGGTGTAAATTTTTAAATTTTTCAATCTTTTCGTTTTCATATAGTCCATTATTTCTGCTTTCATTTGATATATTTTAAAGAAGCATGCTACAAATATTGACCCCATAATGGACAGTCAAAGAAAGACAGGTATTGCTCATTCATAGGATGACGTCGACGTCATTTTAAATATATTTATGCTAGACTAACACACACTCTCTGTCTAGATAGAGTTTCATTTTACTTTATACCTTTATATAATGTATTTGCATGTATGGATGTATGTTTGTGTATGACATACATCGATTTGTTTATCATGTAACCCTTGCAGGTTATGCATGTATGTAGAGATGAAATAGAGGTATATATATATTATTTAAGAAATCTTGACTTTGGTTTCCATAGCAACCGATTGTTTGTCATACTTAAGAGTCTATGTTTGTTTATTTTGTTCTTTAAGATTTCAAGTATTGATTAATTCTTTTAAGTGTTACTTCACATGTTCATCTAAAAAAAAAAATGAGATGTGTTATCTTTTACATATCCATGATGTTTAAAGAATAAAGGTTTATTTTTTTAAATAATTGAGTTTTAGTCACTATTTAAAAAGACATTTTTTTTAATGAAAACACGGTCTCACAAGTTCAAAATTACTTTTTTTGGATTGTAGACATAATGTATATCATGAAAATATGCAAAGCTCAGTTTCGTCCAGATACCGCATTTGGGCCATTTTTGTCAGGACAAGTCACATATAGGCTTTTTGACCGCAAACCTAAAACACACTAAAACATTAAAATGAAAACTACAAATCATATTAAAGTTCAAAAATAACTTTATATATAGAATGTTAATCAATATGGAAAAGGAATTTCTGAGAAAAAAAGGAAAAAGAACATATTAAGCTGTTTTTCAAGGTCGAAATGGTGTCTCATTTTACCCCCGAAAAATTTAAATTATTAGAAATTTTCTATTCTACATAATAGAATTTTCTGTAATTATACATTAACACTTAACATCTTTCACTTTAATAAAAAATGCAAAGAAAATAATAGGTCACCGTACCCCTTTTAGAGTAAAGGGACTTTTTCCTTGCTTTTTCTTGCGTTTTCTTAGAAATACAGCTTAAAAAACAGGCCGTGCTTCAAGGAAAAAGTCGATTTACCAGAAAAGGAGTACGATGACCTATCTTTTTTTTATGCATTTTTTATAAAAGCGAACCATGTTCAGTGTTAATGGATAATTACAGAAAATTCTATTATGTAGAATGGTAAATTTCTTGAAAAATTGTATGATTTTAACTTTTTCAGGGGTAAAATGTGACACCATTTCGACCTTGAAAAACCGCTTAATATATTTGTTTTCATATTTTTCTCACAAATTCTCTTTTCATATTGATTTAAATTCTATATATAAAGTTATATATAGGTTTTCGGCCAAAATGCCTATATTTGTGCCTTTGATGAAATTCGTCATGTCATTGACAGACGAATATTTCTTTTTTAAATCGGTAACATATTATTTGTTTTTCTTATTTCTACTAGTTATTGTATGTACTAACACAATACAAAGAAAAAAGAAATTCTTTGATTGGGATTTTTTTGATAAATAACTGTAGCATACGCCTTCAAACTTATTTATTTTACATCGATTGCGAAACAAGCCTCAAGCTCATATTAATTACGCTCGATGTCTACTTCCTGGATACTTGACCAGTAAAGAACCATTGCACAATGTATAAACCTGTACTCGGGCGTAGCTATCACTCGGTATAGAACTCCCATATTAAAAGTTCTTTCGACAAACAATTTTGCCAATCTCATTAAAACCAGATCTGATGACTGCCCCATTGCGGTCGTCGTAGATTAACCTTTGCGTCAGCCAATCAAACAGTCGCTTACTAAATAGTTCGGTATAACAAAGGTAAGATAACCCAAATAATTACACGATAAAGAGCGTGAACCAGTTGTATAGCACCCGCGTTTGTTGTATCGTGCGATGTCATTGGACATAAAATCCTAGCACATGATCATAAGTATTTATTGTATGAGGTCCGTTCGAGACGAGCCTTTATACTGTGTCGTCAGATCCAATAATCGTACATCGACGTACGTTAGTCTGAGTTTAAAGAATTATAGTGTATCTTTGCAAAATGCACTTTTGTTGTTTCACTGTAATGGTATAAGGCAATACTTATAATGATCTTATACAAAGTATATAATCCCTTTATCACATGACAATGCTTGTATCCGATCTAATTTCGTATTACTTTACACGTGACATATAACATGACCGAATCACTATTTTTGTATTCATCCGCAAATGTTTACAGAATGGATGAAAACGTGTATCCTGTTTACACAAACGTCACGATAGATGGACGAGGTAAAGGGACCATTATCGGTTATAAAAATATGCAAATGCGTATTTTAGGACAAGAACAATACCCCTCATTTAGAACTCTTTGAACCAGTTCCTATTTACTCAGGATTATGAGTCTAGCATTACGACTGACTGGCTTAGGTCAGGATAAATGGATCAATAGTACTGGCAACTTACGAAAGAGACGCCGTGAACAAATGTTGGATGTAGCGTTAAGCATCATTAATACTTTAATAATGATTTTCATGGAATATGTTTGGTACAGTTTGTCAAAATCACCAAAGAAGCGAACACGATAATAATAAAAGACTTTGGAACAAAACATATATTGTCCAAAAGCAAACAGATCCTTCAACGCTATATTCAAATTACAGGTGCCATGACTATTTTAATCACGCTTGAAGCAGAATTGTTATACATGTTATGCAAAACGGTCCACTAAATTATTTTCGCAAATACGTCAGAATAAAATCCTCATCAGATCTTTAGATAAGGTGGGTTTTGCATGTTCTAAAATCCTTATTTGACCCTCTTACCTTATGTTGTGGGTACTCAAAAGAGACGATTCTTTTGAGTACCCACTACACAGGGGTTGCTATAATAATAAGAGAGAAATTGTGGGGAAAAGAGCTGAATACTCTCCATAACTGGAACTCTGCCTCACTCAACAAATAATGAAAGTATTTGCATCGCAACCAAACCAAACAAATGTTGCATTGTGATTGAATATAAATGCACGGTATTTGTGTCAAGAAACGTTTTTATCATCCCCTTCATCGAGTTCATAAATCACGTGTCCTATTTTATCACAATATAATATCCAGCCCGCGTCACAAGACATCCGATTGGTACCATGAAAAATAGGAAGTGACGTCATGCACTAATTCAATTACGTAAATCGCAATTGAGCAGTGTCTACTCTTGTGCAACAAGCCCTGCTTGAACATAATGTTAAGGAATCAAATATGTACTGCTTTTAAGGGTCGTATAAGTAAATACGTAAAGTAATGCACGCAACATATCAAAAGGTTGTTTTACGCGTGACATGGCTTATATTGTTAATACATCACATGCGTGCGAATTGACAACTTATACAGACACCATGTCTCGATCAATATAATTGAGCCGAATTACGAGAAAACCAACATTGTGGACTCTGCGTAAAGTATCGACCTGGATCAGCCTTAGCATGCTGCGCAGGCTCACCCGGTCAGATCTTTTTCGCCTCTTGTGGATTTTCTGTTTCAGGAATCATTACTATATACCTCTAACTGCATGAGACAGAACGTGTCGGCCGGATTAGCCTGCGCGGACTGATCTTGGTCGATACGTTACGCAGAGTCCATAATGCTTTTTTTTCCGTGTCAAGGCTTATACAATGATTTTGTCTGAAGTTTACGAAAGTTGACGTAAGTATTATGTCCTACTTATCAATGTATAAGCTGTTATTTCCGTTTCGTAACATGTACTGTCCCTGTACTTTGATATCTCGAATGATGTATATATATACTTATAAATACAACAAATAAATTCCTTCTTTATTTCAATGTGTAATGCACTATGCAAGAAAGAACTCACCAAGCAAAAATAGTAAATGTCATTTTGGACCAAATCGGGCGCGGACAAAACCGATGTTTACCATTGTCTACTTTCGTTTTCAAACAACGTAAAAATACTAAACGAATCAATCATTTCTAGTGCATCCTATACACATTTACAATCAAATTAAACTCAATGTCATATATTCGATACATATTCTGATGATGGTATACACACATTTCTACTTAAACAAAGTTTTGTATAGTGACTATTTGGGTAGATCAGCATGACAGTGGATGTTTTTGGCGTAATTTGATCTTATACAATAACAGTTTATAATATAAATCAGCCATAAATAAGTATTGTTGATTACTTAACATGTAATATTCCTGCAACTTGAACTGTTGCATGGTGAATGAATTAAGCCACAGTCACACCGACCTCCCGGACTGTCCCGGAGCATCCCGGACTGTCCCGGAGCGTCCCGGACTGAAATATTAACGATCCGGGGTCAGATCCGAGTTGGATCCGCGTTGGGTCCGGGCTTATTCGGGATAGTCCTGGACAGTCCGGGACAGTCCGGGATGATCATGTATGGTCCGTCATGGCCAGGGACACCACCCCGGCAATTTTAAACTGTTTAAAATTGCCGTGGTCATCTGGAAATGTTCAATCCGGGGTAGTCCGTGACGGTCCGTGCGGCGACTGTGTTTTGTCCGGTACAGTCCGTAGCTGATCCGGGACGGTCCGTGATGGTCCGGGTCATGCCGGGACGGTCCATGGCGCTGCCGCAGTGCAACCGGGGTCAGATCCGTGTTGGCTCGGTGTTGATCCGTGTTCATCCGTTGTGGTACCGTGTTTGGTCCGGGCTGTTGATGTTTTGCGACCCAATTTCGCCCGGATCAAGATATCTCTTGATCCGGGGTGTTCCGTGTTTATCCGGAGTGCTTCGTGTTGGGTCCGGCTTCGGTGGGACTTGGGCTTTACAAGTTCAATGTAAATAGAAATTGTGATTACTAAAATTTCGTTATTTCATTTTCAACAAATAAATTATAAGATTGTGTTCACCGTATCTTGGCTGTTATGAGCATTTGGTCACGTGACTGAATTGTATGTTTACAATCGCATGCATTTATTGTTATTCCACATGCTATACACTACATGCAAAGTACATTTAGTATATATATACCTGCACTTTTTACGGCGCAAATACATGCAGATGCTCATGCGCAGTTTAAACATAACGGATTAAAATTCCGCATTTGACTAAGTCAAATACGGTACCAAATATGGTTATGGTACGTCACTGAAATCTGATCTGAGCCGTCTCGCGAGAAAACCAACATGATAGTCTCTGCGTAAAGTATCGACTCGGATCAGCATAAGCATACCGAACAGGCTTACCCGGATAGACACTTTTCGCCTCATGTGGATTTTCTGTTTAAGTAAACATTAATATATACCTCTATCCCCCTGAGACGGAATGTGTTGGCCCGGATCAGTATGCACGGACTACTCAGGCTGACTTTTGTCGATACATTACGCAGAGGCCATAATGTGTTTTTTTTTTTTTTCGCGGGACGGCTTAAATGTGTATACATTTTTCCTTTTCTGTCTTAAAAGTTATACAACGTATAACAAACACGGAATATTAGGTAACAATAGCAAAACTTGGTTTTGTATTGTCTACCTGGGGCTAGGTCAAATTGACATCTCTCGAGATATCAATTCCCCCGCACCTCGTAAGCAATATTGTACCTTGTATTTCTTCTGCAAGATAGAATTCCGTATATACTGCTCTGTTATCTTTTGTATAGTGTTCACATGCATGTACATGTTCATATCTGTAATATTTAAACTACATTTTGATGTTAGCGGTTGCTAGAGATTTCTCCAACATTTTAACACACTTAATGTATATACCTATGTAAAAACTGACCTGTTGATGTATTCATTATGAGACAGTTTAACTTGAACGGTCAATACAACAATCATCATAAACCATCGAACGGTTTGTATAAATAACAATACTTTAATTATTCGCTTGATTATCAAATAAATAAAACGTCACTTCCGGGGCCAATTACTGGTCCCCAGATGTTAAACATAAATCCTTTATTGGTTCCGAATAATTACGGGACTCAGCGCTAACGACTCTCGCGACCGATATATCTCGACCCCAATTTCCATATATTGAGTTGAGTCAAGTAAAGAAGTATCCGTAGCTTTACTCTGACCAATATTTGTTCTTTTGACTGAACAACCAACGCCTATGAAACGATTCTTATGAGTACCCACAATATGGGGTCTGACGGTCAAATACATATGAAACCATTCCACGAGAAAATCAACATTAAGGACTTTTCGTAATGAACCGACCCAGAACAACCTACGCAGTCCGCGCATGCAAATCCGGGCCGACACATTCCGTCTCAGGAGGATAGAGGTATAAAGTAATGATTCCTGAAACAGAAAATCCATAGAAGGCGAAAAGTATCTGTCCGGGTTAGCCTGCGCGACATGCTTAGGCTGATCCGGGTCGATACTATACGCAATGTCCACAATGCTGGTGTTGTCGTTATTCGGTTCATATTATGTATCTATATGGGACAGACCACTCTACTACAGGTATATTGGTAGCTCCGATATATAATCATAGTGTGCATCTATGGGACAGACCACTCTACTACAGGTATATTGGTAGCTCCGAAATAAAGATGACTAGATATAATATTTATATTCTAAAAAATGAGCCGTTTTGCGAGAAAACCAACATTCTGGACTCTGCGTAAAGTATCGACACGGATCAGCATACGCAAACCGCACAAGCTAACCCGGACAGATACTTTTCGCCTCCAGTGGATTTTCTGTTTCAGGAATCATTACTCTATACGTTTTTGCCCCTGAGACTGAATGTGTTGGCCTGGATTATCCTGCGCGGATTCTGGGTCGATTAATTAAGCAGAGTGCATAACGTTGGTTTTCTCGTGGAACGGCTCGTATGGATTTAACCGTCAGACCCTTTATTGTGGATACTCATAAGAATCGTTTCAATAAGTAGAGTACCTTAACAAAGGGGTTGGTTTTGCAATAAGAAATAATTTAGCATTAAGGGTGCTGAACTCCACATTATATATAGTATAGTCAAAGTTTTAAAACTGTTCAGAAATTGTCTTGACATATTAGAATCATAATTCTGAGTAATTATTTCTCTTTCCAGTACAATAAACATCTAAATATTGATCGTTTATGCTTCATTTTTTACCAGGTAGACATACCCAGTTAGCCATATTTTGAACATTTCCAAGACTTTCAATTGACTGTTTTTTTCAGTATTAACTGACAGAATAGTTTTAACCTATGTATTACTTACTTTTTTGTCACTATTACCAATATTTGCAGAAGTTATGACGAGATACGTATACAGTTCCAAACGCTTTCGTTTATTTACTTATGTGCACTAGTTTACAAGGGGCGAATTATATGCATCTATATGGTATCGCAGATATACAATTATTGATGACCGCAAACGTCTCAAATTATTTTCTATTTTAATATTGCCAGTGTAGCATTGCGGTACACAATCTCTGATGTCAGACATATACGTAACATTAACTCTTTTGCTGCCAAAGGCAATTAAAGGCGCTCCTAAAACCAGTCTCTCCTAAAATCTGTCTCTCCTAGAACCAGTCTCTCCTAGAACCAGTCTCTCCTATAACCAGTCTCTCCTAAAATCTGTCTCTCCTAAAACCAGTCTCTCCTAGAACCAGTCTCTCCTAAAACCAGTCTCTCCTAAAATCTGTCTCTCCTAAAACCAATCTCTCCTAAAACCCAATCTCATTAAAATAATGTCCTATTAACGCTACGCATAGGATCTGAGGACAACCGATAGAGGGTCACGTTCAGACGACCTTTCCGCCAGCCAATCAGAACCTTGCTTTCACGTTTTTGAAAGTGAAAGTAAAAGTCTATATTTACCAAAAGAATCTATATTTAGCATGGGATTCCAATTTTCGCATAGTGATTTACATGTGTGTATAGTTCTTATGACAACCGCATCATGGCTACAAATGCGTAAATGAGGCAAAACACCGATACAGTCTTTCCCTGACCATACAGCATCGAAAAGTGTCCTTTGCTCTGGTTTTAAATGGTCTATTTTAAATTTTCTCAAGTTTGTCAATTAACGCCATTTTGAAGGTTAAGCCAAACGTTTGCTGAAACGAGTCGTCTGATTGGTTCAAATAAAAATATCTTAGTGGATCTAAAAATAGCGATATTGGAAATCCGATAAAACAAGAAGATGAATTCGAATGGATCGCCATCAGATCTTACATTTGGTCAGATCGTGTACTTTAGTCAGATTGTCCTAAAACCAGTCCCTCCTTAAACCAGTCTCTCCTAAAACCAGTCCCTCCTAAAACCAATCTCTCCTAAAATATGTCTCTCCTAAAAACAGTCTCTCCTAAAATCTGTCTCTCCTAAAACCAGTCTCTCCTAAAACCAGTCTCTCCTAAAATCTGTCTCTCCTAAAACCAGTCTCTCCTTAAACCTGTCTCTCCTAAAACCAGTCTCTCCTAGAACCAGTCTCTCCAAATACCAGTCTCTCCTAAAACCAGTCTCTCCTAAAACCAGTCTCTCCTAAAACCTGTCTCTCCTAAAACCAGTCTCTCCTAAAACCAGTCTCTCCTGAAACCAGTCTCTCCTAAAGTCTGCATTGTTTGCCACTTATACATTTTATTTTAACCTAGTTCTTGTCGGACGATAAATGGAATGACATGGAAGTGCTGAAGTTGTGAAACTCGAAGTCGAGATATCTTAAACATGATGATTCGAATATGACCCGTCACGCGAGTAAACCAACATTAAGGACTCTGCGTAATGTATCGATCCAGATCAGCCTGCGCAGTCCGCGCAGACTGATCCGGACCGACACATTCCATATCAGGAGTATAGAGTTAAAGAGTAATGATTCCTGAAACAGAAAATTTATAGGATGTCTGTCCGGGTTAGCCTGCTTAGGCTGATCCGGGTCGATACTTTACGCCGAGTCCACAGTGTTGGTTTTCTCGCGGGACGGCTGAATTATATTTTACCTCAAACCAATTCTTGTAACGGATCTTTTCAAAACAGCGTAGCAGAACAATTGATTGCTCAGACGAGCAACCAGTATTGCTGCTACGCTGTTTCATTGAAATGGTTTTATCAACGCATTGCCTTTCATAATAAACCTTTAAGTATAATTGAATATATATCGTCCGCCTAAGGTGCTGAGGTTCGCGGGTTCGATCCAATATCGGGTCATAGCAATTTTAAATACAAATGGTAGTAATGGCTGCCCTATTTACGACTGACTGGCTCTTGTCGGGATAAACGAACCAGAAGTAATGGTAACATACCCATGAAACGCCCTGACATAATTGAAAGGTCATTGAAAGCGGCGTTAACAACCAAAGAATCAATCGATAACTGAAAAATGTGCATCGATTGATCACTCGAACTTGTCTATATCTTGAAAAGATCTCCTCTTCGAGTTATCGCGCGTCTACTGCACTCGTCGAGTTATTTTTATACCAGTGGCGTCGTCGTCGTCTGTGTCTGCGTCGTCGTCGTCGTCGTCTGCGTCGTCGTCGTCATCGTCCTCTTCGTCTGCGTCTGCGTCGTCATCGTCCTCGTCGTCGTCGTCGTCTGTATCGTCGTCGTCTGTATCGTCGTCGTCTGTATCGTCGTCCGTATCGTCGTCGTCGTCTGTATCGTCGTCGTCTGTATCGTCGTCGTCTGTATCGTAGTCGTCTGTATCGTCGTCGTCTGTATCGTCGTCGTCTGTGTCTGTATCGTCGTCTGTATCGTCGTCGTCTGTATCGTCGTCGTCTGTATCGTCGTCGTCTGTATCGTCGTCTGTATCGTCGTCGTCTGTATCGTCGTCGTCTGTATCGTCGTCGTCTGTATCGTCGTCGTTTGTATCGTTGTCGTCTGTATCGTTGTCGTCTGTATCGTCGTCGTCTGTATCGTCGTCGTCTGTATTGTCGTCGTCCGTATCGTCGTCGTCTGTATTGTCGTCTGTATCGTCGTCTGTATCGTCGTCGTCCGTATTGTCGTCTGTATCGTCGTCGTCTGTATCGTCGTCGTCTGTATTGTCGTCTGTATCGTCGTCGTCTGTATCGTCGTCGTCTGTATCGTCGTCTGTATCGTCGTCTGTATCGTCGTCGTCTGTATCGTCGTCGTCTGTATCGTCGTCGTCTGTATCGTCGTCGTCTGTATCGTCGTCGTTTGTATCGTCATCGTCTGTATTGTCGTCTGTATCGTTGTCGTCTGTATCGTCGTCGTCTGTATCGTCGTCGTCTGTATTGTCGTCGTCGTCTTCGTCTGTATCGTCGTCGTCTGTATTGTCGTCGTCCGTATCGTCGTCGTCGTCTGTATCGTCGTCGTCTGTATTGTCGTCGTCTGTATCGTCGTCGTCTGTATCGTCGTCGTCCGTATAGTCGGCGTCGTCGTCGTCTGTATCGTCGTCGTCTGTATTGTCGTCGTCCGTATCGTCGTCGTCGTCTGTATCGTCGTCGTCTGTATTGTCGTCGTCTGTATCGTTGTCGTCTGTATCGTCGTCGTCTGTATCGTCGTCGTCTGTATCGTCGTCGTCTGTATCGTCGTCGTCGTCTTCGTCTGTATCGTCGTCGTCTGTATGGTCGTCGTCGTCGTCTGTATCGTGGCGTCTGGGTCGTCGTCACACATCTGTAACATTACCTCACAACTGAAGCACAATTACACATAAACACATGAAACTTTGTAGACACGTTCCTAGGAACAATATGCTTGTCTTTACCAAGGCACATAACTCTGGCTTTAATAATTATTCAGTAATGCCCTTTTTTAGACCAAGAAAGAAGTTAACGAGCGTTGGCGTTCGCTTGCGGAACTCTTGTTCTTTCTTACTGCAACGTTTTCAAAAGGAAATCAACTAGAGAGTTATCGAAAAATAGTCTGTATCAAGGACAAGGGTTTACATGTTTGGATCGTTGGGCGAAGTGTTGTTTCGTCTGTAGAAGCCATTAAAATGGCATTTAATTGAAGTGTTGCTTTCACGACTTTCATATCGCTTTGCATGTTCTTTCTCGTCATTTGCTTTTCTTGTGACAAATTGATGTTAATGTCGCAAGGACTTTTAATACCGACGGTGTTCATTTCTTCATGAATATGAAAACGAGTATAAATGAATCACGATTTTTTTTATATATATTTATTTTACGTCGATTGCGAAACAATCTTTCAGCTTATATCGAGGGTTTGGCGTGAAACGGTTGTAACTAAAACCCTATTTTGAAAACTCTGGTTTAGGGGCAATTTTGACTCCTTTGTAAACAATGCAAACTTAGGTTCCATTGCTCAGAACGAGCAATGGCACCTAACTTTCCATTTTTTACCAAGAAAAATGATTTAACGCTTATAAAGATTTTATGGCGAAGTGATTAACATCCTAAAAAAAATACCAATTTTAGTTACAACCATTTCACGCCAAGCCCTCGATATATACCGCGCTCAATGTCTGCTTCTTGGCCGGTACTCGCACTTGACGTTTGTGCCGGAAATTCCAAAGACTGAACCCACATAATTCGAACCCGGAACTTTTAGTACGGACGACAAAGCTGTACAACCGCCGTCGATCTCTCGTATCAAATATCCAGGGTTCGAATCCCATGATAGGCGGAGGTTTTTTTCACGGCGCAAGTGCTGGTTAAGTCTCCCGGAAGCGGACGTCGAGAGGGATTAATGTAAGCTGAAAGCTTTCTTTCGCAATCGATGTAAAATAAATAAGTTCAAACTTAAATGAAATCATCTTAACAGAAGATCATTGAATCCGTCTGTGACTAGTTTGCGAACAATCCGAGTGACTGATCTTGATCTTGCCGTTTAGCTAATGCTTTAATGTATTGAAATTCACCAAACCTCTTTTATCATATACACAGAAAGCAATGACGTAAGTAACAAAGCATACATCTTTGGCAACAAAATGTATAAATAGTAATATATAACCAGTATTCGATGCGTATTCACCATGCATATAAAACTAGTTATATACGTAAATGATCATACTCTATGTAGTATATGGTATAACAAAAAACATTCGCACTAGATATTTATGTTTCGATGTAACCGTGTTTGATTTGCTTTAATTCATTTATATATATTTTATATGACAATATACATAAATGTTGTAAATGTTAAGAAGAAATATTCTATTACAGTGAAGTAAAAAAACCATTTGATAGTCAAGTTAGTTGTAAACGTCGGTTTAAACTAAGTAATAGATAGCACAATGAAATATTTGATAGAAAAAAGCTACAAATTTTCATAACAATGTTTAAATACAAGTTTATAAAGACAATTTACTATTTGTAATGTAATGACTATTCCTAACAGTTACGTATGTAATATTATGTCAACTGACTAGAACAAATCCGACCAATTCATGAAACTTGTGATAAGCAGCCACCTTTTTAAGCAGCCAGTTTCATCATGTCCCTTGGGTGGCTGCTGATCGCAAGTTTGACTGTATTATGGTTATTGCAGAGCACCTTTCAAATGATTGTAAAGGCTTTACAAATGTTAAAAGTGGCTGCCCTCCTCATGTCCTTGACGTTCTGGGTTGCGGTGTTGACATTACGACTGACTGGCTGGTGTCAGGACAAATGGACCAGTAGTACTGGTAACTTAACTAGTTTACATCGTGATATAACTTAAACATTGTCAAAAGTGATGTAAACACCAAAACACATTTAATTTAATTCTTAGAGAAGACATTTTCTGAATTCAAGTGTTATGTTGTTTTACGGATTTTATAAAAAAAGAAAATCCTCATTTAAATGCGTTTTGTTCTCTTCATGGCACACTAGTCTACTACATAACTGACGAAGCACTAAAAAATTGACATTTAAAGAGAACTTCCTGAAAAAGTAATACCATTGTTGCTTTCGCGTCATTTAATATCACGTTTCAAAAAGGTGACATGTGGTATAAAACCCACAGTTGCCATAACAACATCATATTCAAAAGAAAACAGTTAATTTCGTTTAGTATCATAACAAATTGTTTTAATTGTCTATATCGTAAGCCCAGTTTATAATTCCACAGTTAATAAATCGTTAACGAATCGTACATCTTCTTCTTTTGCCACCATGTATTTAACTGTATATATCTTGTTTTCTTATATAGATATTTTCCATAGTGTTGCTTTTAAAAATGAATAAAAAATCAAGATTATTGCCGATTATTGTTGTATGTGGGTTTACATTAATGAATTCAATGTCATTTACTACAATACGTCAGTCATATAACGGTGGCCAGTTATCCTACCCATGTGTCATTTACTACTATACGTCAGTTATATAACGGTGGCCAGTTATCCTACCCATGTGTCATTTACTACTATACGTCAGTCATATAACGGTGGCCAGTTCTCCTACCCATATGTCATTTACTACAATACGTCAGTTATATAACGGTGGCCAGTTATCCTACCCATGTGTCATTTACTACAATACGTCAGTCATATAACGGTGGCCAGTTATCCTACCCATGTGTCATTTAATACAATATGTCAATCATATAACGGTGGCCAGTTATCCTACCCATGTGTCATTTACTACAATACGTCAGTCATATAACAGTGGCCAGTTCTCCTACCCATGTGTCATTTACTACAATACGTCAGCCATATAACGGGGGCCAGTTCTCATACCCATGTGTCATTTACTACAATACGTCAGTCATATAACAGTGGCCAGTTCTCCTACCCATGTGTCATGTACTACAATACGTCAGTTATATAACGGTGGCCAGTTCTCCTACCCATGTGTCATTTACTACAATACGTCAGTCATATAACGGTGGCCAGTTCTCCTACCCATGTGTCATTTACTACTATACGTCAGTCATATAACGGCGGCCAGTTCTCCTACCCATGTGTCATTTACTCCAATACGTCAGTCATATAACGGGGGCCAGTTCTCCTACCCATATGTCATTTACTACCATACGTCAGTTATAAAACGGTGTCCAGTTCTCCTACCCATGTGTCATTTACTACAATACGTCAGTTATATAACGGTGGCCAGTTCTCCTACCCATGTGTCATTTACTACAATACGTCAGTTATATAACGGTGGCCAGTTCTCCTACCCATGTGTCATTTACTACAATACGTCAGTTATATAACAGTGGCCAGTTCTGCTACTCATGTGTCATTTACTACAATACGTCAGTCATATAACGGTTGCCAGATCTCCTACCCATTTGTCATTTACTACAATACGCCAGTCATATAACGGTGGCCAGTTCTCCTACCCATGTGTCTTTTACTACAACACGAGTACTCCGCTTAACAGTGGTCTAAACAATTGGCTGCTTTTCCACATAGAGTGTTAGCCCATTAGTGGAAGACGAATGACGCTTCTCGTATTGACTGACGTTTGTCAGATGATGTGGGATAAATGTGAAAGGTATATCATTAGTGACTAGTCTGTCTAACATACTGGTACACGAGAAACGAACAATAGATGAGTGTGCATTCTAATATGTGAACGCCTCGGGTGCGGGAGGTCGCCAATTCGATTCCCCGACCGGATCATACCAAAGACTTTAAAAAGGGAAGTAATGGCCGTTCTATTTGGCGCTCCGCGTTGCGGGGTTAACATTACGACCGACTGACTGATGTCAGCAGAAACTTACCCAGGAAACAACCGTCTTCAGTTCAGTTTATCCTAAAAAAAATAAAAAATAAGCATATGAAAACTTTATAGCAATTGAATAAAGTTGAAAACTTTGTGTTTTCAAGAAATTTCTAATTGGTTAGCATCGGGGTTCGATAAATTGATTAGAACATATCGAAATATTAAATCCCGAGTTTTATTACCCTATATATTACCAGCATATTTTGTGCAATTTCTTCTTTTGTCACTATGTTTTCACAATGCCGTCTGCTGCAGAGGCGTCAGAAAGCGTCTATATGAGGGAAAGGGTTAAAGCGCCGTACATAAGGATAATGGTTAACCCTTTTGCTGACAGAGGCAATTTAAGGCATTTAAACGATGCAGGCTCAGGTGAGACAGCTCGTAACGAACTGTCTGTCTCTCTTGAAATCTGCATTGTTTGCCACTTAAACATTAAATTTAACCAAATTTGCCTTTCGGACGTTAGTTTAAGTGGTTCAATGTTCAACATGGAAGATTCGACTTTGTGAAATTCGACAGTGAAAGAGTTAAGAAACTAGCGTTGACAACATGTGACATTAACATATATGAATCATAAAGGAAAAACCCACTTAACATAGGACTTTACTCTTTCAGCGTCGAATTGTTTAAAGTAGACTAGTCAAGACTAGTCAATGTTGAAAAATCGGGCGTCTCTTAATTGTATGTATATAAGAAATAAGTATTTCAAAACTTTTTTTTTCCAACATTGTTTAAATGTTCTCATCGAATATAGAAATTTACGAATAAATCTTGTAAGAAATATTAATGTGGTTTCAAATAGGAGGAGTGATCTTATGTCAATGCCTACTTGTTTGAAACATATCCAGTGCAAAACCTTATCTTATAGGTGTGTGAAGTTAGCGCTTAGATCGTAGATCGTAGCTCAACCAAAAATGTAATTGGCTGACCTGGGTCGTAGATCGTAGCTCAACCACTTTAAAAACATTGCGAATTGGTTGTGCTGGGTCGTAGATCGTAGCTCAACCAATTCAAAAACATTGAGAATTGGTTGTGCTGGGTCGTAGATCATAGCTCAACCACTAAAAAAACATTCCGAATTGGTTGTGCTGGGTCGTAGATCGTAGCTCAACCACTTTAAAAACATTGCGAATTGGTTGTGCTGTGTCGTAGATCGTAGCTCAACCACTAGAAAAACATTGCGAATTGGTTGTGCTGGGTCGTAGATCGTAGCTCAACCACTTTAAAAACATTGCAAATTGGTTGTGCTGGGTCGTAGATCGTAGCTCAACCACTAAAAAACATTCCGAATTGGTTGCGCTGGGTCGTAGATCGTAGCTCAACCACTAAAAAAACATTCCGAATTGGTTGTGCTGGGTCGTAGATCGTAGCTCAACCAATTCAAAAACATTGAGAATTGGTTGTGCTGGGTCGTAGATCGTAGCTCAACCACTTTAAAAACATTGCGAATTGGTTGTGCTGGGTCGTAGATCGTAGCTCAACCACTTTAAAAACATTGCGAATTGGTTGTGCTAGGTCGTAGATCGTAGCTCAACCACTTTAAAAACATTGCGAATTGGTTGTGCTGGGTCGTAGATCGTAGCTCAACCAATTCAAAAACATTGAGAATTGGTTGTGCTGGGTCGTAGATCGTAGCTCAACCACTAGAAAAACATTGCGAATTGGTTGTGCTGGGTCGTAGATCGTAGCTCAACCACTTTAAAAACATTCCGAATTGGTTGTGCTGGGTCGTAGATCGTAGCTCAACCACTAAAAAAACATTCCGAATTGGTTGTGCTGGGACGTAGATCGTAGCTCAACCACTAAAAAAACATTCCGAATTGGTTGTGCTGGGTCGTAGATCGTAGCTCAACCACTTTAAAAACATTGAGAATTGGTTGTGCTGGGTCGTAGATCGTAGCTCAACCACTAGAAAAAACATTGCGAATTGGTTGTGCTGGGTCGTAGATCGTAGCTCAACCACTTTAAAAACACTCCGAATCGGTTGTGCTGGGTCGTAGATCGTAGCTCAACCACTTTAAAAACATTGCGAATTGGTTGTGCTGGGTCGTAGATCGTAGCTCAACCACTAATAAAACATTCCGAATTGGCTGTGCTGGGTCGTAGATCGTAGCTCAACCACTTAAAAACATTGCGAATTGGTTGAGCTGGGTCGTAGATCGTAGCTCAACCACTTAAAAACATTGCGAATTGGTTGTGCTTGGTCGTAGATCGTAGCTCAACCACTAGAAAAACATCCTGAATTGGTTGAGCTGGGTCGTAGATCGTAGATCAACCACTTAAAAACATTGCGAATTGGTTGTGCTGGGTCGTAGATCGTAGCTCAACCACTTTAAAAACACTGAGAATTGGTTGTGCGGGGTCGTAGATCGTAGCTCAACCACTAAAAAAACATTCTGAATTGGTTGTGCTGGGTCGTAGATCGTAGCTCAACCACTAGAAAAACATCCTGAATTGGTTGAGCTGGGGTCGTAGATCGTAGCTCAACCACTTAAAAACATTGCGAATTGGTTGTGCTGGGTCGTAGATCGTAGCTCAACCACTAAAAAAACATTCCGAATTGGTTGTGCTGGGTCGTAGATCGTAGCTCAACCACTTTAAAAACATTGCGAATTGGTTGTGCTGGGTCGTAGATCGTAGCTCAACCACTTTAAAAACATTGCGAATTGGTTGTGCTGGGTCGTAGATCGTAGCTCAACCACTAATAAAACATTCCGAATTGGTTGAGCTGGGTCGTAGATCGTAGCTCAACCACTTAAAAACATTGCGAATTGGTTGTGCTGGGTCGTAGATCGTAGCTCAACCACTTTAAAAACATTGAGAATTGGTTGTGCGGGGTCGTAGATCGTAGCTCAACCACTAAAAAAACATTCTGAATTGGTTGTGCTGGGTCGTAGATCGTAGCTCAACCACTAGAAAAACATCCTGAATTGGTTGAGCTGGGGTCGTAGATCGTAGCTCAACCACTTAAAAACATTGCGAATTGGTTGTGCTGGGTCGTAGATCGTAGCTCAACCACTAAAAAAACATTCCGAATTGGTTGTGCTGGGTCGTAGATCGTAGCTCAACCACTTTGAAAACATTGCGAATTGGTTGTGCTGGGTCGTAGATCGTAGCTCAACTACTTTAAAAACATTGCGAATTGGTTGTGCTGGGTCGTAGATCGTAGCTCAACCACTAGAAAAACATTGCGAAATGGTTGTGCTGGGTCGTAGATCGTAGCTCAACCACTTTAAAAACATTGCGAATTGGTTGAGCTGGGTCGTAGATCGTAGCTCAACCACTACAAAAACTTTGCGAATTGGTTGAGCTGGGTCGTAGATCGTAGCTCAACCACTTAAAAACATTGCGAATTGGTTGTGCTGGGTCGTAGATCGTAGCTCAACCACTAGAAAAACATTCTGAATTGGTTGAGCTGGGTCGTAGATCGTAGCTCATCCACTTTAAAACATTGCGAATTTGTTGTGCTGGGTCGTAGATCGTAGCTCAACCACTAAAAAAACATTCTGAATTGGTTGTGCTGGGTCGTAGATCGTAACTCAACCACTTTAAAAACATTGCGAATTGGTTGTGCTGGGTCGTAAATCGTAGCTCAACCACTAGAAAAAACATTCTGAATTGGTTGAGCTGGGTCGTAGATCGTAGCTCAACCACTTAAAAACATTGCGAATTGGTTGTGCTGGGTCGTAGATCGTAGCTCAACCACTAAAAAAACATTGCGAATTGGTTGTGCTGGGTCGTAAATCGTAGCTCAACCACTTTAAAAACATTGCGAATTGGTTGTGCTGGGTCGTAGATCGTAGCTCAACCACTAATAAAACATTCCGAATTGGCTGTGCTGGGTCGTAGATCGTAGCTCAACCACTTAAAAACATTGCGAATTCGTTGAGCTGGGTCGTAGATCGTAGCTCAACCACTTAAAAACATTGCGAATTGGTTGTGCTGGGTCGTAGATCGTAGCTCAACCACTAGAAAAACATCCTGAAGTGGTTGAGCTGGGTCGTAGATCGTAGCTCAACCACTTAAAAACATTGCGAATTGGTTGTGCTGGGTCGTAGATCGTAGCTCAACCACTTTAAAAACATTGAGAATTGGTTGTGCTTGGTCGTAGATCGTAGCTCAACCACTTAAAAACATTGCGAATTGGTTGTGCTGGGTTGTAGATCGTAGCTCAACCACTAGAAAAACATCCTGAATTGGTTGAGCTGGGGTCGTAGATCGTAGCTCAACCACTTAAAAACATTGCTAATTGGTTGTGCTGGGTCGTAGATCGTAGCTCAACCACTAAAAAAACATTCCGAATTGGTTGTGCTGGGTCGTAGATCGTAGCTCAACCACTTTAAAAACATTGCGAATTGGTTGTGCTGGGTCGTAGATCGTAGTTCAACCACTAAAAAAACATTGCGAATTGGTTGTGCTGGGTCGTAGATCGTAGCTCAACCACTAGAAAAAACATTGCGAATTGGTTGTGCTGGGTCGTAGATCGTAGCTCAACCACTTTAAAAACACTCCGAATTGGTTGTGCTGGGTCGTAGATCGTAGCTCAACCACTTTAAAAACATTGCGAATTGGTTGTGCTGGGTCGTAGATCGTAGCTCAACCACTAATAAAACATTCCGAATTGGCTGTGCTGGGTCGTAGATCGTAGCTCAACCACTTAAAAACATTGCGAATTGGTTGAGCTGGGTCGTAGATCGTAGCTCAACCACTTAAAAACATTGCGAATTGGTTGTGCTTGGTCGTAGATCGTAGCTCAACCACTAGAAAAATATCCTGAATTGGTTGAGCTGGGTCGTAGATCGTAGCTCAACCACTTAAAAACATTGCGAATTGGTTGTGCTGGGTCGTAGATCGTAGCTCAACCACTTTAAAAACATTGAGAATTGGTTGTGCGGGGTCGTAGATCGTAGCTCAACCACTAAAAAAACATTCTGAATTGGTTGTGCTGGGTCGTAGATCGTAGCTCAACCACTAGAAAAACATCCTGTATTGGTTGAGCTGGGGTCGTAGATCGTAGCTCAACCACTTAAAAACATTGCGAATTGGTTGTGCTGGGTCGTAGATCGTAGCACAACCACTCAAAAAACATTCCGAATTGGTTGTGCTGGGTCGTAGATCGTAGCTCAACCACTTTAAAAACATTGCGAATTGGTTGTGCTGGGTCGTAGATCGTAGCTCAACCACTTTAAAAACATTGCGAATTGGTTGTGCTGGGTCGTAGATCGTAGCTCAACCACTTATAAAACATTCCGAATTGGTTGAGCTGGGTCGTAGATCGTAGCTCAACCACTTAAAAACATTGCGAATTGGTTGAGCTGGGTCGTAGATCGTAGCTCAACCACTTAAAAACATTGCGAATTGGTTGTGCTGGGACGTAGATCGTAGCTCAAACACTAGAAAAACATCCTGAATTGGTTGAGCTGGGTCGTAGATCGTAGCTCAACCACTTAAAAACATTGCGAATTGGTTGTGCTGGGTCGTAGATCGTAGCTCAACCACTTTAAAAACATTGAGAATTGGTTGTGCTTGGTCGTAGATCGTAGCTCAACCACTTAAAAACATTGCGAATTGGTTGTGCTGGGTTGTAGATCGTAGCTCAACCACTAGAAAAACATCCTGAATTGGTTGAGCTGGGGTCGTAGATCGTAGCTCAACCACTTAAAAACATTGCTAATTGGTTGTGCTGGGTCGTAGATCGTAGCTCAACCACTAAAAAAACATTCCGAATTGGTTGTGCTGGGTCGTAGATCGTAGCTCAACCACTTTAAAAACATTGCGAATTGGTTGTGCTGGGTCGTAGATCGTAGTTCAACCACTAAAAAAACATTGCGAATTGGTTGTGCTGGGTCGTAGATCGTAGCTCAACCACTTTAAAAACATTCCGAATTGGTTGTGCTGGGTCGTAGATCGTAGCTCAATCACTAAAAAACATTCCGAATTGGTTGTGCTGGGTCGTAGATCGTAGCTCAACCACTAAAAAAACATTCCGAATTGGTTGTGCTGGGTCGTAGATCGTAGCTCAACCAATTCAAAAACATTGAGAATTGGTTGTGCTGGGTCGTAGATCGTAGCTCAACCACTTTAAAAACATTGCGAATTGGTTGTGCTGGGTCGTAAATCGTAGCTCAACCACTTTAAAAACATTGCGAATTGGTTGTGCTGGGTCGTAGATCGTAGCTCAACCACTAATAAAACATTCCGAATTGGTTGTGCTGGGTCGTAGATCGTAGCTCAACCACTTAAAAACATTGCGAATTGGTTGTACTGGGTCGTAGATCGTAGCTCAACCACTTAAAAACATTGCGAATTGGTTGTGCTGGGTCGTAGATCGTAGCTCAACCAATTCAAAAACATTCCGAATTGGTTGTGCTGGGTCGTAGATCGTAGCTCAACCACTTAAAAACATTGCGAATTGGTTGTGCTGGGTCGTAGATCGTAGCTCAACCAATTCAAAACATTGCAAATTGGTTGTACTGGGTCGTAGATCGTAGCTCAACCACTTTAAAAACATTGCGAATTGGTTGTGCTGGGTCGTAGATCGTAGCTCAACCACTTTAAAAACATTTCGAATTGGTTGTGCTGGGTCGTAGATTGTAGCTCAACCACTAAATAAAACATTCCGAATTGGTTGTGCTGGGTCGTAGATCGTAGCTCAACCACTTTAAAAACATTGCGAATTGGTTGTGCTGGGTGGTAGATCGTAGCTCAACCACTAGAAAAACATTCTGAATTGGTTGAACTGGGTCGTAGATCGTAGCTCAACCACTTAAAAACATTGCGAATTGGTTGTGCTGGGTCGTAGATCGTAGCTCAACCACTAAAAAAACATTCCGAATTGGTTGTGCTGGGTCGTAGATCGTAGCTCAACCACTTTAAAAACATTGCGAATTGGTTGTGCTGGGTCGTAGATCGTAGCTCAACCACTAGAAAAAACATTCTGAATTGGTTGAGCTGGGTCGTAGATCGTAGCTCAACCACTTAAAAACATTGCGAATTGGTTTTGCTGGGTCGTAGATCGTAGCTCAACCACGAAAAAAACCTTGCGAATTGGTTGTGCTGGGTCGTAGATCGTAGCTCAACCACTTTAAAAACATTGCGAATTGGTTGTGCTGGGTCGTAGATCGTAGCTCAACCACTAATAAAACATTCCGAATTGGCTGTGCTGGGTCGTAGATCGTAGCTCAACCACTTAAAAACATTTCGAATTGGTTGTGCTGGGTCGTAGATTGTAGCTCAACCACTAAATAAAACATTCCGAATTGGTTGTGCTGGGTCGTAGATCGTAGCTAAACCACTTTAAAAACATTGCGAATTGGTTGTGCTGGGTCGTAGATCGTAGCTCAACCACTAGAAAAACATTCTGAATTGGTTGAGCTGGGTCGTAGATCGTAGCTCAACCACTTAAAAACATTGCGAATTGGTTGTGCTGGGTCGTAGATCGTAGCTCAACCACTAAATAAACATTCCGAATTGGTTGTGCTGGGTCGTAGATCGTAGCTCAACCACTTTAAAAACATTGCGAATTGGTTGTGCTGGGTCGTAGATCGTAGCTCAACCACTAATAAAACATTCCGAATTGGTTGTGCTGGGTCGTAGATCGTAGCTCAACCACTAAAAAAACATTCCGAATTGGTTGTGCTGGGTCGTAGATCGTAGCTCAACCACTAAAAAAACATTCCGAATTGGTTGTGCTGGGTCGTAGATCGTAGCTCAACCACTTTAAAAACATTGCGAATTGGTTGTGCTGGGTCGTAGATCGTAGCTCAACCACTAGAAAAACATTGCGAATTGGTTGTGCTGGGTCGTAGATCGTAGCTCAACCACTTTAAAAACATTGCGAATTGGTTGTGCTTGGTCGTAGATCGTAGCTCAACCAATTCAAAAACATTGAGAATTGGTTGTGCTGGGTCGTAGATCGTAGCTCAACCACTAGAAAAACATTGCGAATTGGTTGTGCTGGGTCGTAGATCGTAGCTCAACCACTTTAAAAACATTCCGAATTGGTTGTGCTGGGTCGTAGATCGTAGCTCAACCACTAAAAAAACATTCCGAATTAGTTGTGCTAGGACGTAGATCGTAGCTCAACCACTAAAAAAACATTCCGAATTGGTTGTGCTGGGTCGTAGATCGTAGCTCAACCACTAGAAAACATTGCGAATTGGTTGTGCTGGGTCGTAGATCGTAGCTCAACCACTTTAAACACATTCCGAATTGGTTGTGCTGGGTCGTAGATCGTAGCTCAACCACTTTAAAAACATTGCGAATTGGTTGTGCTGGGTCGTAGATCGTAGCTCAACCACTAGAAAAACATTGCGAATTGGTTGTGCTGGGTCGTAGATCGTAGCTCAACCACTTTAAAAACATTGCGAATTGGTTGAGCTGGGTCGTAGATCGTAGCTCAACCACTACAAAAACATTGCGAATTGGTTGAGCTGGGTCGTAGATCGTAGCTCAACCACTTAAAAACATTGCGAATTGGTTGTGCTGGGTCGTAAATCGTAGCTCAACCACTAGAAAAACATCCTGAATTGGTTGAGCTGGATCGTAGATCGTAGCTCAACCACTTAAAAACATTGCGAATTGGTTGTACTGGGTCGTAGATCGTAGCTCAACCACTAAAAAATAAATTCCGAATTGGTTGTGCTGGGTCGTAGATCGTAGCTCAACCACTTAAAAACATTGCGAATTGGTTGTGCTGGGTCGTAGATCGTAGCTCAACCACTTTTAAAAACATTGCGAATTGGTTGTGCTGGGTCGTAGATCGTAGCTCAACCACTAGAAAAACATTCTGAATTGGTTGAGGTGGGTCGTAGATCGTAGCTCAACCACTTAAAAACATTGCGAATTGGTTGTGCTGGGTCGTAGATCGTAGCTCAACCACTTAAAAACATTGCGAATTGGTTGTGCTGTGTCGTAGATCGTAGCTCAACCACTTTTAAAAACATTGCGAATTGGTTGTGCTGGGTCGTAGATCGTAGCTCAACCACTAGAAAAACATTCTGAATTGGTTGAGGTGGGTCGTAGATCGTAGCTCAACCACTTAAAAACATTGCGAATTGGTTGTGCTGGGTCGTAGATCGTAGCTCAACCACTTCAAAACATTGAGAATTGGTTGTGCTGGGTCGTAGATCGTAGCTCAACCACTAGAAAAACATTCCGAATTGGTTGTGCTGGGTCGTAGATCGTAGCTCAACCACTTTAAAAACATTGCGAATTGGTTGTGCTGGGGCGTAGATCGTAGCTCAACCACTTTAAAAAACATTGCGAATTGGTTGTGCTGGGTCGTAGATCGTAGCTCAACCACTTTAAAAACATTGATAATTGGTTGTGCTGGGTCGTAGATCGTAGCTCAACCACTAGAAAAACATTGCGAATTGGTTGTGCTGGGTAGTAGATCGTAGCTCAACCACTAGAAAAACATTCCGAATTGGTTGTGCTGGGTCGTAGATCGTAGCTAAACCACTTTAAAAACATTGCGAATTGGTTGTGCTGGGTCGTAAATCGTAGCTCAACCACTTAAAAACATTGCGAATTGGTTGTGCTGGGTCGTAGATCGTAGCTCAACCAATAGAAAAACATTCCGAATTGGTTGTGCTGGGTCGTAGATCGTAGCTCAACCACTTTAAAAACATTGCGAATTGTTTGTGCTGGGTCGTAGATCGTAGCTCAACCAATTCAAAACATTGAGAATTGGTTGTGCTGGGTCGTAGATCGTAGCTCAACCACTTAAAAAACATTGAGAATTGGTTGTGCTAGGTCGTAGATCGTAGCTCAACCACTTAAAAAACATTGCGAATTGGTTGTGCTGGGTCGTAGATCGTAGCTCAACCACTTTAAAAACATTGCGAATTGGTTGTGCTGGGTCGCAGATCGTAGCTCAACCACTTTAAAAACATTGCGAATTGGTTGTGCTGGGTCGTAGATCGTAGCTCAACCACTAGAAAAACATTCTGAATTGGTTGAGCTGGGTCGTAGATCTTAGCTCAACCACTTAAAAACATTGCGAATTGGTTGTGCTGGGTCGTAGATCGTAGCTCAACCACTAGAAAAACATTCCGAATTGGTTGTGCTGGGTCGTAGATCGTAGCTCAACCACTTTAAAAACATTGTGAATTGGTTGTGCTGGGTCGTAGATCGTAGCTCAACCACTTAAAAACATTGCGAATTGGTTGTGCTGGGTCGTAGATCGTAGCTCAACCACTACAAAAACATTGAGAATTGGTTGAGCTGGGTCGTAGATCGTAGCTCAACCACTTAAAAACATTGCGAATTGGTTGTGCTGGGTCGTAGATCGTAGCTCAACCACTACAAAAACATTCAGAATTGGTTGAGCTGGGTCGTAGATCGTAGCTCAACCACTTTAAAAACATTGCGAATTGGTTGTGCTGGGTCGTAGATCGTAGCTCAACCACTACAAAAACATTCAGAATTGGTTGAGCTGGGTCGTAGATCGTAGCTCAACCATTTTAAAAACATTGCGAATTGGTTGTGCTGGGTCGTAGATCGTAGCTCAACCACTACAAAAACATTGAGAATTGGTTGAGCTGGGTCGTAGATCGTAGCTCAACCACTTCAAAAACATTCAGCATTGGTTGTGCTGGGTCGTAGATCGTAGCTCAACCATTTTAAAAACATTGCGAATTGGTTGTGCTGGGTCGTAGGTCGTAGCTCAACCACTTTAAAAACATTGCGAATTGGTTGTGCTGGGTCGTAGATCGTAGCTCAACCACTACAAAAACATTGAGAATTGGTTGAGCTGGGTCGTAGATCGTAGCTCAACCATTTTGAAAACATTGCAAATTGGTTGTGCTGGGTCGTAGATCGTAGATCAACCACTACAAAAACATTCAGAATTGGTTGTGCTGGGTCGTAGATCGTAGCTCAACCATTTTAAAAACATTGCGAATTGGTTGTGCTGGGTCGTAGATCGTAGCTCAACCACTTTAAAAACATTGCGAATTGGTTGTGCTGGGTCGTAGATCGTAGCTCAACCACTACAAAAACATTCAGAATTGGTTGAGCTGGGTCGTAGATCGTAGCTCAACCACTTTAAAAACATTGCGAATTGGTTGTGCTGTGTCGTAGATCGTAGCTCAACCACTACAAAAACATTGAGAATTGGTTGAGCTGGGTCGTAGATCGTAGCTCAACCATTTTAAAAACATTGCGAATTGGTTGTGCTGGGTCGTAGATCGTAGCTCAACCACTACAAAAAAATTCAGAATTGGTTGTGCTGGGTCGTAGATCGTAGCTCAACCATTTTAAAAACATTGCGAATTGGTTGTGCTGGGTCGTAGATCGTAGCTCAACCACTACAAAAACATTCAGAATTGGTTGTGCTGGGTCGTAGATCGTAGCTCAACCATTTTAAAAACATTGCGAATTGGTTGTGCTGGGTCGTAGGTCGTAGCTCAACCATTTTAAAAACATTGCGAATTGGTTGTGCTGGGTCGTAGATCGTAGCTCAACCACTTTAAAAACATTGCGAATTGGTTGTGCTGGGTCGTAGATCGTAGCTCAACCACTACAAAAACATTCAGAATTGGTTGAGCTGGGTCGTAGATCGTAGCTCAACCATTTTAAAAACATTGCGAATTGGTTGTGCTGGGTCGTAGATCGTAGCTAAACCACTACAAAAACATTCATAATTGGTTGTGCTGGGTCGTAGATCGTAGCTCAACCATTTTAAAAACATTGCGAATTGGTTGTGCTGGGTCGTAGGTCGTAGCTCAACCACTTTAAAAACATTGCGAATTGGTTGTGCTGGGTCGTAGATCGTAGCTCAACCACTACAAAAACATTCAGAATTGGTTGTGCTGGGTCGTAGATCGTAGCTCAACCATTTTAAAAACATTGCGAATTGGTTGTGCTGGGTCGTAGATCGTAGCTCAACCACTGCAAAAACATTCAGAATTGGTTGAGCTGGGTCGTAGATCGTAGCTCAACCACTTTAAAAACATTGCGAATTGGTTGTGCTGGGTCGTAGATCGTAGCTCAACCACTTTAAAAACATTGTGAATTGGTTGTGCTGGGTCGTAGATCGTAGCTCAACCACTACAAAAACATTGAGAATTGGTTGAGCTGGGTCGTAGATCGTAGCTCAACCACTTAAAAACATTGCGAATTGGTTGTGCTGGTTCGTAGATCGTAGCTCAACCACTTTAAAAACATTGTGAATTGGTTGTGCTGGGTCGTAGATCGTAGCTTAACCACTTAAAAACATTGCGAATTGGTTGTGCTGGGTCGTAGATCGTAGCTCAACCACTACAAAAACATTGAGAATTGGTTGAGCTGGGTCGTAGATCGTAGCTCAACCACTTAAAAACATTGCGAATTGGTTGTGCTGGGTCGTAGATCGTAGCTCAACCACTACAAAAACATTCAGAATTGGTTGAGCTGGGTCGTAGATCGTAGCTCAACCACTTTAAAAACATTGCGAATTGGTTGTGCTGGGTCGTAGATCGTAGCTCAACCACTACAAAAACATTCAGAATTGGTTGAGCTGGGTCGTAGATCGTAGCTCAACCATTTTAAAAACATTGCGAATTGGTTGTGCTGGGTCGTAGATCGTAGCTCAACCACTACAAAAACATTGAGAATTGGTTGAGCTGGGTCGTAGATCGTAGCTCAACCACTACAAAAACATTCAGCATTGGTTGTGCTGGGGCGTAGATCGTAGCTCAACCATTTTAAAAACATTGCGAATTGGTTGTGCTGGGTCGTAGGTCGTAGCTCAACCACTTTAAAAACATTGCGAATTGGTTGTGCTGGGTCGTAGATTGTAGCTCAACCACTTTAAAAACATTGCGAATTGGTTGTGCTGGGTCGTAGATCGTAGCTCAACCAATTCAAAACATTGAGAATTGGTTGTGCTGGGTCGCGTGTATATGGTATGTATATATGTTTTATAAGCATGCGTATACTCTGCATTACGTGTCAGTGGGAATGTCCGGGTCAACTTCGAAGGACATCCTTACTGACATGTTTTGTTCTGTGTTTGCGTGTGTATGGTATGTATATATGTTTTATAAGCATGCGTATACTTTGCATTACGTGTCAGTGGGAATGTCCGGGTCAACTACGAAGGACATCCTTACTGACATGTTTTGTTCTGTGTTTGCGTGTGTATGGTATGTACATATGTTTTATAAGCATGCGTATACTCTGCATTACGTGTCAGTGGGAATGTCCGGGTCAACTACGAAGGACATCCTTACTGACATGTTTTGTTCTGTGTTAACGTGTGTAATGTATGTTTATATGTTGTATATGCATGCGTATACTCTGCATTACATGTCAGTGGTAATGTCCGGGTCAACTACGAAGGACATCCTTACTGACATGTTTTGTTCTGTGTTGCGTGTATATGGTATGTATATATGTTTTATGTGCATGCGTATACTCTGCATTACATGTCAGTGGGAATGTCCGGGTCAACTACGAAGGACATCCTTACTGACATGTTTTGTTCTGTGTTTGCGTGTATATGGTATGTATATATGTTTTATATGCATTAAAACATCATGTTCTATGACGTTCTACGATAAAGCTGAGGTATGTAAAACATGGAAGGCTTGCGATTAAATTTGGGGCCGGTCATGTTATGCATCATTCAGGCTTAACAAAATGGATAACAATTGAATGCACAACTGACTTAAATAGTTGAACCGAAAACTGCTGATTCGAAATGATTACGTCAAAAGATTTAATAATAATGTATTTTCCCAACTGAAAAAACTATTACGTGAAATAAACATGATTATAGTTTTTTAATTTTTATTTCATTTACTCATGGATCTATTTAATTGAACTTCAGTTTTAACTGTTTGTACTTTGATTTTCTGATGAAACAAAAGAGTTTTGGTGATGATAATTATCTGTCATAGTATCACCATTATTGAAAGAAACGCACTTACGCATGCACGCACGCACGCACGCACGCACGCACGCACGCACGCACACAACCACACAACACTTGCTCTCAGGGTTGCGGTGTCATTACTAGCTGTGTCATGATAAATGGACCATAAACGGTAACTTGCCAATGAAAGGCCGTGATGCGAGGAGTGTTCAAAAAGTTCGCTTAACCCTTTCCAACACACAACAAATCTGCAGCAGACACCTTTCAAAAAGAAACGTACATATGAGGAAAAGGGTTCAGTGCTCCCATTTAGGTATCTTTTAAATCATTACAGTAGAATTGCGCTACATATAATGTAGATTGCGATATTTCCTATTCAATCAGTAATGTTCGGTTCTATGTTCAGCGTTGATATAACTGAAAAGGCGATCGACAGGGAGGAATAATGTCGAGCTGGAGTTACCTCCTCTTTATAAAATAAGTCTTAAATCAACTAGAAACTATTCACAGTTTAACTGTTGGAACTATCAAGTGTGGCAACACAACACTAGCAGACGATTTAGTTCTTCTTTGTCCAAATCTTAATGCACTTGAAAATCAGCTACAAATTGTATGTACTTACGCAAACACTTGGAGATGCTGCTTTAATACAGCATAGTGTAAATTTATAGTTTTTGGTAAACAAAACACAACAGTTAACTCCGCCAAACTTGGAAGTTATAGTATAGAGAAATGCGACGAAATTGACACATATGGAACGCCTTTACTGTATTGGTATGTTGTATTGTATCATACGCAGTACATTTTCTTGTATACGAGGCATATATTTCAATTGACATGGTATGGTACAGACCCAGATCAACCAATTCGCAATGATTTTAAAGTGGTTGAGCTACGACCTACGACCCAGCACAACCAATTCGCAATGTTTTTTAAAGTTGTTGAGCTACGATCTACGATCCAGCACAACCAATTCGCAATGTTTTTAAGTGGTTGAGCTACGATCTACGACCCAGCTCAACCAATTCAGAATGTTTTTTCTAGTGGTTGAGCTACGATCTACGACTCAGCACAACCAATTCAGAATGTTTTTGTAGTGGTTGAGCTACGATCTACGACCCAGCACAACTAATTCGCAATGTTTTTAAAGTGGTTGAGCTACGATCTACGACCCAGCACAACCAATTCGGAATGGTTTTTTTAGTGGTTGAGCTACGATCTACGACCCAGCACAACCAATTCGGAATGTTTTTAAAGTGGTTGAGCTACGATCTACGACCCAGCACAACCAATTCGCAATGTTTTTCTAGTGGTTGAGCTACGATCTACGACCCAGCACAACCAATTCGCAATGTTTTTTTAGTGGTTGAGCTACGATCTACGACCCAGCACAACCAATTCGCAATGTTTTTAAGTGGTTGAGCTACGATCTACGACCCAGCTCAACCAATTCAGAATGTTTTTCTAGTGGTTGAGCTACGATCTACGACCCAGCACAACCAATTCGCAATGTTTTTAAGTGGTTGAGCTACGATCTACGACCCAGCTCAACCAATTCTCAATGTTTTTGTAGTGGTTGAGCTACGATCTACGACCGAGCACAACCAATTCGCAATGTTTTTCTAGTGGTTGAGCTACGATCTACGACCCAGCACAACCAATTCTCAATGTTTTTGAATTGGTTGAGCTACGATCTACGACCCAGCACAACCAATTCGCAATGTTTTTAAAGTGGTTGAGCTACGATCTACGACCCAGCACAACCAATTCGCAATGTTTTTAAGTGGTTGAGCTACGATCTACGACCCAGCTCAACCAATTCTCAATGTTTTTGTAGTGGTTGAGCTACGATCTACGACCGAGCACAACCAATTCGCAATGTTTTTCTAGTGGTTGAGCTACGATCTACGACCCAGCACAACCAATTCTCAATGTTTTTGAATTGGTTGAGCTACGATCTACGACCCAGCACAACCAATTCGCAATGTTTTTAAAGTGGTTGAGCTACGATCTACGACCCAGCACAACCAATTCGCAATGTTTTTAAAGTGGTTGAGCTACGATCTACGACCCAGTACAACCAATTCGCAATGTTTTGAATTGGTTGAGCTACGATCTACGACCCAGCACAACCAATTCGCAATGTTTTTAAGTGGTTGAGCTACGATCTACGACCCAGCACAACCAATTCGGAATGTTTTTGAATTGGTTGAGCTACGATCTACGACCCAGCACAACCAATTCGCAATGTTTTTAAGTGGTTGAGCTACGATCTACGACCCAGCACAACCAATTCGCAATGTTTTTAAGTGGTTGAGCTACGATCTACGACCCAGCACAACCAATTCGGAATGTTTTATTAGTGGTTGAGCTACGATCTACGACCCAGCACAACCAATTCGCAATGTTTTTAAAGTGGTTGAGCTACGATCTACGACCCAGCACAACCAATTCGCAATGTTTTTAAAGTGGTTGAGCTACGATCTACGACCCAGCACAACCAATTCTCAATGTTTTTGAATTGGTTGAGCTACGATCTACGACCCAGCACAACCAATTCGGAATGTTTTTTTAGTGGTTGAGCTACGATCTACGACCCAGCACAACCAATTCGGAATGTTTGTTAGTGATTGAGCTACGATCTACGACCCAGCACAACCAATTCGGAATGTTTTTAAAGTGGTTGAGATACGATCTACGACCCAGCACAACCAATTCGCAATGTTTTTTTAGTGGTTGAACTACGATCTACGACCCAGCACAACCAATTCGCAATGTTTTTAAAGTGGTTGAGCTACGATCTACGACCCAGCACAACCAATTCGGAATGTTTTTTTAGTGGTTGAGCTACGATCTACGACCCAGCACAACCAATTAGCAATGTTTTTAAGTGGTTGAGCTACGATCTACGACCCCAGCTCAACCAATTCAGGATGTTTTTCTAGTGGTTGAGCTACGATCTACAACCCAGCACAACCAATTCGCAATGTTTTTAAGTGGTTGAGCTACGATCTACGACCAAGCACAACCAATTCTCAATGTTTTTAAAGTGGTTGAGCTACGATCTACGACCCAGCACAACCAATTCGCAATGTTTTTAAGTGGTTGAGCTACGATCTACGACCCAGCTCAACCAATTCAGGATGTTTTTCTAGTGTTTGAGCTACGATCTACGTCCCAGCACAACCAATTCGCAATGTTTTTAAGTGGTTGAGCTACGATCTACGACCCAGCTCAACCAATTCGCAATGTTTTTAAGTGGTTGAGCTACGATCTACGACCCAGCACAGCCAATTCGGAATGTTTTATTAGTGGTTGAGCTACGATCTACGACCCAGCACAACCAATTCGCAATGTTTTTAAAGTGGTTGAGCTACGATCTACGACCCAGCACAACCAATTCGCAATGTTTATTCAGTGGTTGAGCTACGATCTACGACCCAGCACAACCAATTCGCAATGTTTTTAAGTGGTTGAGCTACGATCTACGACCCAGCTCAACTTCACACACCTATAAGATAAGGTTTTGCACTGGATATGTTTCAAACAAGTAGGCATTGACATAAGATCACTCCTCCTATTTGAAACCACATTAATATTTCTTACAAGATTTATTCGTAAATTTCTATATTCGATGAGAACATTTAAACAATGTTGGAAAAAAAAAGTTTTGAAATACTTATTTCTTATATACATACAATTAAGAGACGCCCGATTTTTCAACATTGACTAGTCTTGACTAGTCTACTTTAAACAATTCGACGCTGAAAGAGTAAAGTCCTATGTTAAGTGGGTTTTTCCTTTATGATTCATATATGTTAATGTCACATGTTGTCAACGCTAGTTTCTTAACTCTTTCACTGTCGAATTTCACAAAGTCGAATCTTCCATGTTGAACATTGAACCACTTAAACTAACGTCCGAAAGGCAAATTTGGTTAAATTTAATGTTTAAGTGGCAAACAATGCAGATTTCAAGAGAGACAGACAGTTCGTTACGAGCTGTCTCACCTGAGCCTGCATCGTTTAAATGCCTTAAATTGCCTCTGTCAGCAAAAGGGTTAACCATTATCCTTATGTACGGCGCTTTAACCCTTTCCCTCATATAGACGCTTTCTGACGCCTCTGCAGCAGACGGCATTGTGAAAACATAGTGACAAAAGAAGAAATTGCACAAAATATGCTGGTAATATATAGGGTAATAAAACTCGGGATTTAATATTTCGATATGTTCTAATCAATTTATCGAACCCCGATGCTAACCAATTAGAAATTTCTTGAAAACACAAAGTTTTCAACTTTATTCAATTGCTATAAAGTTTTCATATGCTTATTTTTTATTTTTTTTAGGATCAACTGAACTGAAGACGGTTGTTTCCTGGGTAAGTTTCTGCTGACATCAGTCAGTCGGTCGTAATGTTAACCCCGCAACGCGGAGCGCCAAATAGAACGGCCATTACTTCCCTTTTTAAAGTCTTTGGTATGATCCGGTCGGGGAATCGAATTGGCGACCTCCCGCACCCGAGGCGTTCACATATTAGAATGCACACTCATCTATTGTTCGTTTCTCGTGTACCAGTATGTTAGACAGACTAGTCACTAATGATATACCTTTCACATTTATCCCACATCATCTGACAAACGTCAGTCAATACGAGAAGCGTCATTCGTCTTCCACTAATGGGCTAACACTCTATGTGGAAAAGCAGCCAATTGTTTAGACCACTGTTAAGCGGAGTACTCGTGTTGTAGTAAAAGACACATGGGTAGGAGAACTGGCCACCGTTATATGACTGGCGTATTGTAGTAAATGACAAATGGGTAGGAGATCTGGCAACCGTTATATGACTGACGTATTGTAGTAAATGACACATGAGTAGCAGAACTGGCCACTGTTATATAACTGACGTATTGTAGTAAATGACACATGGGTAGGAGAACTGGCCACCGTTATATAACTGACGTATTGTAGTAAATGACACATGGGTAGGAGAACTGGCCACCGTTATATAACTGACGTATTGTAGTAAATGACACATGGGTAGGAGAACTGGACACCGTTTTATAACTGACGTATGGTAGTAAATGACATATGGGTAGGAGAACTGGCCCCCGTTATATGACTGACGTATTGGAGTAAATGACACATGGGTAGGAGAACTGGCCGCCGTTATATGACTGACGTATAGTAGTAAATGACACATGGGTAGGAGAACTGGCCACCGTTATATGACTGACGTATTGTAGTAAATGACACATGGGTAGGAGAACTGGCCACCGTTATATAACTGACGTATTGTAGTACATGACACATGGGTAGGAGAACTGGCCACTGTTATATGACTGACGTATTGTAGTAAATGACACATGGGTATGAGAACTGGCCCCCGTTATATGGCTGACGTATTGTAGTAAATGACACATGGGTAGGAGAACTGGCCACTGTTATATGACTGACGTATTGTAGTAAATGACACATGGGTAGGATAACTGGCCACCGTTATATGATTGACATATTGTATTAAATGACACATGGGTAGGATAACTGGCCACCGTTATATGACTGACGTATTGTAGTAAATGACACATGGGTAGGATAACTGGCCACCGTTATATAACTGACGTATTGTAGTAAATGACATATGGGTAGGAGAACTGGCCACCGTTATATGACTGACGTATAGTAGTAAATGACACATGGGTAGGATAACTGGCCACCGTTATATAACTGACGTATAGTAGTAAATGACACATGGGTAGGATAACTGGCCACCGTTATATGACTGACGTATTGTAGTAAATGACATTGAATTCATTAATGTAAACCCACATACAACAATAATCGGCAATAATCTTGATTTTTTATTCATTTTTAAAAGCAACACTATGGAAAATATCTATATAAGAAAACAAGATATATACAGTTAAATACATGGTGGCAAAAGAAGAAGATGTACGATTCGTTAACGATTTATTAACTGTGGAATTATAAACTGGGCTTACGATATAGACAATTAAAACAATTTGTTATGATACTAAACGAAATTAACTGTTTTCTTTTGAATATGATGTTGTTATGGCAACTGTGGGTTTTATACCACATGTCACCTTTTTGAAACGTGATATTAAATGACGCGAAAGCAACAATGGTATTACTTTTTCAGGAAGTTCTCTTTAAATGTCAATTTTTTAGTGCTTCGTCAGTTATGTAGTAGACTAGTGTGCCATGAAGAGAACAAAACGCATTTAAATGAGGATTTTCTTTTTTTATAAAATCCGTAAAACAACATAACACTTGAATTCAGAAAATGTCTTCTCTAAGAATTAAATTAAATGTGTTTTGGTGTTTACATCACTTTTGACAATGTTTAAGTTATATCACGATGTAAACTAGTTAAGTTACCAGTACTACTGGTCCATTTGTCCTGACACCAGCCAGTCAGTCGTAATGTCAACACCGCAACCCAGAACGTCAAGGACATGAGGAGGGCAGCCACTTTTAACATTTGTAAAGCCTTTACAATCATTTGAAAGGTGCTCTGCAATAACCATAATACAGTCAAACTTGCGATCAGCAGCCACCCAAGGGACATGATGAAACTGGCTGCTTAAAAAGGTGGCTGCTTATCACAAGTTTCATGAATTGGTCGGATTTGTTCTAGTCAGTTGACATAATATTACATACGTAACTGTTAGGAATAGTCATTACATTACAAATAGTAAATTGTCTTTATAAACTTGTATTTAAACATTGTTATGAAAATTTGTAGCTTTTTTCTATCAAATATTTCATTGTGCTATCTATTACTTAGTTTAAACCGACGTTTACAACTAACTTGACTATCAAATGTTTTTTTTACTTCACTGTAATAGAATATTTCTTCTTAACATTTACAACATTTATGTATATTGTCATATAAAATATATATAAATGAATTAAAGCAAATCAAACACGGTTACATCGAAACATAAATATCTAGTGCGAATGTTTTTTGTTATACCATATACTACATAGAGTATGATCATTTACGTATATAACTAGTTTTATATGAATGGTGAATACGCATCGAATACTGGTTATTAGTCGCCGGGCAGAAGCCCGCGACTTCTATTTTTAATAGCTTTTCGGAAATCACATGGGAGGGCGGCTTATTATTAGAAAGAAACAAATCTAGATGATTTGAACATATTACAATTGTGGTTGTTTACGAACACTAATAAATGACACATCTAAAATGAAATAAATATTCCGATTTTTTAATGTTTGCAGTTTTTTTTATTTCACTCGCATTTAAGTTTTTTGTCTTATTTACGAAGACAAAAGTGGTCCCTTCAAGACGTGAACCAACACCCCCTAATGCAGACTCTTATGTGTCATCATTGAGGTCAATTTCGGATTCTCCTTTTAATAGCAATTTTAACTTACTAAATGTTGTTTTCATGTTCAAAGAGATGTCTTGATTTGTGTAGAATTCATTTAATAATGTTAATCCATGAATATCTAAAGTAGGAACTGTTTCTAAGCTAAATATAGACCCTATTCTGTTGTGTAGTTTCGTGACCTTTAACATCGATTTTCGCGCATGCGCATTTCGATATGAAAAAGCGAGTGATATTATTTTATTTTAGACAAGTACAAGACGAATGTTTAGGTGATTTAAAATGTTTATTTGGTTCGAAACAAATGAAGAAAAGAACAAACCGAGATAAACTAGTTTTAATGGAAAAATTACTTTGAACGAACACTCTCTGCCTATAAAGAGAGTTTCAAGAACGACACCTATGCGAATAAGAAAGAATCGGGTCTTTCGTACAAAATTATTTCGTCCTTGACAATTTTAAATGTGTCATTTAATTCCCTAAAGGCATATTGCTTCCGATCTGCATATTGTTATGCACCATTGACACAAGGGCGCTCATCATAATATAATTTTAAAACATGAGTAGTTTGTTGTTTTCATTATAAAAAAGGAATGAATGAATGAATGTATATTGTTTTATGGCGCATCGACAGCTAAGGTCATTTAGCGCGCAATTAAATTTAATTATTCATGATCCCTGGGTAAACAAACCAGTACTAGGCTAGAAAATGTGCCTTGCCCAAGGGCACTCCACCATGACCGTAGTGCCGCGACTGGGGATCGAACATTTCAACATTTGTTAAAGTATGATATAATTAGGATGCTAAGCTAATATCATTTTGAGAAAAAGAGAAAACTCATGTCTTCAGCGATTTAACCCTTATCTCATTGTTTTAAAAGTAGATTGCTGCAAAGGTGTCCACTGTTGACTTTAAAAGAGGAAAGGTAAAATGACGTGCTATTGCATGCAAATCCTAATTTGTCTGTTGTGTGGTTTTATTGAAAAATAATAAAATTCAAATATTCTGACAAACATCTTGAAAAGTGTATGTGGAATTCACAAATCTTATAATTATTCCTTAATGAAAGCACTGTATACATACTAAGACTAATGATTGGCAAGATTACTCATTTCCATTACTGTTTATGATCAATAATTAGTTGGTTGTGTGTATGGTCAACCTACTTTGGAATGGAAATTGATCATAAACAATGAAAGGCTTCAATTATCATTCACTTCGTTGACAAAACAATGCAAGTTATGATACATTTTCACTTGACCCCACCCCTGATGTTCCAATATGCCCCTCAGTTGATAACTGTTTATTCAACTACTATAATGTTAGTGTTATGCATAACTGCACTATGGTTATCCGGCGACATTGATGCGTTGCATCAACTTTCTCTTGTATATTACTATTTATACATTTTGTTGCCAAAGATGTATGCTTTGTTACTTACGTCATTGCTTTCTGTGTATATGATAAAAGAGGTTTGGTGAATTTCAATACATTAAAGCATTAGCTAAACGGCAAGATCAAGATCAGTCACTCGGATTGTTCGCAAACTAGTCACAGACGGATTCAATGATCTTCTGTTAAGATGATTTCATTTAAGTTTGAACTTATTTATTTTACATCGATTGCGAAAGAAAGCTTTCAGCTTACATTAATCCCTCTCGACGTCCGCTTCCGGGAGACTTAACCAGCACTTGCGCCGTGAAAAAAACCTCCGCCTATCATGGGATTCGAACCCTGGATATTTGATACGAGAGATCGACGGCGGTTGTACAGCTTTGTCGTCCGTACTAAAAGTTCCGGGTTCGAATTATGTGGGTTCAGTCTTTGGAATTTCCGGCACAAACGTCAAGTGCGAGTACCGGCCAAGAAGCAGACATTGAGCGCGGTATATATCGAGGGCTTGGCGTGAAATGGTTGTAACTAAAATTGGTATTTTTTTTAGGATGTTAATCACTTCGCCATAAAATCTTTATAAGCGTTAAATCATTTTTCTTGGTAAAAAATGGAAAGTTAGGTGCCATTGCTCGTTCTGAGCAATGGAACCTAAGTTTGCATTGTTTACAAAGGAGTCAAAATTGCCCCTAAACCAGAGTTTTCAAAATAGGGTTTTAGTTACAACCGTTTCACGCCAAACCCTCGATATAAGCTGAAAGATTGTTTCGCAATCGACGTAAAATAAATATATATAAAAAAAATCGTGATTCATTTATACTCGTTTTCATATTCATGAAGAAATGAACACCGTCGGTATTAAAAGTCCTTGCGACATTAACATCAATTTGTCACAAGAAAAGCAAATGACGAGAAAGAACATGCAAAGCGATATGAAAGTCGTGAAAGCAACACTTCAATTAAATGCCATTTTAATGGCTTCTACAGACGAAACAACACTTCGCCCAACGATCCAAACATGTAAACCCTTGTCCTTGATACAGACTATTTTTCGATAACTCTCTAGTTGATTTCCTTTTGAAAACGTTGCAGTAAGAAAGAACAAGAGTTCCGCAAGCGAACGCCAACGCTCGTTAACTTCTTTCTTGGTCTAAAAAAGGGCATTACTGAATAATTATTAAAGCCAGAGTTATGTGCCTTGGTAAAGACAAGCATATTGTTCCTAGGAACGTGTCTACAAAGTTTCATGTGTTTATGTGTAATTGTGCTTCAGTTGTGAGGTAATGTTACAGATGTGTGACGACGACCCAGACGCCACGATACAGACGACGACGACGACCATACAGACGACGACGATACAGACGAAGACGACGACGACGATACAGACGACGACGATACAGACGACGACGATACAGACGACGACGATACAGACGACAACGATACAGACGACGACAATACAGACGACGACGATACAGACGACGACGACGATACGGACGACGACAATACAGACGACGACGATACAGACGACGACGACGCCGACTATACGGACGACGACGATACAGACGACGACGATACAGACGACGACAATACAGACGACGACGATACAGACGACGACGACGATACGGACGACGACAATACAGACGACGACGATACAGACGAAGACGACGACGACAATACAGACGACGACGATACAGACGACGACGATACAGACGACAACGATACAGACGACAATACAGACGATGACGATACAAACGACGACGATACAGACGACGACGATACAGACG
>JASEVX010000788.1:24818-47318 GCA_031761405.1 Serripes groenlandicus | reverse complement strand
CGCCTATACAACATATAGTTTTAACTTTAATCGCCTTGAATATAAACAACCTCTATAGGTCGGGTTACCTTTAACGCTCTTTGTCAACGCTCCTTTCATTATTATTTGTTATACTTGTTTTTTACTTTACTCCAGTGTTACACACTTGTACAATTATATCAAAGGTAACAGAACAATCATTCATGATCTCTTAAAAAACAAAACCTGTACTAGCTAAGCTCTCAAACATGTAAACGACCGAGGGTATTCCAACATGACAAACGCGAGCAGAGATCGAACTCGGGATACTGGTTTGCAAATTTACAACGCTAACACTAACTAGGCCATAGTGGAATGCTTGTATTTCAATATACCACGACGTGTGTTTCCTGGCTATTCTGCCACCAGTGCTCAACACAACATTATTTCAAGGTCACCCTCCCAACACATACTATTGATTTAACCCTTTCCCACATGCAGACGCGGCGTAAAACACCGTACACTCAAAATCAAAGAAGCACCAGTCCCTAAGGTAGGTTTTCGTTTGGCGTGGCCCGTATTGCGAATGTGGGTTTTGAATAGAATCGTAGTAGGAATGTCAGAAATCAGAATGAAATATCTCACTTATCGGCTATATGTCTAAATAAAAAGCACATATCCCGAATTGTAATGCAACATAAAAAACAAATTAAGATAATAGAGATATACTTTTTAAAAAGAAATGTTTTACGTCAATCTTGTTCAGTGACAAAGTGTCTTTTTGTTTTTACTGTGGGGTGAAAATCTTATTTCAGGCATATATTGCGAAGATTGCATTATCATATTGAGCCGAAATCTGTATTGGGTTTATCTATCAGGCAACATAATTCTTAGCATATATAGAAATGATAAAGTAATAACACTTAAACAAGACATTACTTCAAAATAAACGGACATGTGCTCATATTTAAACGTCATAGTTTGGTTAATACATGTATAATTGCATTTACACTTATCATAAGTATTTTTAGCATATTTATCTACATAGTATATTACAGATGACAATAGGTATACTGGATTAATCTTTTTTATCAGGCGACATATTACATAAATCAGTGATAAAGGATAAAATACATTTTCATATTGAAACGTATTGATTGACTAATAAAAATCAGCATATATACAGATGAAAATAAAATAAGTCTGGGTTTATCTTTTCTTACCAGGCGACATATTACCGTAACCATTGATTAAGGCAATGCTTCACAATATACGGCCATTTTTTTATAAGTACTATAAGCAGGTATCTATTATACAATTATGGACTTTTCATCTGTTATACCATGATGTGGTATGCACCATAAAAAACACAATGGGTTAGGATTTTTCTTTGGTACATATCATCATCATGTATAACAGCTGAAAAGCCCATAACTGTTTTATTATATAACCCTCAATTTATCATATTGTTTTGATATTGATAACTTAAAGAAAACAGAGGACCACTCAAGGAACATTTCTGTACAGTTTGAGTTATATTGACCAAGCAGTTTAGGAGGAGATATTTTAAAATGTTAAAACCGGACAGCAAAGAATCACGAAAGCTCACCATGAGCACTTTATGCTAAATTTTGACAGTTATCGTCGTTGGAAACACAGGAAATTATCAATGGAAGTCAAACGCTTGTATTGCATTTAATCATGATCAGCCGAACTAGCTTCGGAAGTTTCCGTGGTCATTCGGAATCGCGTCTCGGAAAATTCCGTAGCGTACGGATAAAGGGCGAAGGATAATGTAATAGGCGCTGAATCAACTGGTATTCCCAGTCGGGCCCCTGTTACTAGTTATATACGTGGTGCATGATGGGCTAGGAGAGGAGAAGAGACGGGTGTCTAGTATCGTAAGATATTTTTAAATTCTAAAAAGTTTACTTTTATAAGAACTCATGATAAAACGTCTAATTATAGGTATACTTTCTTACAAGAAACTTATTACGAAAAGTTCTTAAGTCACTAATCAATATACTATGGTAATACTATACTATTGTTACAAAACGAACTCTATGGGTCATTTGGGATCTACTCGGACATCCGCTTTCCGATTTCAGACTGTATATCAAATGTTTACATCATTGAACGTGTATCGAAGATTCTGTTCAGAGAACAATTCCATAAAAATTGACGTCGGTGTCACTAAGCGCATTCAAATTTCAAGCTTTCATTAACCGCGTTAACAATGGAATGGACTTGAGGAATATCCAGTCTTTGCCACTGAGAACATCCCGTTCTGCAGTTCTTCTACTCGTAGGTGCAGCTTCCGTTAGAGGCTGAAATACACAAAAGGCAGCTCTCATTGATATATGCAGCCACAAAAGGAAATAACTCTGTACTTCGTGAAGTAGCTAGTAGGCAAACCCTGTTCAAAGACTATATACCAGACAGTTTCTTCGCAACAGTTTCGCAAACGTTAAAACATTACCGCCTCCCTTCTGTGAATAAACTAACTCAATCAAATATCTCACGATCTGAATGGAAATTAATGACAAAAAAGGCAGTACACAACCACTGGTCAAATGAACTCCGTATGGACATAGAACAAAGGTCAACTATGCAAAATTGTAACACTGATATACTGCGTATTGGCAGAGCGCACCCGATATGGGACAGCGTGAAACCTAACACTTCTGACGTCAAAAGGGGAATAATTAAAGCAAGAATACTGACAGAACCTACATGCTTCAAACAACCAAAGTCAATTCAACAAATACGAAATCGATCCAAAATGCCCGATGTGTCGACTGAGGATGAAGACCTGAGTCACATGTTAATTAGATGTCCTGCACTCGATGCTGCGAGACGTGAGCCAATCGGTGGATAAGGAACTGTATACAACGTTATCATGGAAATGATGTATGGGTTACACTTGCCAATCGCCAACTACTTACTTCCCTTATCATCGACTGTGGGGTCCTCGTATCAAGCGGTATCCTTCCCCCAACCCTGTTGTGACGCGGAACATAGAGACATACTCGAGGCTACTGTGCTACCGATTACACGTCAAGCGTCTGCATACTCTCCAAATGACTAAATAAACTACGCAAAAACTATAATTAAAACTCTGGCCGTCCGCCGTCCGCAACCAGTAGAATGTGTTAATCTTACGGGGAAACCCGGTGCAATACTTACTGGTTGAAGTTGTTTTACATGTCGTGTAGTGTACAGTCGTGTTTTACATGTGTGGGACACAATACATTGTTTTATACTGCAGCTATATGCATTTCTTTTTTACATACTCGTCAACAAGCTAAAAACAATAACGCTTACGGGAAACCCGGTGCACCACTTACTGGTGGGATTTACGGAAAAGAAGAAGAAGAAGAATGGCCGATTCTTGACCTCTGACACGGCTCGACTCGATTTAATTTTTCGATCTAGTAGATCGATATGCGTTCGTTGGTAACAAAATACAGGAAACACCCGTCATTTTATCATTTAGATATCTGTCAATGGATTTATTGCGTTAAAACTGTCCATAACTGCTGAAAGTCAACGACCGTCAGGTAAGCTGGTGCTAGCGTGATTCGTTCAAAACTGTTGATCATGGCACATTTGTCACAAATCGTGGTCACATAATTATATGTTTATTGCTAGGCCCAATGGGAGTCGATGTTGTTTTGTTTAATCTTTGTGTCACGAAACCATACTTGTGCGAAACATGATCATTATTTGAATGTTCCCGTTACATTAGAGTTGCCGTTCGTGTCTAACATGCTTGTAAGACAACCAAAATGTGCAGACTCGGAGTGTTTTGCCGAGCTATCATGTAAGTTTGAGCTGCATCCTCACAAGTATGATTATATAAATAGCTTTTATAAGCACCTCGCAAAATATTTCCATGTCAAGACATGTCCAATGCTTCTTAATGCTTAAAATGAAACAAGGATTCCGTTTCGTACCCTATGTTTTACGCACTTGAAGTTCAAGTCTGAAGTTGTGAACAGTATGTTTCGTCATTTCGTTCATCTGCATGATAAGTAGAACCACTGAAGATATTCTCGGTTCATATATGTTGTAATCTTGCGTCGCCTTGAGGAAGACATTATAGTGTGGTTTTGATTTTGTTATTGTTACTTCTTTATGGATAAAGATAAAATTTCTTTAAATTTAGTAGTTAATACCAATTTTTGTATTCATTTAACCGATGGATCAGCTTATCAATTATAAGTGATCAATTGGTGGGTCCATCCGTGTGAATGTGTAGAATCTAATGAACCTTAGCATATCTGTAGTAAAGACAATTCCCTATCCAAGTTGCCATTTGTACTGGTTTGAACCAATGAACAGTCATTATGACAAGTAGTAAATTTTACCTGACACCGTACAGTTACACTTTGGCTTTATGGCATTACTACCTCTTGTACTGGCTATGTCTCTTAACTGTGTCATTGTTTGGTGTGTATTTAAATGTTTTAGTTTTTTACACCGCCTTCAACAATTCTCTAGTTATCTGATGGCGTGTACTGGGTAAGTTACCAGTACTTTTGGTCCATTCATCTGACACCAGCCAGTCAGTTGTAATGCTAACCCCGCAACCCTGAGCATCAAGAATGGCAGTCACAACTACCATTATTTAAGCTTGACCCGACTGGGGATCTGACTCGCGACCTCCCGCATCCCAGTCCAAATAAATGTGGACTACCCACACCAAAGACAGACGTTCTACAACAAACACTGCGAGGTCGTCCACTGTGTTATAGGCACACTGGTGAAAAAAGTTTCTTCTCAATCAGAATTTACTTAACTCTGTTGCTACCTTCAATTACGACAAGATTTTATGGATTCATATAGGTTTAAAGTTTAAACATATAATGGTAGTACATGTCCACTACACAGTCAATACAATCAAGGATTTTGCAAGCTGGAATGTACATGCTGGTTTCTAATAAGATGTAAACAATTTTTTTTTTTAATGTGTACAACTAACTTGTTCTTTCAGATTGAAATTGCAGGGGTTCGGAGGGCGCAGCCCCTGATGTTGTTTTCAGTTGATAAAAAGTTTAGGATGCGTCTGGCAACATGAAATGAAATATTTTAACATTCATTCAAAGGGGCTGATGTTGACCAATGTGTGGCAAATTATCTTCATTCTATATAGGTTTTAACAATTATAGAGATGTTCCTTATATTTTAGTAGACATTTTCAAAGTCTTCTACTGCGGATTTGTCATATGAGGGAAAGCTTCAAAGCATTAAATTGATGATGTCTGTTTAAATTATTCTTTGATAAATTGGCAGTTAAACTAGATTTGCATGAAATTATAACCTTCAATTGTGAAAAGATTTTATTGATTCATATAAGTGAAATGTACTGTGCATGTCCACTCAAAAGATTTGCATTCTTGAATATGGTTATTTTTACTGACAGGCATAAAAACATTGTTTATATATTATGTTGCCACAAAGTGTATTCAGTTTGACCTAGTCACCTATTGTTCTTTGTTACAAAGTTTTTGTTTTTTTTGTCTTTGCACAGTATAATTGAATTAATGATGAAGCAGGAGTTTAGGGGTGTAGCCCCAATTGGCAAATTAGAATGGAATATCAGTTTAAATAAAATATATTAACCTAAATCCATTCTCACATAAAATAAATATGCAAACAGACCATTTTGAAAACATCTAAGCAAAACAAATGGAAAATCTCTTCAAATGAAAGTAAAATTATGATAAGAATTGAAATAATTCACTATTGCTCAATATGATTAACCCTTTCCGTCATACGACAATTCTGCAGCAGATGACTTTGAACGTATTTTGTCAAAAGGATAGAAAATCTCTATAATGAATGGACAACCCTATGACTTAAAGAGGAAAACATTGTGGCAAAAGGAGAAATTGCTCATTATTGAGCAATTTCTTCTTTTGTCACTGTATTCAAAAAGCCGTCTGCTGCAGAGGCATCAGAAAACGTCCATGTGAGGGAAAAGGTTAAACTTAGTTGTTTGTTTCTTCAAACTAGGGTCTAAAGCTTGTTCTGAACTTTCTTTCCATCCTCATATCCCTTTCCCAAAGACAGCATTAAAAAAAGCTGGGCCAAAATATGGAAAATCTCTTTGGATAAAAGCTAAACTTGCAAAAGGATGAAATATTCACTATGAGCGTTATCTCCCTTTGCCACAGTGATTTCAAATGTCATTTACATTACAAGTGGGAAAGTGTTAAACAATGTCTCCATCTGTACCACTTTGTCCATTGCAATCCACCTTCATAAGAATGTTCTTTAATGCTTATCCTCTTTGCAATGGAAATACATTTGTTTTGAAAATACTGGCCTGATTTAAAAATAATTTGGCCCAATTGTTCATCCTCTTCAAATATTGATTAAATGATTTCAATCCTTGAAAAACATGGCTTATTCTACTGGTAAATGCATTTGAACAACTTCTTATACTCATGTTTTACATAGCAAATACATGAGATGATATAAGGGACATGGTTGCATAAGTCTAATCAGTAATAAGAATATTATAGTGTTGTAAGATAACAATTCAATATTTTGTCAGCTCAATAACTTAAGAAGCCTTTGTCCAATCATCATCAAATTTGGTCAGAATGTGTATTAGTATAATATCTCATACACGTTTTTGATAACTAGCTATATCGACAGTTATCGCCCTTTAATTATAGAAATTACCTAAAATTGGTCTTTTCAGCTCAATAACTTAAGAAGCCTTTGGGCAATCATCATCAATTTTGGTCAGAAAGTGTATTGGCATAAATCTCGGACAAAAATGGATAACTAGCCATATCGCTTCAGTCAATCGAGAGTTATTGCCCTTATTTATGGAAATTACCTAAAACTGGTCTTGTCAGCTCAATAACTTAAGAAGCCTTTGTTTAATCATCACCAAATTTGATCAGAATGTGTATTGGCATAATATTTCAGACAAGTTCGATAACTAGCTATATTGCTTTAGTCAATCGAGAGTTATTGCTCTTTAATTATAAAAATTACCTATAATTTGTCTTGTCAGCCCAATAACTTTAGAAGCATTTGACCAATAAACACCAAATTTTGTCAGAATGTGTATTGGCATAATATCTCGGACAAGTTTGATAACTAGCTATATCGCTTCAGTCAATCGAGAGTTATCACCCTTTTATTATAGAAATCTACCTAAAATTGGTCTTGTCAGCTAAATAACTTGTGAAGCCTTTATCCGATCATCACCAAATTTATGACAATATGTTGATGGGCAGAATATTTTGGTCGGGTTCAATAACTTACCATGTTATCTTAGTCAGTACACACTTATGTCCCTCAGAATGGCCAAAACTGTACTAACAGTGTTCGCTCTCTAAATTTGCCTGACGTACAACCAATTATCACTAAACTTGGTCTCAAAAAAACAGGACAGTCGTATTTTGTGACATTTGGGGCTCTGCTTAAATTACAATTAAATTATCACAAGCTCTGATTTATTAGGAATTCCTTTTTTTGGTAAAGAACATGAGGCATTTACTAAATGTGACTTTCTTTGAGGACAATTTGATCGTAAATTAAATGTGTTTAGCTACATTTTGAGACCTTATAGTTTTAACTGGTAAAACACCTGGTCTAGCCAGGAGTTCTGAGTTCAAAATCTCAGTAGGGAAAAATTACACAGTAGCTAAATACATACAATTAATCAAGATCAGCACAGCTTTTGTGATAATCCTCAATCCATCATGCAATATCCACCAGCAACTATTTATATGAAACAATGACTGCTTTTAAACTACTTGACCAATTTTAACTGAACTGCACAGAAATATTGATTTGGTGTCCCTCTTTCTCAAAAGTTCAAGGAATAAATTCTGTGTTGAATTCTGAAACTACCCCATCAGAAAAGAGTAAAGTGACACAATGTTTAGGTATTCTGGTATTGCTGTAAAAACATGCAGGAAAGTTCCTTATGTAACCCTAAAAATATTAAATCCGCATGTGCATGGAAAAGACAGTTCAGGGTATAATTCAAGTTACACTGTTGCATAATTTCCCTATGTGACACATCCTTACACTAATTCAAACATATTTATCAATAAACACAATGATGCATCATAACTAAAATCAAATTTTGCTAGCATATCAGACTTAATGCTTGCTTTCAGAAGTAGACTTTCAAGGCTTAAAAAAACATTATGTTGCCCTTTCCAGAGTGTTGCCCTTTCCAGAGTGGTTTAAGCTCAATGCTGCCAAAAAACTCAAAGGGACGTCCATTCTAATAACCCCCTCACTACATAACCTTCAAGGATAATGATTGTTCAAAGCAATGCTGAACCCTCCCCATATCCCATATTCACCAAATAATGACAAATCTGAACGTTTTTCCTCTGCAACTGCTTGTCTGATTTCAAGTTCAGTTGCCAGAAATGTTTTTGTTTTTTCAAATGTTGATGCAATTATCCAAAGACATATTTATAAACATATTTGATATGTTAATTCATGCATTATTTGGCACACCCCAACATTACACAATGGTCATAATATGTTCTATACTCTTTAAAGCTCTTAAGTGTTCAATATTCACTGGTAAAAGTAGTCTTTGACATTCGGAAGTAAGTTGACTCACTCGGCTTGAACTCCCCTGGGTGACAACTCTATCCATTATCAATTGAGCAAATAGTAAAAGCGTTAGTGCACAACAGCTTAGTACGTGATTAAATCTGTTGAGACTGAATGCACTTTCCGAAACTTTCTGAGGCTTTGCCTTAATTCATATTATAATAATCACAAATAGATACAGACAAAATAAGGAACCAAGTTCTACCGGGTAAATCTATTATGTTAGATGAGATATTACAGTAAATCAGTGATACCGTAATAAAAGACCATGCATGCTTTACAATGAACGAACATATTTTCATATTAAAACGCCATGGTTTGCTTATTTTATCGCCTTAATTGTTTAGTATATACACCATAAATACGCTCAAAACAGTAAAACATTAGATTACTTTCAAACATTTTTCATCATGAAATAAAATCAATTCATAAAAAGAACAGTGTATAGACGTCCAAAATCACATGGAATGAAGAGTTTTGTATGACCGCCGCATGTATGAAAAACTGTGACATAAACCGACTGCAAAGGCGGATCTGTATCTACAATGTTAACTAAGTACAACGTGTACCTTTCGCACGGACAGACAATACACTACAATTCACATTGAGCCTATATCAGTATAATGTTTAAAGTCAAAGAGAATCACTGCTTTTAAATGATTATATTGACAGTTCAAATATTAACAGTTCTTTGTTTAAAGAAATCGGGTCAAAACGCCCGTTGGCTGAAACGACAGTCCACCGTAACAAGGATCTACACCATTTTGTCGTGCATGGTCTTCAATACGAGGAAGATCTTATTGTTTCACGGCACGTATCCAAATCATGTATAATATAATGGCCATAATGTAATCAGTACAAAATAAGATTAGGATTGAGAAGTCTTGGTGAATAGGGGCAGGGGGTCAGTTAAATATTGCCCATAAATACATCATAGAATGATTTACATTCACAGATATTAAGTTTGCTTGTTCGGTAAAGTATCATGCAGCGCTGTAGGTAAAAGTGCACACAACTGTTTTTGTGGCGATTGGTTTGACAATCGCCACAATGCTAACAGAAACAACAACAACGAAAAATATTTACACAGTCGGTTTTGAACAATCGGTTGATATTTGTTTTCCTTACTGCAAAATAATTTACTCACATCCGTTATAGTTCCATCATTGATGCAGAGACGTGATAAATAATATTTTTTTCAGTGCTACTTTGGTACCGGATTGTTACTAATATTTGAGTTTTATCGAGACATTATCTACATAGAGTTAAAATATGTAAATATTATCTTCGTCATGATTGGGCAGATAATACATATCATTGCGCGTTCTATCTGCCTTGCAAATAACACTGATGATACTCAAATCTGGAAATTCCAAAAGAATCTATAAATAGCGCGCGAGACTGGTTATCTCAATATTATAAACGCTTTATTTTGTAGTTGTTTTAAATATATGAAAGCGTCTATATGATAAGACTGGTTTACAAAGGTTTTAAAGGACACAGTGTGTACACACGTTATGTATACGTCTGCACGTTTTAGAGTCAATTAGCAATCAATGCTGAAAGTGTAGCCTGTTGATACATTCTCAAACTTACCCGCACCAGAGTCATCGCAAGCCCTACATCGATATACTGCTTGCTACTTTGCAGGATTTTCCATACGATCGCCACTACAGTGCCACTACCGCTTTGATTTAAATGTGGAATCAAATTCTCTAAGATTTGCAATGCGGGAGAACTTGTTTAAAAAAATGTCAGTTTTTTACACTAAATAGTGCGGAAAAAATCCGATATTTGCTCTTTTTGCTACGTTGATTGTCTCAGTTAATTATAGGCAGAAACTTTCGAAACTTTAATGAATATATACGTATACCAATTGTCTATGTTAGCATATGAATGTTTTTAAGTTTTGATTTCTATAAAAGTATACACTCTCTTCTAACGGCCATTGAATATAGTAGAAATTACCAAAAAAATGAAAAATCCGATATTTGGTCTCTTTTCCACGTTGATTTTCTCAGTCAATTATAGGCAGAATCTTCCGAAACTTTAATGAATATATACGAATACCATTTGCCTATGATAGCATAATAAGGTTTTTAAGTTTTGATATTTAGAAAACGTTACACGCCCTGTTATCGGCTATTGAATAAACCGAAAAATAGAAGAATTGTATGAAACAAGTCGTTGTGTGGCGTTAACTGTCCGTTACGACTTTTTGATATAAATGATCCCACATAACACTACATGCAACAGAGAACAACATTGAGAAAACAGGTTCTTTCCCGAGACGATACAAACGGCCCCCGTAAAAGCGATTCCATATATGGCGTGTCTATGTATTCTTTCGATTGCGATCAGTTTGCAGGATGGCAGACTTCTAGAACTATAGTTATTGTCTGTTTTAGGCGTTTGTGCGTGAGGATGATTTGTATGAAAGAAGTCGTTGTGTGGCGTTAACTGTCCGTTACGACTTTTTAATATCAATGATCCGCATAACACGTTTGTGCGTGAGGATGATTTGTATGAGTTGCCAAAACCTAGCAACAATGAGTCGGGTGGCGCCCGATGAGACCCCTGTCACAGTGCAGCTAATACGAGGAAGAACTCGGGGGACTAGGTGCCATGGCATACACAATTTATGTATTATTCTATCAGAATGTTATGATGTTTTTAATTATTTTTAACATTAAAGTAAAGAATAACGTTCTAACAATGGGTATGTATGTATAGGGGTACTACACGCACATACCAACAACGCAGTTCTTTCGTAACGGTAAGGGGACTTTGTGCAAAAATGAACATATTGTTAATCTTGTCTAGAAAGTAGGTTATTAAAAGGGTACACCAGCATGCAGGTATCGATATTTGGAGTTTTGGAGTTACAGATCTATAGTAAAGAGAAATACAAGCGAACAATATATGGAAGAACACAGAATGGTGGTCTAAGAGCACACATGAGAAAACATAGAGTGTAAGAACCCTGAGTATAGATAACAGACAGGCTGGTGCATCTATCTGTAATACATTTCATTCCCTTTATATATAGTATGTTTTCATATTTTACGCTAAATAAGTATTTCGAATTTGCATAATAACAAGGGAGGTAATGCGCGTGAACGGCAGAAAGTCGGAAATAGGCTACTTTTCCACATTGTTTTCGAAACTCATATTTTTCTAAACCTATCAGAACGTGCCTGGAAGACGCGACAGTTTATGTGTCGTGCTACTGTCCTTTACCTAGTCAGTGAGTTTTATGCATGTATGACCACGGGAAAAAATTTGAAAAACAAATTGAAAAAAAGTTGGAAGTTGGAGTCCAAATGCAACAAAGAGTGAAGGGCCGTACTTACACTTGCATGGCTTAATCTTTAAGACAAGCATATAATTACTGGCAGGATCAACCAGGTAACAAGCCATGTAAAAGCCCGAGAGCTTTCTCTTGTTTCTTTCGCTGCGACTGCTGCACGGGGCAGCAGCGAGCGAGCCGGCATCAGCAGCACACCAACTCTCTCCTCTCTCGTGTGTGTGCGTGAGCCGGACTTTTCATTCGTTTCTCAACCACTCTCGCGGTGGTGCTCAGCCCACTCTCTCAGCCACCGCAGCATTTTACGGGGTCACTCCTCCCAACCGTGTGTTTTTGCGCGGGTCTGTCTCTCTTTCGGGGGGGTTGCAAGTTCCCCCAAACCCGGCCACGGATCAACCGCCTTGCTCGGTAGGCGGTTTGTCGTTTCGACTGCTGCACAGGGGTTTTCTGTACTTCTAGCGAAGCAGGGACGAATCCAGCCAATTCGACTCCCAAGCCCGCGCCTACCCCCAGTGATTTTCCAGACTGCAGCGGTTTGGATTCCAGGTACCTGGAATCTACCCGGTGGCGTACGCAGAGCGTACGGTCTGACAAGAGCGCAAAGGCTGCACCGATCCTGTTTCGGTTGCCCGAAAACTCCCGGTGGCGTACACTATCGTGTACGGCCTGACATGACACACAGACTGCACCGGTTCGGTTTCAGGTACCTGAAAACTCCCGGTGGCGCATGCAAGCATACGGTCTGACGGTGGTGTTGTGCGAAGCAAGCACGACTCCAACACTCCCAACCCCGCTGTCCAGCGTAATCCTGGGCTTCCTCTGCAGGCCACCCGCACAACTGCATTTCACGAGCACTCGGACACGACCAACACCCTCCATACTATACGGGCCGAGCACTCCCCATTGCGTTCCGCTTTTTGGTTGGACAAACCTGTTTTCTGCGTCTCAAGCGGAATTCCAAAACTCCCAGCCCGCACGTCCAGCCTGAAACCACCGAGTGCTCTGCGGGCCACCCGCGCAACTGCATGTCACGAGCACTCGGAATTCGTTTTCAGACCAACCACCTACCCTACATATAGGGCCGAGCACTCCCCATTGCGTTCCGCTTTTTGGTTGGACAAACCTGTTTTCTGCGTCTCAAGCGGAATTCCAAAACTCCCAGCCCGCACGTCCAGCCTGAAACCACCGAGTGCTCTGCGGGCCACCCGCGCAACTGCATTTCACGAGCACTCGGAATTCGTTTTCAGACCAACCACCTACCCTACATATAGGGCCGAGCAATCCCCATTGCGTTCCGCTTTTTGGTTGGACAAACCTGTTTTCTGCGTCTCAAGCGGAATTCCAAAACTCCCAGCCCGCACGTCCAGCCTGAAACCACCGAGTGCTCTGCGGGCCACCCGCGCAACTGCATTTCACGAGCACTCGGAATTCGTTTTCAGACCAACCACCTACCCTACATATAGGGCCGAGCACTCCCCATTGCGTTCCGCTTTTTGGTTGGACAAACCTGTTTTCTGCGTCTCAAGCGGAATTCCAAAACTCCCAGCCCGCACGTCCAGCCTGGAAACCACCGAGTGCTCTGCGGGCCACCCGCGCAACTGCATTTCACGAGCACTCGGAATTCGTTTTCAGACCAACCACCTACCCTACATATAGGGCCGAGCACTTCCCATTGCGTTCCGCTTTTTGGTTGGACAAACCTGTTTTCTGCGTCTCAAGCGGAATTCCAAAACTCCCAGCCCGCAAGTCCAGCCTGAAACCACCGAGTGCTCTGCGGGCCACCCGCGCAACTGCATTTCACGAGCACTCGGAATTCGTTTTCAGACCAACCACCTACCCTACATATAGGGCCGAGCACTTCCCATTGCGTTCCGCTTTTTGGTTGGACAAACCTGTTTTCTGCGTCTCAAGCGGAATTCCAAAACTCCCAGCCCGCACGTCCAGCCTGAAACCACCGAGTGATCTGCGGGCCACCCGCGCAACTGCATTTCACGAGCACTCGGAATTCGTTTTCAGACCAACCACCTACCCTATATATAGGGCCGAGCACTTCCCATTGCGTTCCGCTTTTTGGTTGGACAAACCTGTTTTCTGCGTCTCAAGCGGAATTCCAAAACTCCCAGCCCGCACGTCCAGCCTGAAACCACCGAGTGCTCTGCGGGCCACCCGCACAACTGCATTTCACGAGCACTCGGAATTATTTTCAACTCCCAGGGCCGAGCACTTCCCATTGCGTTCCGCTTTTTGGTTGGACAAACCCGTTTTCTGCGTCTCAAGCGGAATTCCAAATCTCCCAGCCCGCACTATTTTGTGTACACTATTTTTTTCAGTCAAAAAATGGAACATATGTTCTAAAAATCAATTAACAGATGTTCTGGTTTTTTTGTGTGGCGATCATTTATAGATATGTCTTTTTTCTAATCGAGTTCTGATGGAAAAGCCAGGAATAGATGGTTATTCTATACACTATTTCTATTTGTTCTTTCATCACATAACTCTTGAGAGACTTATATCTATCTTGTATTGTGCAATTATAGAATTAACCCACATGGCATATTAACCTCATAACGCTGACTGATTTGCTTCACTTATATAAACAAACAATTATTTTCTTCTTTTTTATTTCAAATTAATGAACAACAGAATTGAAAGGAATGCCGTATGTTTTATTTTCATATTGTCAATGCGGGCATAATTGTTCTTATTCTAACATTTATATGAAACGCAATATAATTACATAACAGAAAGGTACTTTTTTTGTTTTGGATCAAAATGGAATTACAAGCCCTGAGTTGGAACTGAATTGTTTATGCACGATTCCTGCGTTTGTTTACATAGAGAGACTGTGTGATAAGAACATTCTCGAATGAATCGTGGCTTTACCAAAAGTGTGGATCGAATGATGCATTTCAAGTCCGGGAGTCAATTAAAGTTAACAATATTCCGAAATGAATGAATATTGTAGTGTTTTAATAATGAGGCACATCCGCACCCAGAACAGCATAGGTGGCATATCGACCGACAATCAGAATGTAATAATGTTCATATCTTAACTTTTAATGCACCATAAAACCAGTTCCAGATAACACGGATAACATATAGACAGATAACCTATAATATTCAGAAGAACATATTTGTTCAGCAATATGTTATTGCATCGTTCGTTTGTACCAATGTTATTGATGTTTGTGTAATACAGATGTAAATCGAAAGAGCGTCGGCCTCTCGTGCCAAAGGTCTCGGGTTCGAATCCCCCGAATCCCGCTATGAGCGGGTTCCGACTTTTGCTTTATTCCACACAAACGGAAGAGCGAGTACTGGTTTAGTCTCCAGGAAACAGATATCGAGCTTGATTAATATAAGCTTTAAGCTTGTTTCGCAATCGATGTAAAATAAATAAATTTCACTTAAAATATTGATATGGTCTAACCTAGCCAACTACAGTGTACACTCTCGGATCGGTACCTCCACACAACGGCAACCTTTTTAGAACGTCAAGTTTATATTTCCAACATCTGACAAATATTGATGGAAAAATCTTGAACCTCCGCCTCCGAACAACCTTTTGATGAAGTTGAAATCATAGAAGGGTGAGGCAGAACTTGCTTATTAACTCTGCAGAACGGACACCTTTCTAGAACGACAGGTTAGACTGTCCTGTATCTATCGAACATCAATGAAAACAACCCAACGACAATACTCTATCTTGGTATGAAGTAACTTCTCCCTTTCCTACAATGATTCTACAAAATAATGCTCCTAACCTTAGAAAAGGTTTACACTTAAATCATCACCTCTTTAAAACGACTGACTAAGCGTTCCCGCATCTGCCGAAAATAAATGGAAATACCTTGAAAAAACAACAACAATGGTATATCCTGGGATGGAGTAACTTCACCCGTTTCTACATAATTCCCAACGTCATCTGCATGCAGACATGTCAAAGAATGTTTCTACCCGAAGGAAATGCTAACCTTTAAAATAATCACCCCTTTATAACGACACAATTAATATTTCCTTCATCTATCGAAAATCAATGGAAACAAAACAAAACAAATAATAAATACTTTATCATGGGACTTAGTAACTTCTCCTTCTCCACCAATGATTTCTAACGTTTTCTACATGCAGATGATACGTTAAACTTTGTTTCTATCAGATAACATTCTAAATAGTGTCACCTTTTTAGAACGCCTGCAGTATTTGACCTCCTCCACATTGTAATAACACAAATTATTCTTCATTTTAAAATCAACTAATTAGTCGTCTCACGAAAAAAAACAATATCGTGGACTCTACGTAAGGTATCGACCCGGATCACAGGCTAACCCGGATAGACACTTTTCGCCTCCTGTGGATTTTCTGTTTCAGGAATCATTACTCTATACCTCTATCCCCCTGAGACCGAATGTGTCGGCCCGGATTAGCCGGCACGGACTGCGCATGTGGACATTGGGTGATACATTACGCAGAGTCTATAATGTTGGTTCTTTCGTGGAACGGCTCAAATATCAGTCCTCAATTGACTGAAATTAATTGTGTTTTCAATGTGACAAACAAATATCACCGAAACGCATTACGTACATCTCAATGATTTATTAACTCCCCAAAAATAAAATGTCTGCTAAAAATTGGATAACCCAATGTAAGAAACACGTTAACAATTTCCAAGTTTGGTATCCCGTTTCCCTATTTACACTGCTGGACACAAGCGAGTAGATAATGGTAGTAAACAAGCAAAGCAATGCCAACCATTTAAATGAACTGTCATTACTGTTTGTTTGTTTGTTTGGTGTTTATCGCATCTTTTTCAGTTATATCATGACGTTTCCCGGGTTAATCACCAGTTCAACTGGTTCATTTATCATGATGCTAGCGAGCCAGTCATACATGTACAAACCAAACTATCACCAAGGAAGGAAAGTCATTATATCAATTTTTAAAGTATGTGGTATGACCTGGTCGGGGAATGAAACGGTGACCTCCCGCACCGGAAGCAGACGCTCTACCATTACACAATCAGGGCGATCCCAGTTATAGTATTCCTGATTGATGTCACACTGAGTATATATTCCTGGGATTCGAACCTTAGAGTAGTCAATTTCTATGTTTTGTGTTGACCCGGGCAGTAATGGGTTTCCTTACGATGCTTATTATTTCTTCTTGCTTTTAACCTAATACCGTATTCTATTGATCATGGTTTTGGTAGAATTATGATGTGTCATAAAACCAATAAACTCAGAGACTTTCCGATCCTACCCTGTTATATTAGGACAAGGTAATAAACAAAACTATTTACAGATACTTTCCGATCATACCCTGTTATATTAGGACAAGTTAATAAACAAAACTAATAACAGATACTTGATCTATTCGGTATTGTGTCAAATGTTAATTACATATGATTTCAATCTAGAGATAAATGACCCAATGGGTAACTCATTGGCGACCAGAGTAATCCCTTATAGCTTGATACGGCTCGAATGTAAATAATAACTAGGGTTATGAGAGCATAACAAGGGGGGTATTATTTATAATATTTCGCCAGAAGTTACATATACGGCTCTTCTGAATGTCTGCGGACTGTAACAAAGGGGTATTACTTATAAGATTTCGCCAGAAGTTACATATACGGCTAATCTAAATGTTTGCGGACTGTAACAAGAGGGATATTATTTATAAGATTTCGCCAGAAGTTACATATACGGCTCTTCTGAATGTCTGCGGACTGTAACAAGGGGGACATAACTTATACTATTTCGCCAGAAGTTACATATGTGGCTTTTCTGAATGTTTGCGAATGCACATATTCATCCAAGTCTCCACTGTACGCAACATGTAACAAGACACAAACTCGCAAAATTCATAAAACATGACTGTAACATAACAAATATCTGTTTTTCATATCCATACGTTAAATAGAAATTGAGTAAGGGCTATGTCATAAAGAAACAAAATGTTTCCATTACGTCTTACAGACAATTCCACTCGTGGGGATTATTTATGACTAACGTGGGCTTCAACGCCCAGCATTTGTTGATCCACCCAACTCATCGCTTTATAATTAATTACTTCGAAGTGTACATAGAGATGTAGATATCGGAGACGAAACCTTTTTCTCTCTCCAAAAACCGGTACCATCTCACCACCTATAACCCAATTGTCGTAGTAGTAGCAGCGAGGCGTTCTTAGAGTTTGCACAGCACTTACTGCTTTTTAAAAGGTTCAAATGAGGATATTTGAACATGAAATACGCACACTATCTATAACTTACGTCTTCAGCACTGCATCCTCTCGTTCAGGGTTGCAGGTTTATCAGTACGATTGATGCACCCGTGTCATGATAAATAATACTGGTAGTACTGGTAATCGATCCTGGAAACACATATGTTACTATGTATTATTGAAACCGGCTTAAAATACCATTCAAATGTCTTGCAAAAGAGTTTACCAAATAAATACCTGCTTTATTTTAATGTTAATCACCATTATGTAAGCCCTCAATTTCACTGACATTTAAATCCATGTTCAAACATATACCACTGACCATTGTAACCTGTCAGCTTTAAAACAATCCAATACAAAATGGGGGCGGGTCTTATATTATAAGTGGACACCACTTTTTAGCAACCCGTCAGAACATGGCCTTATAAGTTGCACCCTTTTCCCACACTTGTTTTGTGCTCAAGTTTAAACAAACCACAAACCAAGCCTCCAATTCAAATTTAAATTCGTTCACTAAATCTTATAAACATAACACATTTACACATTTTCCAAGCAGTCAGCTAAATACACTGATAATTTTAAGTCAAACTCAGATTTAAATAGCGGACTTTTTGGGTGTATATGAACACCTGGCAAATGTTGATCTTGTTGCACACGTATCGTAAATGTACCGTATTTATGTGTACAGTTTCAACAGATCATTCACTGTTTGTTACATTCAGCAGAGTCACAGATATAACTCTGACGAAAACTACAAATTTAGACTCACCGTCTCAGAACCCATACCGCTGTCCATAATGTTAAAGTCGGAGAAACTATATGACTCGAGTTTGCTGTAGCTTTCTTTAAATGACAAACACCCTTCATTAAGCGTATTTATACGTCGAAGAAAACTAATGTGATTACAAAGTCGTGAAATGTTTCAACATTATTTTCAAATTAATTTCAAACTATAAAATTATACAACTCACCCAGAACAGTTAGTTTGGATTAAACTAACCTTAATTCTTTCGATATTAATTTTGAATTAACCCTTCAACACATACAACAAAACTTCAGCAGAACACATCCAGGAAAATCAATAAATACAATTTTAATTATTGAATATAGTTTAAAACAGTCTGGCTCAAAGAAAGATTGCTCATAATGAGCAATTTCTCATTTTGTCACAATGTTTTCGAAAGACCTTGCTACAGGGGCATCACAACGTGTCTGTATGTGGGAAAGTAGCTAAGTTTGTTAAGGATGCTTTAAAAGAAAGATCTAAAATTACCTAAATTTAATTGTCACCTTCGAACAATATTTGCTTTTTTAATATTTTCTTTATAATAACGCCAAGTGTTTAGTTTGTCCTCAATAACTTGTCATTAATTACACCCTGTTGACAATTCACAGATTCTTTAAATTAAATTTACTTATTGAACATTGATTGACAACTTGAAATTGAATTATTTGACATTTATTTCGAGAATTAACCTTTTTTGCACGAACACAAACCTGACAGATACCCCCATGTGGATGTACGCCTTTGTCGATTTCTTTCAGCAAAGTTTATATGTCATTCTGACGGAAAAAAAACCCAATCTAAAATAAGTTACCACACCCGGCCAAATGGGCCTATAAGTCACCATTCAATATTTACACTTAACACAACTTATAACTGTGCACATTTTGATTGAATATAACTTTTTTATTCTGCAATATTTTAACAGGAAACTTTGAATATTGGCTATCGATGCAGTTTTAATGAGTATTTGGTCAGATTTGCTGCTTTATGAAGTTTGGTTGGCGCAAACAAAATAATAGAACATGGTCAATTTTGAATGTTTAACAATACACCAAAAAACACAAATTGGGGCGAATGTCAATTGAGCAACACGGATGCCGGTGGACTTGTCACTGCCGATGTCTAAAATAGTTCTTGACTATAAACTTTGATTGGGATGAGTATTGATCAGAAATGCCAGTTTTTCATGATCAAGTATTTCCCAAAACAGATATAGCTTGCAGTGGTATTATACCGCTGCCGGTAACTTTCATGATCTAGTATACCCCAAAACAGATACAGCTTGCAGTGGTATTATACCGCTGCCTGTAACTGTCATGATCTAGTATACCCCAAAACAGATATAGCTTGCAGTGGTATTATACCGCTGCCGGTAACTTTCATGATCAAGTATACCCCAACACGGATATAGCTTGCAGTGGTATTATACCGCTGCCGGTAACTTTCATGATCTAGTATACCCCAACACGGATACAGCTTGCAGTGGTATTATACAGCTGCCGGTAACTTTCATGATCTAGTATACCCCAACACGGATACAGCTTGCAGTGGTATTATACCGCTGCCGGTAACTTTCATGATCTAGTATACCCCAACACGGATACAGCTTGCAGTGGTATTATACAGCTGCCGGTAACTTTCATGATCTAGTATACCCCAACACGGATATAGCTTGCAGTTGAATTATACCGCTGCCGGTAACTTAGTGGCTAAGAAAGCCGTATCAGAAGCGGGATATCAATGATGGTTAAAATCCCATATTGCGACAGCGGGGTTTGTTCTGACATGGCCGGTTGGTTACCTGCAAGCTAGTTATTATAATGGTACAACCAATTGTCTGTCTGGTGTATTAAAGAGGAAATAGTTGGCGGAATAAACGTGCTAATGTGGCTCATACGTCAGAAATGGCTGAACCCTTCAATATAGGAGAAGCGCTATATTAAACCGACAGTTTGCGTATTCTATCATAACTACAGGTAAACTTATCATAACACAGGGGCAAGTTCCATCAAACCTTCACAAATGAGGAAAACAGCTACGGCCGTTGAAGAAAATATGATGGACTCGCGATAGCTTGAACTTGTGATAATTGGAATATATCAATTAACACGGAAATTCCTGGAACGGATCTGTCAGACAAGCTATCGAAACTGCTGCTGATGAACGCTCTTAAATTCACAGCGTGGAAACGGTGAAATGTATTGAATAATCCTTTAACATTGACAAGTCAGTGTGGGGTTTGACACATAATTCTTCAACCTCTAACGCAAACCATAGTGACATCCGTCCATCACTACCTCCTGACATGCACGAATTAGTAACATTTAAACAGACAAGCAATTTTAACAGACAAGCGATAGTCTTATTGTTCATAATTAATACCAAATACTTTAAAAATGGTAGTAATGGCTACAATACTTGTCGCTCTGGATTATGGGGTTTGGATAACAACTGACTGGCTGGTTGCGGGATACATGAACCAGCATTAATGGTAAGTAACCCAGGAAACGCTGTGATATACCCGAAATATTGTTGAAAGCGGCGTTAAACACCAATTAATCAATCATTCCTAACAACCATTTAAGGTATAGAAGAATAACCAAGCTATAAAATTGTGGACGAAGTAGGCACACATCAATGGAAAACTCAAAGTAATATATGGGACCCTCACGACTTCGAGTTATCGCGGGTCAACGGTATCTAGACCGATATCATATCAATCACCTTCATGCTGTGCCTGCCGCGGCCCGGTAGCTTATCGGTAGCGACGCGCGGTGTCAATCTAGGGGTTGTAAGATCGAACCCAAGCTCGGCCAACATTCTTTCCGACGTTTGACAAAAGTCACTCAGACAAACGTCATTCGTCTTTCATCAATGGGCTAACTCTCTATGCAGAAAAGCAGCCAGTTGCTTGGAAAGTCTGTTGTGTTGCGTACTGATGTAAGAAAGTCAGGAAACGCATGAGTAGCTGAAGTGGCTGCCACGATAAATGTGAAAATAGTTGAAAACGGTGTAAAACCTCAATAAATCAATCAGTCATATATACTTATCAAATAATCAGCACACTGCGCGCCGCTGTAGGGACATATATGTTATGCGAGTACACCTAAAATTATTTCGTTAACTAATCCGATTTGTCACGGATTACCCAGGTAATTTGCATTATATATGTGAACTGCTTGTCAGTTATTACGTAACTGAATATCGGATCAGTCTAGCAAGATTCGTACAAACTTGTAACAAAGCGGAGCTTTCAATGTTTCTGAAGTGAACACAATATTTTCAGTTCTGTTTCTTATTTTAATGTAGGACACATGCTTCTCACGCATCTAGCTAATGTTGACGTTAGCAGAAAAAACCTGAATAAAAATAAATCAATTTCACTTGATTTTGAATGAAACCTGATTTTAATTTCTATCTAGATCCGGTTTAAAAAACTATAAGACAAACAGGGGAAACAGTGATGTCGAAAAACGACGACATGAGGTGTGATAATATGATTAATGCGTTAACAGTTACTCGATACACGGTAATGTTATTTAAAATGTCTGCCTTGGGAACATCTTAGCCATTTCCGCAACAAAGACGTATTTTAAGGCTTGTGTAGCAGATTACTTAT
>JASEVX010000788.1:0-24618 GCA_031761405.1 Serripes groenlandicus | reverse complement strand
CTCTGACACGAGTGCTGAATATAGAACCTTGTCGAAAACGAAACACAAGAAAATGCGATGACATTTAGTGAAAACAACGTTGTTTTCGAGCTCGAGGCAATTATATCCAATATCTACATTCTCAAACATCGTGTTAAAAGTTCGACAGCGGCTAGTTTCAAATGTTTTACATTGTTCTATATTGTTTTATATTGATTTATATTGTTTTATATTACACTTTCTTGGCATGTATTTCCAAGTGAATGAAGCAAGATGTAAATGATGAAGGTTACAAAGTAAAGGAATATTTTTGTCCTTAACTTGCTCCTTGTTTGGAAGACAGTGGTACAGCGGTAGAGCGACGGCCTCTCGTACAAAGGTCCCGGGTTCGAATCCCGTGATGAGTGGGTTCTGCCTTTGTGATTTTTGCACACAAACAGCGCGAGTACTGGTTATGTCTCCAGAAATCAGACATCGAGCGTGATTAATATAAGCAGCCGATGTAAAATAAATAAGTTTAAACTAACTTACTCCCCCATTAAACATTGCTGCAGTTTTTTCCACTGTTTGAGCTGAGCTGGATAAACGCATCGATCGATAATTTTGTTATCCTTAAACATGTAATTTATATTTGGTTTAACACATCAATTAGATAGTTTGATCAAATACATGTTTATTTCATTGATAACATATAAATGAAGAAAGCTATCGTCCTCTTCAACACTGTTCGCCCCAAGATACAAAAGTGTGGGCAAGCGTCATTCGTCTTCTCCTGATTGGCTAAATACTCAATATGGGAAGGAAACCAGTTACCATGTTAGCATGGTGTGTGATTTACAGGTACAAAGAAAGCCGGAGACACACCTTTTGTGAATTGGTCCCAGTGATATACATAACTTCATTGTGACATATGAAGTGTCTTACCATAACTGTTGATTTGTTAAATATTTGCTAATATATGTCATTATATTTAAATGCAGTGTGCATCTCGTGTGTCTTGCTTGCGTGTGGGTAGCATTCATATGTGTACAATCATGTGTATATGTATGTATGTAGGTACATCTAAACAAGCGTGTATATGAAACGAATTGCTACAATGAAAATGTATATACGATCACATTTATATACCAATGTTTTGTTGTATTTCATTGATAATATGGGTCGTGCTCCACTGATCTTTTATATCATTAATCCTGATCCACATAAAACACATCAGTCGATGTTTCAATAAACATGTATAGGAAAACTCATGGAAACTCTCTATATGCATTAAGAAAGGTTTTTATATAATTATTGAAAATATCAAAACATATTTTAGGAAAAGGAGAAAATACTCATAATGAGGAATATTCTCCTTTTGCTACAATGTTTTTAAAAGTTGTCTGCAGCGAGGCATCAAAATACGTCTACCTGTGGGAAAATGTTTATATTTATTCGTTCATCTTCCTCGCGGGAGATTGGTTTGCAACAAAAAGAAGAAGTAATTATATACACACATGATATTGAAGAATTTAATACAATTGGGATACGAGGAATACATCCCAATTTACATAAGTGGTTAGATGTAAAGAGATAATGTTGATTGATAGAAGCTTAACGCCGTTTTCAATTGTTGTGTCACCCTGCGTAGCATGGTAGGCACTTAGGGATTACTTTTTCTTTGTCCGGCGTCTGTCTGTCTGTCTGTCTTTCTGTCTGTCTGTCTGTCTGTTTGTCTGTCTGTCCGTCACACTTTTTCGTCACACTTTTTCGTCACACTTTCAATGAACAGTTGCAGGTGAAACACGTGCTCCGTGGTGCACTCCATTCTAGTATTTCAATTACATCGTGGCAGCATGTTCACCTAAACGTGCGTTACCTGGCTCTCTGCACTGGTACTCCACACAGCATGCTTCCCGTGTAAATTGGCTACCAACTCATAGAAACTGTTAGTCCATTGGTGGAAGAGGCTCAACTTTTGTCATTCATCGGAAATAATGAATTAATTTAAAACCCCTGAATTGACAACCCTCGTCATTACCGACTGAGCTAAAAAGAGTGAGGTGTTCACTCTTTTATATATGAGCCGCTCCATGAGAAAACCAACATTGTGAACTCTGCGTAAACTATCGACTTGGTTCAGCATATGCATGCCACGCAGGCTAACCCGGACAGACATTGTTTCGAGAATCATTACCGCAACGCTCTGTGACTAATCAGGAAAACATGTAAAGCCAGATCAACTTATGCAAAGTGATCTGGATCTCTGCCGGTCTTAAGTACCTTCAGTCGACTTTGAGAGAGATCACTCAAATAGAACAACATTCGAATGGAAGAAAATACTTATTACAACCGAATGATAGGTGACAGAAAAATAACAACAACAATAACAATACAATATTTAGACATAAAATACAAATGCTCAAAGTTCCAACTCAGTTTTCACAGCAAATTACCCCACCCACTTGATTGCCTTATATCTCAGAAGTTGACATAGCATACAAATCAGGATAAAGGATAAAGGATGTGAAACCGCCAGATATCAACAGAGATTCTCACACAAAAAGAAGAAAACTCGAAATGCACCAGCAAAAGCCTAAAAGTGATAACCCTCCCCCTTTTATGGATAAAGCATGTGCCCTTCTAAAGGAAATGTATCGAGATTTTAGAAAAAATTAAATATAAATTTGCTAAACTTTTTCAGCCAGCTCGAATGACAATATTGAGGGTTTAGCAAACAATAATGATTCATGTGAGTCAGCTGGTAACAAGCTTTCTCACCTGCAATCAGCATTGACTACCTTTTAGTTCTTGTTCTAGTACTGGTAACTTACCAAGTAAACTCCGTGGTAAATAAGGAGTAAGAAGGATATGGGTTGTACGTTACTGTTTTACTTACAGACAGTGCGAGTTTGTTTTTATACCAACGATATTTCACTTTTTTCTTCAGTTAAGATATAATTACGCTAACCTGATTTATAATTTATACAACAATTTATAGTCGTCTGCTTCAAATACAAAACAAAGGTAAATGTAATATCTACTCCGAACTTCGAACACCTAGTCATTCAAAGAAACCCCTGCAAAGGAATACAGGCATCTTAAGTCAATCTCATAACATATTCACTTTTTAAAAGACAGATATTATAAAGTCGCCGGAGAAAAGGATGAGGCTTATGATTTCATAATCACAAAAGTAGAATACATGTAAATATATGAGCCGTTCCACGAGAAAACCAACATTATGGACTCTGCGTAAAGTATCGAACCAGATCAGCCTAAGCATGCCGCGCAGGCTCACCCGGACTGACACATTTCGCCTCCTCTGGTTTTTCTGTTTCAGGAATAATTACTCTTATACCTATATACCCCTGAGACGGAAGGTATACTTGATCATGAAAGTTACCGGAAACGGTATAATACCACTGCAAGCTATATCTGTTTGGGGTATACCTGATCATGAAAGTTACCGGGATTGTTATAATACCACTGCAAGCTATATCTGTTTTGGGGTATACTTGATCATGAAAGTTACCGGGAGTGTTATAATACCAATGCAAACTATATCTGCTTTGGGGTATACTTGATCATGAATGTAACCGGGAGAGTTATAATACCAATGCAAGCTATATCTGTTTTGGGGTATACTTGATCATGAAAGTTACCGGGAGTGTTATAATACCACTGCAAGTTATATCTGTTTTGGGGTATACTTGATCGTGAAAGTTACCGGCAGCGGTATAACACCACTGCAAGCTATATCTGTTTGGGGTATACTTGATCATGAAAGTTACCGGCAATGGTATAATACCACTGCAAGCTATATCTGTTTGGGGTATACTTGATCATAAAGGCTACCGAAAGCGGTATAACACCACTGCAAGCTATATCTGTTTTGGAGTATACTTGATCATGAAAGTTACCGGCAATGGTATAATACCACTGCAAGCTATATCTGTTTTGGGGTATACTTGATCATGAAAGTTACCGGCAATGGTATAATACCACTGCAAGCTATATCTGTTTTGGGGTATACTTGATCATAAAAGCTACCAACAGCGGTATAACACCACTGTAAGCTATATCTGTTTTGGAGTATACTTGATCATGAAAGTTACCGGGAGTGTTATAACACCACTGCAAGCTATATCTGCTTTGGAGTATACTTGATCATAAAAGCTACCGACAGCGGTATAATACCACTGCAAGCTATATCCGTTTTCGAGTATACTTGATCATGAAAGTTACCGGGAGTGTTATAATACCACTGTGAGCTATATCCGTTTTGGAGTATACTTGATCATGAAAGTTACCGGGAGTGTTATAACACCACTGCAAGCTATATCTGTTTTGGAGTATACTTGATCATGAAAGTTACCGGGAGTGTTATAACACCACTGCAAGCTATATTTGTTTTGGAGTATACTTGATCATAAAAGCTACCGACAGCGGTATAATACCACTGCAAGCTATATCCGTTTTGGAGTATACTTGATCATGAAAGTTACCGGGAGTGTTATAACACCACCGCAAGCTATATCCGTTTTGGAGTATACTTGATCATGAAAGTTACCGGGAGTGTTATAACACCACTGCAAGCTATATCTGTTTTGGAGTATACTTGATGATGAAAGTTACCGGGAGTGTTATAACACCACTGCAAGCTATATCTGTTTTGGAGTATACTTGATCATGAAAGTTACCGGGAGTGTTATAACACCACTGCAAGCTATATCTGTTTTGGGGTATACTTGATCATGAAAGTTACCGGGAGTGTTATAACACCACTGCAAGCTATATCTGTTTTGGAGTATACTTGATCATGAAAGTTACCGGGAGTGTTATAACACCACTGCAAGCTATATCTGTTTTGGAGTATACTTGATCATGAAAGTTACCTGGAGTGTTATAACACCACTGCAAGCTATATCTGTTTTGGAGTATACTTGATCATGAAAGTTACCGGGAGAGTTATAACACCACTGCAAGCTATATCTGTTTTGGAGTATACTTGATCATAAAAGCTACCGACAGCGGTATAATACCACTGCAAGCTATATCTGTTTTGGGGTATACTTGATCATGAAAGTTACCGGCAGCGGTATAACACCAATGCAAGCTATATCTGTTTTGGGGTATACTTGATCATAAAAGTTACCGGGAGTGTTATAACACCACTGCAAGCTATATCTGATTTGGAGTATACTTGATCATGAAAGTTACCGGGAGTGTTATAACACCACTGCAAGCTATATCTGTTTTGGAGTATACTTGATCATGAAAGTTACCGGGAGTGTTATAACACCACTGCAAGTTATATCTGTTTTGGAGTATACTTGATCATGAAAGTTACCGGCAGCTGTATAATACCACTGCAAGCTATATCTGTTTTGGGGTATACTTGATCATGAAAGTTACCGGCAGCGGTATAACACCAATGCAAGCTATATCTGTTTTGGGGTATACTTGATCATAAAAGTTACCGGGAGTGTTATAACACCACTGCAAGCTATATCTGATTTAAAATATACTTGATCATGAAAGTTACCGGGAGTGTTATAACACCACTGCAAGCTATATCTGTTTTGGAGTATACTTGATCATGAAAGTTACCGGGAGTGTTATAACACCACTACAAGCTATATCTGTTTTGGAGTATACTTGATCATGAAAGTTACCGGGAGTGTTATAACACCACTGCAAGCTATATCTGTTTTGGAGTATACTTGATCATGAAAGTTACCGGGAGTGTTTATAACACCACTGCAAGCTATATCTGTTTTGGAGTATACTTGATCATGAAAGTTACCGGGAGTGTTATAACACCACTGCAAGCTATATCTGTTTTGGAGTATACTTGATCATGAAAGTTACCGGGAGTGTTATAACACCACTGCAAGCTATATCTGATTTGGAGTATACTTGATCATGAAAGTTACCGGGAGTGTTATAACACCTCTGCAAGCTATATCTGTTTTGGGGTATACTTGATCATGAAAGTTACCGGGAGTGTTATAACACCACTGCAAGCTATATCTGTTTTGGAGTATACTTGATCATGAAAGTTACCGGGAGTGTTCTGCAAGCTATATCTGATTTGGAGTATACTTGATCATGAAAGTTACCGGGAGTGTTATACTACCACTGCAAAGCTATATCTGTTTTGGAGTATACTTGATCATGAAAGTTACCCGGGATTGTTATAACATCCACTGCAAGCTATATCTGTGTTGGGGGTATACTTGATCATGAAAGTTACCGGCAGCAGTATATTACCACTGCAAGCTACATCCGTTTTGGGGTATACTTGATCATGAAAGTTACCGGGAGTGTTATAATACCACTGCAAGCTATATCTGCTTGGGGTATACTTGATCATGAAACGTTACCGACAGCGTTATAATACAACTGCAAGCTATATCCGTTTTCATGCAAACATTTCAGAACTAATTTAGGAGGAGGTCAGTTATGAAAGATGGATATATGTACTTTACACACAAATTAGTATATTTTTTTAAATATTCTAATCATATACATGTACATGTATTATACAACAAAGATGACCTGTATTTCCGCTCCAGGCAGCAGGGATTTTTCTATAATCGTTAAACATTGTCATTTTCTATGGTATTAAAAAATAACTTTCTCTTGTAGAAGGCTTCCTTCATATAATAGTATATATTTTAATATATATTAGTATTTTTGTATGTATGGTAGATAAAGTACCATGGGAGTAATCCATATTTACCCCTATAAATTAACTACATTGATGCATTAGGGAAGATCGTATTTTATTACCAAGTTGGACGCACTGTATGAAAATAGACATTGCATAATGAGTGCTATGTCTCATTCCAATAAAGTTTCCAAATTACATTTAATCAGAGTGTTATTGTATAACTGTAAATAACTCATTTCGTGTGACTTTATACGTTAATATTATGTACACAACTTATAACTGTAAATAACTCATTTCATGTGACTTTATATCGTTAAATATTATGTACACAAAGTATAACTGTAAATAACTCATTTCGTGTGACTTTATACGTTAATTATGTACACAACTTATAACTGTAAATAACTCATTTCATGTGACTTTTATACGTTAATATTATGTACACAAAGTATAACTGTAAATAACTCATTTCGTGTGACATTATACGTTAATATTATGTACACAACTTATAACTGTAAATAACTCATTTCGTGTGACTTTATGTGTTAATATTATGTACACAAAGTATAACTGTAAATAACTCATTTCATGTGACTTTATGTGTTAATATTATGTACACAACGTATAACTGTAAATAACTCATTTTCATGTGACTTTATGTGTTAATATTATGTACACAACGTATAACTGTAAATAACTCATTTCATGTGACTTTTATGTGTTAATATTATGTACACAACTTATAACTGTAAATAACTCATTTCATGTGACTTTATGTGTTAATATTATGTACACGGCGTATAACTGTAAATAACTCATTTCATGTGACTTTATGTGTTAATATTATGTACACAATGTATAAATGTAAATAACTCATTTCATGTGACTTTATGTGTTAATATTATGTAAATAACTCATTTCATGTGACTTTATTTGTTAATAGTATGTAAATAACTCATTGCATGTGACTTTATGTTTTAATAGTATGTAAATAACTCATTGCATGTGACTTTATGTGTTAATAGTATGTAAATAACTAATTTCATGTGACTTTATATGTTAATATTATGTACACAACGTATAACTGTGCAGGTATATATTTGACCGTATTTTGGTGAATATTTGTCTGATCGTGCTGAAAATTGCAAAATATATTTAAGAGATATATGTCATCATATCATATTCATGTCAAGTCAAACACTTAAAAAGAGAACTCAAACAATGAATAAAGTCAAAACTGCGGTTCGTCGAAGAAAGTTCATCTCGTGGATCTGATAAGAGTCTAATTAACTAATACAAAAACAAACATATACAAAGAAAAGTACAACAGAAAATGAGAACGAGAGAGAGAGATTCAGAACATGAGAGAAACAATGATGCATAATTTTATTTTATATACAAGTTTGTGGCAAGAAAAAGATGCAGATATCAGAATTTTGGAACTAACCTCATATTGGCAGACAACGGCGGTGACAAGTCCACCGGCTATTCCGTGTTGCTCAATTGACATTCGCCCCCATTTCGTGTTTTTTGGGTATTGTTGAACATTTAAAATTTACCACGTGCTATTTTTTTTATTGCGCCAACCAAACATTTTCCCTTGATTTGCAGTTGTTGTCGATTATTTGTTTTACGCGCTGTTCTTCATAAAGCAGCAAATCTGACCAAATACTTATTAAAACTGCATCGATAGCCAATATTCAAAGTTTCCTGTTAAAATATTGCAGAATAAAAAAGTTATATTCAATCAAAATGTGCACAGTTATAAGTTGTGTTCAGTGTAAATATTTAATGATGACTTATAGGCCCATTTGGCCGGGTGTGGTAACTTATTTTAGAGTGTTTTTTTTCCCGTCAGAATGACATATAAACTTTGCTGAAAGCAATCGTCAAAGGCGTAAATCCACATGGGGGTATCTGTCAGGTTTGTGTTCGTGCAAAAAATGTTAATTCTCGAAATAAATGTCAAATAATTCAATTTCAAGTTGTCAATCAATGTTCAATAATTATATTTAATTAAAAGAATCTGTGAATTGTCAACAGGGTGTAATTAATGACAAGTTATTGAGGACAAACTAAACACTTGACGTTATTATAAAGAAAATATTAAAAAAGCAAATATTGTTCTAAGGTGACAATTAAATTTAGGTAATTTTAGATCTTTCTTTTAAAGCATCCTAAACAAACTTAGCTACTTTCCCACATGCATACACGTTTTGATGCCCCTGTAGCAAGGACTTTCGAAAACATTGTGACAAAATGAGAAATTGCTCATTATAAGCAATCTTTCGAGCCAGACTGTTTTAAACTATATTCAATAATTAAAATTGTATTTATTGATTTTCCTGGATGTGTTCTGCTGAAGTTTTGTTGTATGTGTTGTTGAAGTGTTAATTCACAATCAATATCGAAAGAATTAAGGTTAGTTTAATCCAAACTAACTGTTCTGGGTGAGTTGTATAATTTTATAATTTGAAATTAATTTGAAAATAATGTTGAAACACGACTTTGTAATGACATTAGTTTTCTTCGACGTATTTATTGATATAAATACGCTTAATGAAGGGTCTTTGTCATTTAAAGAAAGCTACAGGCAAACTCGAGTTCTATTGTTTCTCCGACTTTAACAGTATGGACAGCGGTATGGGTTCTGAGACGGTGGGCCTAAATTTGTAGTTTTCGTCAGAGTTATATTTGTGACTCTGCTGAATGTAACAAACAGTGAACGATCTGATTAAACTGTACACATAAATACGGTACATTTACGATACGTGTGCAACAAGATCAATATTTGCAGGTGTTCATATACACCAAAAAAGTCCGCTATTTAAATCTGAGTTTGACTTAAAATTATCAGTGTATTTAGCTGACTGCTTGGAAAATGTGTAAATGTGTTATGTTTATAAGATTTAGTGAACGAATTTAAATTTGAATTGGAGGCTTGTTTGTTGTTTGAACTTGAGCACAAAACAAGTGTGGGAAAAGGGTGCAACTTATAAGGCCATGTTCTGACGGGTTGCTCAAAAGTGGTGCCCACTTTTAATATAAGACCCGCCCCCTTTTTGTATTGGATTGTTTTAAAGCTGACAGGTTACAATGGTCAGTGGTATATGTTTGAACATGGATTAAAATGTCAGTGAAATTGAGGGCTTACATAATGGTGATTAACATTAAAATAAAGCAGGTATTTATTTAGTAAACTCTTTTGCAAGACATTTGAATGGTATTTTAAGCCGGTTTCAATAAGACATAGTAACATATGTGTTTCCAAGATCGATTACTAGTACTACAGGTATCATTTATCATGACACCGATGCATCAATCGTAAGTCTAGCCCTGCAACCCTGAGCTAGAGGAGGCAATGCTGAAGACGTAAGTTCTAGATAAGGTGTGTATGTCCTGTTCAAATAGCCGCATTTGACCCTTTAACCATTATATGCTGTGCAAACTCGAATGATCCGCCTCGCTGCTACTACTACGACAATGCGTTTGGGTACCTAGTTGGGTTATAGGTGAGATGGTACCGGTTTTCGCAAAAGAAAAAAAGTTTCGTCTCCGATATCTACATCTCTATGTACAATTCGAAGTAATTAATTGTAAAGCGATAAGTTGGGTAGATCATCGAATGCTGGGCGTTGAAGCCCACGTTAGTCATAAATAATCCCCACGAGTGGAATTGTCTGTAAGACGTAATGGAAACATTTTGTTTCTTTATGACATAGCCCTTACTCAATTTCTATTTAACGTACGAATATGAAAAACAGATATTTGTTATGTTACAGTCATGTTTTATGAGTTTTGCGAGTTTGTGTCTTGTTACATGTTGCGTACAGTGGAGACTTGGATGAATATGTGCATTCGCACACACTCAGAAAAGCCACATATGTAACTTATGGCGAAATAGTATAAGTTATGTCCCCCTTGTTATAGTCCGCAGACATTCGGAAGAGCCGTATATGTAACTTCTGGCGAAATATTATAAGTAATACCCCCTTGTTACAGTCCGCAGACATTCAGAAGAGCCGTATATGTAACTTCTGGCGAAATATTATAAGTAATACCCCCCTTGTTATGCTCTCATAACCCTAGTTGTTATTTACATTCGAGCCGTATCAAGCTATATGTGATTGTGATGCTATGGTTGCCAATGAGTTACTCATTGGGTTATTTATCTCTAGATTAAAATCACATGTAATTAACATTTGACACAATATCGTATAGATCAAGTATCTGTTATTAGTTTTGTTTATTAACTTGTCCTAATAGTACAGGGTATGATCGTAAAGTCTCTGAGTTTATTGGTTTTATGACACATCATAATTCTACTAAAACATGATCAATATAATACGGTATTATAAGGTTAAAAGCAAGAAGAAATAACAAGCATCTTTAGGAGACCCTTAATGCCCGGATCAACACAAAACATGGACATAAACTTCTCTAAGGTTCGAATCCCAGGACGATATACTCAGTGAGACCGCCTTGAAGGTCACGGGTTCATTCCCCGAATGCACCATTGCGATGTACGTAATGCGTTTTGGTGATATTTGTTTGTCACATTGAAAACCCAATTGATGACAGTCAATTGAGGACTGATATTTGAGCCGTTCCATGAAACAAAAGAAATATGAACGCTGCGTAATGTATCGACCCAGATCAGCCTGCGCAGTCCGCGTCGGCAAATCCGGGTCGAAATATTCCGTCTCAGGAGGATAGAGGTATACAGTAATGATTCCTGAAACAGAAAATCCACAGAAGGTGAACATTGTCTATCCGAGTTAGCCTGCGCGGCATGCTTAGGCTGATCCGGGTCGATACTTTACGCAGTCCTCACTGTTGGTTTTCTTGCGGGACTGCTATTATCACCCATTCGAAGAACGCACTAACAGTATCTACATGTATGGGATATTAAGCTCAATTCTGCGGCTGTATGTGTTTGTTTATATGGCCTATGCATTCAAAAGAATTGATTGTTGCGGATTTTGCAGTGGGGGTCTATATATTAGCATATTGTTATTTTTTTCGTGGGACGGCCCATTTGTTGATTATAAAATGAAGAAGGATTTTTGTTATTCCAATGTAATGCCTCCGTAACAGCAGGCAGCCGTTCTATAGAGGTAACACTTCCTAGAATGTTATCTGATAGAACCAAAATTTAACATACCTGCATGCAGACAACTTTGCAAAATCATTGGTGGAAAAGGAGTAGTAACTACATTATATGTTAGATTATTTGTTAAAGTGATGATTTGAGAGGATAACATTTTCTTCTGGTAGAAACATTCTGTGTCATGTCTGCATGCATATGACGTTGGGAATATGCAGTAAGGGATGAAGTTACAAAGATCCATCCAAAGATATACCATTGTTGTTGTTTTCTCAAGGTATTCAAATTAATTGTCGGCAGATGTGGAAACGCTTAGTCAGTTGTTCTAAAGACGTGATGATTTAAGAGGTTAACCTTTCCTAAGGGAAGAAACTTTCTTTGTCATGTCTGCATGCAGATAATGTTGGGAGTTATGCAGAAAAGAGTGAAGTTACTCCATCCAAAGATATACCATTGTTGTTGTTTTTTCAAGGTATTCCCATTAATTTTCGGCAGATGTGGAAACGCTTAGTCAGTCATTCTAAAGAGGTGATGATTCAAGAGGTTAACCTTTTCTAAGTGTAGAAATACTTTTTGAGTCATCAGAAAGCAGATAGTGATGGAAATCATTGAAAAGGGAGAAGTTTCTTCATACCAAGTTAGACGATCATGGTGGAGTGCCCTTGGGCATGGCACATATTCTAGCCTAGTACTGGTTTGTTTACACAGGGATCGTGACATGTCGCCGTGATATAACTGAACTAGTGTTGACAACTGCGTAAAACACCAATAAAACAAACACACCAAGATAGAGTATTGTCGGGGTTTTTTCTATTGATATTCGATAGATACGGGAAAGTATAACCTGTCGTTTTAGAAAGGTTTCCGTTTTGCAGAGTTAATGAGCAAGTTCTGTCTCATTCTTCTATGCTTTCAACTTTATCAAAAGGTTGTTCGGGGGCGGAGGTTCAAGGTTTTTCCATCGATATTTGTCAGATGTTGGAGGTAATAACGTGTCGGTATAAAGAGGTTGCCGCTCTGTTGAGGTACCGATCCGAAAGTGTACACTGTAGTTGGCTAGGTAAGACCAAATCAATAGTTTCGTTGAAACTTAATTTGTTTACATCGATTGCGAAACAAGCTTACAGCTTAGATTAATCACTCTCGATGTCTGTTTCCTGGAGACTTAACCAGTACTCACTCCTCCGTTTGTGTGGAAAAGTACCAAAGTCAGAACCCTCTCATAGCGGGATTCTTGGGATTTGAACACAGGACCGACAGGCCGACGCTCTTTCGCTGTACATCTGTCTTCCACACACATCAATAACATTGGTACAAACGAACGATGCAATAAAATATTGCTGAACAACAAAGTATATTCTTTTGAATGTTATAGTTTATCTGTCTATATCTTATCCGTGTTATCTGGTACTGGTTTTGTGGTGCATTAAAAGTTAAGATATGAACATTATTACATTCTAATTGTAGGTCGATATGCCACCTATTCTATTCTGAGTGTGGATGTGCCCCATTATTAAGATAATACAATATTCAACCATTTCGGAATATTGTTAACTTTAATTTACCACGGACTTGAAATGCATCATTCGAACCACAGTTCTGGTAAAATGGGTAAACACGCTTCAGTCGGGAATGTTCTTATCACACAGTGTCTCTTTGTAAACAAACGCCCACCCTCTCGCGAAAGACAGTGTCTACAAATTGTGTTAGTGCAGTAGACCGAATAACTAGAACTGAAATACTGTTGAAAACAGCGTTAATCAAACTCCAATCAATGAAGTAAAACGAAATCGCGAGTGTATGTTTATATGCTCGCAATGTTTGACTTAAAAAACAAAATGGTGCATAAACAATTCAGTTCGAACTCAGGGCTTGTTATTCCATTTTGATCCAAAACAAATAAAGTACTTTTCTGTTATATAATTATATTGCGTTTCATTTAAATGTTAGAATAACAACAATTATGCCCGCATTGACAATATGAAAATAAAACATAGGGCATTCCTTTCAATTCTGTTGTTCATTAATTGGAAATAAAAAAGAAGATTATAAACAGAAGCATTCTTTTTTATCCTGATCAATTTTTATTTTTATTATAAATGAAGCAAATCAGTCGGCTTTATGAAGTTAATATGCCATGTTAGTTAATTCTATAGATGCACAATACAAGATAGATATAAGTCGATCTAGAATATTATGACAAGAGAACAAATCGAAATAGTGTATAGAATAACCATCTATTCCTGGCTTTTCCATCAGAACTCGATTAGAAAAAAAGACATATCTATCATTGATCGCCACACACAAAAAAAAAGAAGATCTGTTAATTGATTTTTAGAACATATGTTCCGATACCTCTGACTGACAGTGTTTTAAAACAAGTTCTCCCTCATTGCAATTCTTAGAGAATGGTGTTCCACATTTAAAAAACAGTTGTGTACACTTTATACTACAGCGCTACATGCTACTTTACTGAACAAGCAAAGTTAATTTCTGTGAATGTAGGAAAATATCATTATATCATGTATTTATGGGCAATATTTAACTGACCCCCTGAATCTTATTTTGTATTGATTACATTATGGCCATTATATTCTACACGATTTGGATACGCGCCGTGAATCAGTGAGATCTTACTCGTATTGATGTCCCTGCATGGTAAAATGGTGTAGATCCTCGTAATAGTGGACTGCCGTTTTAGCCAACGGGCATTTTGACCCGGATTTATTGACAAAGAACTTATTCGCTAGAACTTTTTTGTGACGCTATTAATATAAGAACACAATGATAAGCATAAAAACGTTATACTCGAAACTGCTTTGAAGAATATTATAACTGTCAATGTAATAATTTAAAAGCAGTGATTCTCTTTGACTTTAAACGTTAGACTGATATATGCTTTAGTGGTAATTTCGGGCCAAGACCTTTCTGTGAATATATGATATCAGTCCGTCCTTGCGTAAATATGCAAATTGAACTTTGTTAACATTGTAGAACCAGATAAGCCTTTGTAGTCGGTTTGTGTGAAGTTTTTCATCTGTGTATGCATATACGACAGGTACAATAAGATATTTTATGAGTCAATCGATACGTTTCAATGTTTCAATATGAAAATATACCAGTGTATTGGGAAATAATGTCTCATATAAATTAACTATTGATTTATGGAACTATGTCACATGATAAAATAGATAAAAACAGTATACTTATTACCATTTGTAGAAACATGAAAATATATATGCTAAAAGTACTTATAATCATACTGAAGGTAATTATACATGTATATAGACGTTCGAATATGAACATATGTTCGTTTATTTTGAAATGTTGTATTTTGATGAGTTTTATCACTTTATCATTAGTTTATGGTAATAATTACGTTGCCTGATAGATAAACCCAATACTGTTTTATGTTTGCACATTTTCAGCTTAATATAATAATTCAATCCTAGCAACATACTTCACTACAGTAAAACAAAAAGATCATTTGTCATTCAGCAAGATTGACGTAAAACATTTCTTTTTAAAGTGTATATCTCTATTATCTTAATTTGTTTTTTATGTTGCATTAACATTCGGGATCTGTGCTTTTTATTTAGACATATAGCCGATACGTAAGATATTTCATTCTGATTTCCGACATTCCTACCTGCGAATCTATTCAAAACTCAACTCTGCAATACGGGCCACGCCAAATAAAAACCTACCTAAGGGACTGTGTGCTTCTTCGTTTTTGAGTGTACGGTGTTTTACGCCGCTTTTGAAACTGTTTTTAAGTTAAATAAGAATAGATCCTGTCACAACACGTTCACATTACCTCATATCTCAAAAATCATTCAATATTGTCCAATGAAACTTGGTACACATGTTCCTAGGAACAATACTCATGTCCATATATAGTCACATAACTCTGGCCTTAATACTTATTCAGAAATGCCCCTCTTTCTACGTAGAGAAAACAGACGAGTATTGGCGTTCGCTCCGCGTAACTCTTGTTTATTATATTGGCCTTGCAATCAATAATTAGCGAAGATCCAGGTCAGTATACGTGCTATCTGATCAGGATCCTCACTGTTCACATCAAACGAAACCCGGTCGACGTAACTCTGCATCCAGCAACTGAGAATATCAAGATCAGTATGCACACTAGCGCATTCATATTACGGTCTTCTCTGTCCAGAATCTAGTCGTACAGGAACCCAGGAGACTGATTGTGACCTATATCAGATAATACAAGTATGTAATTTAGTCGTTACTGCCTTAATTTCTAAATCGGCCATTCATTCCTTCCGACTGACGAATGTCATTGTGACTGGCGCCATTCGTATTCTACCAAGTTGCTTAACCTTTTCCCATATACAACAATTCGGTAACAGACGACTTTGAAAACATCTTGGTTAAAATACGGACCATGATCTTATTAAATAAAAGTATCGTTATAATATAAAGTAGAAATCATTGTTGCAAAATGAGAAATTGCTTGTTTTTCAGCAGTTTCTCATTTTGTCACAATGCTTTCAAAAGTCGTCTGCTGCACAGGCGTCAGAAAGCGTCTGCATGTGAGAAAGGGTTAAATCAATAGTATGTGTGGGAGGGTGACCTTGAAATAATGTTGTGTTGAGCACTGGTGGCAGAAAGCCAGGAAACACACGTCGTGGTATATTGAAATACAAGCATTCCACTATGGCCTAGTTAGTGGTTAGCGTTGTAAATTTGCAACCAAGTATCCCGAGTTCGATCTCTGCTCGCGTTTGTCATGTTGGAATGCCCTCGGTCGTTTACATTTTTGAGAGCTTAGCTAGTACAGGTTTGTTTATTAAGAGATCATGAATGATTGTTCTGTTGCCGTGATATAACTGTACAAGTGTGGAAAACTAAGTAAAGTAAAAACAAGTATAAACAAATAATAATGAAAGGAGCGTTGACAAAGAGCGCTAAAGGTGCCCGACCTATAGAGGTTGTTTATATTCAAGGCGATTAAAGTTAAAACTATATGTTGTATAGGCGGTTTCCAGCCAGAAATGACCAGCAATGTTAGGTACCATATCAATTATCATATTTGGGCGATTTAATTAGTAGTTTTAATTAAAAAGTACCCAAACCCAGCAAATATAAAGAAAACCTCCTCGTTCTTTCCCCTTAGAAATTATTACATTGAACAGCCCAAGGGACCAACATGTAATATCCTATAAGGTAAAAGGAGGCGTTGCATGTTTTGAGCTCTTTCTACCTTCTACTGTTCAGCTCTGTTTCGATATAAGTCCTTCATATCATGGGTAAAAAAGTACAGCATTTCTTAACAATGTATGTTAGGATCAGCGTTAACATGTGCTCCGTCTTAATGGAATCTACTCAAGTTGACACTATTTCACAAATTGAGTAACTTAAATTTAGAATAGTTTCATCTTATTAATATTTAAAACGGATTAAGAATCGTTTGTGGAAACAGACCTTTGATTTTTGCTTGTTGCATAATCTTTGAGGTCGATTTTCGCATGACCATGCCGAGTAATCATAGTTTGATATAGCACAGAGAATTGTCTGACGGATGCAACTACACTTATCTTTAAGATGTATATCCCTTATCCTGATGGAATAAAAGGAGTATTTGTTTTTTTTTCAGGAGTGTTGGGTTACCATCAGACTGATTCACACGCGTCTGGATAAATGGACCAGAAGTAGTGGTAACAAACCCAGAAGTAGTGGTAACAAACCCAGAAAATTATGAAAATATTCTGATAGCAACGTAAAAGATCATGCAAACAAACAGTTTATCGTGATAAAATCATATAAAGGAATTCAGCAAATTTTGAGATGCTCTTGCTTATTTAAAAAGAAAAGGCTATACTTAGAAAGTTATTATATATATAGATCGATATATGATTGTTCGGGCATACAAGCTGACCTTGACTTACTGTGTCCCTTAATTGTATTTAAACTCCTGAAAATTAGGATCCAGACAATGTTGCTTCAAATATCGACAGTAGAATAAACCATTTCCCACATACAACACATATGCAACAGACGACTTCCCACATACATGTACAACAAATCATACAGGCAAGCATATTGAGAAAAAATAAGAAATTGCTCATTATTTTTTATAGTGCATCTCATCTGCCTGAGAATATAGTAAGACTGAATAGTTGGTGTCAGTAGGAAAATACCAGTCGTACTAGAAACTTACCTAGGAAACGCCGTGATAAAACTGAACACTTGTTAAAGCGTCGTAAAACATCACATACACACAACAAGCATATTCCGAGAAGGTTTATATTCATAAACAACAATATTATTTTACTAGTAGTTATGTCCACGCGTTGAGTACATACGAACTTATGATTGAGAGGTGATCTCTGTGTCACCCTGCTAAACGTCAAAATCGTAGGTACATATAATTCAATAAAACAATATTTTCTTCACTAACAACATTCTAGTCGGCTCCTCGATGGTTTAGTGGTAAGAGGTCACAGGTTCGATCACCGACCGGGTCATACCAAAAACATTTACTGTTGTAGTAATGGCTTTCCCTCCATGGCGCTCAGGGTTGTGGGATTAGCATTACATCTGACTCGCTGGTGTAAGGATAAATGGACTAGTACTTAATTGATATTAACCCAGGGAACGCCGTGATATAACTGATACTCTGTTGAAATCGGCGAAAAACACAACACAGACAATCTAACAACAGTTTAGTATATTTCTTATCATACCAGTATTTTCTTAGATACTAATTATCGTTTACAACCGCTCATACAAACGAGTGTATCTTACATTTCATTCACAGATTTTTTTTCCTCTCCGATTTTTCCAATACTCATTCACGTTCGTCTCTCCAATACTTGTTTAGCTCGTTATATTTGTGTATAAGAACAGTCTTATTATTTGGTATTGTTATGTTTTATCAAGCTTTTCAAGACGTCGGTAAAATTGGACTTTCAGAAGGTATGATGCCGATGTGATTATTGGTGTTATTCAAATAATAAATATATAAACAGATATTTGTATTCATAAAATAACAAAATTTCTCTTTTATATTCGGGGAATAAATGAATCGAAGCAAATCATTTAATAATACATGTTTAGTTTAATCGTTTAACTTTTATAAATATAATTTCCCCTTATATAACACTTATATATAGTATAGTACTAAATATAATATACAATATATTTTCGTTAATTCCACAGCGAATCAATATAACTCTATAGTATAGTAGTAAACATAATATACAATATATTTTCGTTAATTCCACAGCGAATCAATACAACTCTATAGTATAGTAGTAAATATAATATACAATATATTTTTGTTAATTCCACAGCGAATCAATACAACTCTATAGTATAGTAGTAAATATTATATACAAAATATTTTCGTTAATTCTACAGCAAATCAATACAACTCTATAGTATATTAGTGAATATAATATACATGTACAATATATTTTCGTTAATTCCTCAGCGAATCAATACAACTCTATAGTATAGTAGTAAATATAATTTACAATATATTTTCGTTAATTACACAGCGAATCAATACAACTCTATAGTATAGTAGTAAATATAATATACAATATATTTTCGTTAATTCTACAGCAAATCAATACAACTCTTTAGTATAGTAGTAAATATAATATACAATATAGTTTCGTTAATTCCACAGCGAATCAATACAACTCTATAGTATATTAGTAAATATAATATACAATATATTTTCGTTAATTCCACAGCGAATCAATACAACTCTATAATATAGTAGTAAATATAATATTCAATATATTTTCGTTAATTCCACAGCGAATCAATACAACTCTATAGTATAGTAGTAAATATAATATACAATATATTTTCGTTAATTCCACAGCGAATCAATACAACTCTATAGTATAGTAGTAAATATTATATACAAAATATTTTCGTTAACTCTACAGCGAATCAATACAACTCTATAGTATAGTAGTAAATATAATATACAAAATATTTTCGTTAATTCTACAGCAAATCAATACAACTCTATAGTATATTAGTAAATATAATATACAATATATTTTCGTTAATTCCACAGCGAATCAATACAACTCTATAGTATAGTAGTAAATATAATATACAAAATAGTTTCGTTAACTCTACAGCGAATCAATACAACTCGATGGTTAAACCTGTTTTTGGAAGGTGATTATTATGTAATAATAATCTTCTTCCTATGGGATTGCACAGGCTGATGGAATATGCCCAACAACACACATCCTCTCTATAAACTATATGATCTTTTCATACATACGCTACTCAATATAGTTCGCAAAAACATCAGACGACTTTGGAAAGATCTAGACTAAAACTATTGAACATCCCCATTTATAAATGAAGGTGTTATTGAATAGAGTTGAACCACCACATAGTGTCTAAAGAAGAAATTACTCATTATGAGCAATTTCTTATTTCGCCATTATCAATTCAGACTATGTCTTCTGAAGAAGCGTCAACATGCAAGTTCGAAAATGGGAAAAAAAACACGAAAACTGAATTATATCGCCTTTATTCCGAACCGAGAATAAAAATTAATTAATGTTACCATTATTGATATTTATTTTACTAAAGTAGCGCTATTTAGAAGATATTAAAATATTTTAAATATTTCACATCCTAATTAGTTGAGGCTAAGATTTTCACTGTGAAACGTGCATTTAGTTCGGATCTGTAACATATCGATTTCGGTTGCGGTCATGTTAACTTGATGAAGGTCAGTCTGCGTGTCCGTGCTATCTACAAGTATCTTATGTTTAATGGCGTAGCGCCATAGCTTTGTCAGTATTGACGAGGGCTATCAATCAAGGGGTCGTGATTTCGAACCTCGGCTGGACTATTAATTCTTTACGAGTATTGATAAATGTCATTGCTACGAGCGTCACTCATTTTGCATCAATAGTTTAAAATAGTCTGTATGAGAAGACAGACAAACGCTTGTGAAGAATGGTGTGTGAAATACATGTACTAGTGTAGTCTGTATGAGAAGACAGACAAACGCTTATGAAGAATGGTGTGTGAAATACGTGTTTAAGTGTAGTCTGTATGAGAGGACGGCCAAACGCTTATGAAGAATGGTGTGTGAAATACGTGTTTAAGTGTAGTCTGTATGAGAGGACGGCCAAACGCTTATGAAGAATGGTGTGTTAAATACGTGTTTAAGTGTAGTCTGTATGAGAGGACAGACAAACACTTGTGAAGAATGGTGTGTGAAGTACGTGTTTAAGTGTAGTCTGTATGAGAGGACAGACAAACGCTTGTGAAGAATGGTGTGTGAAGTACATGTATTAGTGCAGTCTGTATGTTAAGGCAGACAAACGCTTGTGAAGAATGGTGTGTGAAGTACGTGTTTAAGTGTAGTCTGTATGAGAAGACAGACAAACGCTTATGAAGAATGGTGTGTGAAATACGTGTTTAAGTGTAGTCTGTATGAGAAGACAGACAAACGCTTATGAAGAATGGTGTGTTAAATACGTGTTTAAGTGTAGTCTGTATGAGAGGACAGACAAACGCTTGTGAAGAATGGTGTGTGAAGTACATGTATTAGTGCAGTCTGTATGTTAAGGCAGACAAACGCTTGTGAAGAATGGTGTGTGAAGTACGTGTTTAAGTGTAGTCTGTATGAGAGGACAGACAAACGCTTGTGAAGAATGGTGTGTGAAGTACATGTATTAGTGCAGTCTGTATGTTAAGGCAGACGAACACTTGTGAAGAATGGTGTGTGAAATACGTGTTTAAGTGTAGTCTGTATGAGAGGACAGACAAACGCTTGTGAAGAATGGTGTGTGAAGTACATGTATTAGTGCAGTCTGTATGTTAAGGCAGACGAACACTTGTGAAGAATGGTGTGTGAAATACGTATTTAAGTGTAGTCTGTATGAGAGGACAGACAAACGCTTGTGAAGAAAGGTGTGTGAAGTACATGTATTAGTGCAGTCTGTATGTTAAGGCAGACGAACACTTGTGAAGAATGGTGTGTGAAGTACATGTGAGCCGCCCCTAGAGAAAACCAACATTGTGGACTCTGCGTAAAGTATCGACCCGGATCAGCATAAGCATGCCGCGCAGGCTTACCTGAAAAGAAACTTTTCGCCTCCTGTGGGTTTTCTGTTTCAGGAATCATTACTCTTTACCTCTATCCCCCTGAGACGGAATGTGTCGGCCCGGATCAGTCTGCGCGGTACATTACGCAGATGCCATAATGTTGGTTTTCTCGCGGGACTGCTATTATATAAGTGCTAGAAATCTAGGAAATATTTGATTAAGTTAACTAGAGGTAGTGCAATACCTGAATAACGGTTCAAAACGGGGTAAAATTCTAACCAATACGAAACATTACAATGAATGAATCGTTTCCAGTTTAAGGGTTGCCCTTTACTCTTTACGCGCCAATGGCAATATCGAGGCTTTTGCAAACAATGTAGATTCATGAGAGTCAGCTCGTAATTAACTGTCTCACCTGAAATAAGCATTGTATGCCTTTTAGTTATCAAAGATATTCCAGACCTCTTATTACAGCAATGTTAAAGTCGCCATGTTTTGAACGTGGAAGAGTCTACTTTAGGAAGTGCGGCGCTGATAGAGTAGATATAAAATCGGCTGAAGGTTTTCAGAAGGCGGTCATATCTCAGAGAAGAAGCTCAGTCTTCATTTTCATTCACTGATCGCATTTCAGATATTTACCACGTATAGGTTTGGAATTACTTGGTGTTACAATTGAATGGATATCATTAATTGGATCGTTTTATTGGAATATGACTTTTGGAAAATAAATGATGATATTACCGGCTTAATGGATGGATAATAGCTTTAATGGATAATTTACGGCAAGAATATTTGTTTTTGCATTAATAAATTCAATAATTTTTTAATTGTTTATGCGTGTATTCTCAAATTATATTGTTTTTACAAGGAAATTATTTTATTCGGGGGTTATCAATTTTCAAAATAAATCTATAAAACACTTGGTTTTATCTCATGTGAATTATTTGTATTATTGCCCAGTCGTATCTAGTAATAGTATTTTGACGTAGAATATGTACATACAGTAAAAGTAGTTGTTGTGTTAGACGTTTAAGTAGTAGTAGGTTTAAATGTCGAATATGTAGATACAGTAAAAGTAGTTGTTGTGTTAGTGGTAGTTCTAGACGTTTAATTAGTAGTAGGTTTAAATGTCGAATATATAGTTACAGTAACAGTAGTTATTGTGTTAGTGGTATTTCTAGACGATTAATTAGTAGTAGGTTTTAAGGTCGAAGATGTAAATTCAGTAAAAGTAGTTGTTGTGTTAGTGGTAGTTCTAGATGTTTAATTAGTAGTAGGTTTAAATGTCGAATATGTAGTTACAGTAACAGTAGTTATTGTGTTAGTGGTAATTCTAGACGATTACTTAGTAGTAGGTTTTAAGGTCGAAGATGTAAATACAGTAAAAGTAGTTGTTGTGTTAGTAGTAGTTCTAGACGTTTATATAGTACTAGGTTTTAAGGTCGAAGATGTAGATACAATAGAAGTAGTTCAGCATATTCCCGCCGAGCCTCCGTAGCTCAGTTGGTAGCGACGGGGCCTGTCAATCCAGGGGTTGTGAGTTCAATTCCCTAGCTCGGACAGAATTATTTTTGACTTTTTGACAAAAGTCTCTGTGCCATTCTTCTTCCACCATTTGACCAACAGTCTATTTGGAAAAGCAGCCAGTTGCTTGTAAAGTATGTTGTGTATGGTACTGGTGTTGACAGCTAGGAAACACATGAGTTGGTGAACCAGCCGGCGTGCTATGACTTGAAAATGGCTGAAACCGTCGTTAAACCCAAATCAATCAATCAATTTGTTCCGTTATTCATTTTTTATTATTAGTAGTAGTTGAAGAAGTTTTAGTTGTAGTACTAAAATTAGAAGTAGTAGTAGTTGTAGTTGTAGAAGTTAGTCGTCGTAGTTTTTTGTAATTACTAGTCGTATTAGTAGGTTGTAAATGAGATGTAGTAGTAGTAGATTTTGTGTTTGCATTGATAGCAGTAATATATTCACGATTGTTTTTTTTTTATATTCTGCAGGATAGAGACTGATAAGTGTTTTGGAATTGAGAGAGGCACAGCGGGGTAATTACAACAAATAGTGATATTTTCGATAGGATAAATACGAATGTAAAATAATAGCCAACAAATGGCGTTATAGCAACTATATATATATGTAACAGAACAGAGTAAGTAAAAAAGAGATAATTAAACGGAGTGATAAATGAAACGTAACTAAACTCTGAAACCTCAGATCGGTATAGTTGTACAGAAGAGTGAAAATCACGACGGGATAATAAAGCAAATAATTGTACAGAACTGTACATAAAACTAATGACGGCATGATAATTATAAGTGTTAAATACTAGTTAAACTCACGGAGTGACACGAACAAATGTAACAGCAGTGACAATAACATAGGGAACATTCTACGGAACAGAGCAAATCACGCCAGGATAATAACAAAAGTGATAACAGTGAAGCTAGTGGGATAACTGTACAGAACAGAACAAATCACGTCAGGTTAATAACACAAGTGTTAACAGTGAACTAGTATAGGGATAACTGTACATACCAGAACAAATCACGTCAGGTTAATAACACAAGTGTTAACAGTGAAGCAAGCATAAGGATGATTATACATAAATGTAAATCAAAAATCACAACGGGATAATTGTACAGAACAGCGAAAATCGCGACGGTATAATAACAAATGTTACACCAGTGAACTGCTATAATAACACATATGACAATAGTGTAACTTGCATAGGGATAAGTGCACTGCAATGTGAATAAAGAATAATCACAGCGGAATATTAGCCACAGAACTGTAAAACATTATT
>JASEVX010000787.1:0-47474 GCA_031761405.1 Serripes groenlandicus | reverse complement strand
ACCCCAGCTATGCGTTAGGACTGAACACAGTGTGGGGAGGAGGAGCCATTGTTAATCATAATTTTTTGAAAGGTCGTTTTGTTTTGTATTGTTTGGGTGTTTTACGCCGGTTTTCAACATCATATATATCAAATCACCCGCACTGTTCACATACTCATGCGTCCTGGGTGACTCAATCCAGCTACCCAATAGTACCGAACACACTGTGACAAAGGGGAAGCAATTGCCCGCCCTGCTTTCAGAGGTCGTTTTGTTTTGTATTGTTAGGTTGTTTTAGGCTGTTTTCAACATCATTCCAGTCATACCACCTCCGTCAGTTCACACATTCCTGCTCCCTGGGTGAATCAACCCAGCTATGCAATAGACCTGAACACATTGAGGCAAGAGAAGCAATTGCCCGCCATGCTTTAAAATGTCGTTTAGTTTGCACATACTCATGTTTTTTGAGTGATTCTACCAAGCTAGGCAATACATGTAGGACTGAAAACAAGTGTGGACAGAGGAGCCATTGCTAATCATGATTTCAAAGGTCGTTTATGTTTCGTATTGTCGGGTTGTTTTTACGCCGTTTTTCAACATCATATATGTCAAATCACACGCACTGTTCACATACTCGTGCGTCCTGTGTCATTCAACCCAGCTACTCAATAGTACGGAACACATTGTGACAAAGGGAGCAAACTGCCCGTCCTGCTTTCACAGGTCGTTTTGTTGGTATTGTTGGGTGTTTTAGGCCGTTTTCCACATCATTCAAGTCATACCACCCCGTCAGTTCACACACTCGTGATCCCTGGGTGAAATCAACCCGGCTATGCAATAGACCTGAACACATTGTGGCAAGAGAAACAATTGCCCGTCATGCTTTGAAATGTCGTTTTTGTTTGCATTGTAGGGGTTTTGATCATGGAAGAGAGTTGTTGCATGACTAAATAAGTGTGGAAAGTTGCATAAAATATCTGCATGTGGGAAAGGGTGAGTACGCGTTCACTGGTCTTCGCACCTCTGCAGGTCAAATCCCTTTCGGCGGTACGGTGAACGATTTTCCCATAACCCCGTTCCCACATGCATACACTCCCTATAAATGAACTATCGAACACATTGTGATAAAAACAGCCATTGCTCATCATGTTTTCAAAGGTCGTTTTGCTTGCATTGTTGGGGTTTTAGGCCGTTTTCAACAGCATGTATGCCCAATCGCCATCACAGTGCACACACACACACACACACACATGCTTCCTGTGTGAATCAACCCATCTACGCGATAGGACTGAAAACAGTGCGGTATAAGCAGCCATTGCTCATCATGCTTTCAAAGGTCAATGTGATTGCATTGTTGGGGCTTATAGGCCATTTTCAACAGCATTTATGTCCAATCACTCTCACAGTTCACAAACTCATGGGACCTGGGAGAATCAACCCAGCTATGCGTTAGGACTGAACACAGTGTGGAAAGAGGAGCCATTGTCAATCATGATTTCAAAGGTCGTTTTGTTTGTATTGTTGGGTGTTTTACGCCGGTTTCAACATCATATATATCAAAATCACCCGCACTGTTCACATAATCATGCGTCCTGGGTGACTCAATCCAGCTACCCAATAGTACCGAACACACTGTGACAAAGGGAGCAATTGCCCGCCCTGCTTTCAGAGGTCGTTTTGTTTTGTATTGTTAGGTGTTTTTAGGCTGTTTTCAACATCATTCCAGTCATACCACCCCGTCAGTTCACACACCCCGTGCTCCCTGGGTGAATCAACCCAGCTATTGCAATAGACCTGAACACATTGAGGCAAGAGAAGCAATTGCCCGCCATGCTTTAAATGTCGTTTAGTTTGCACATACTCATGTTTTTTGAGTGATTCTACCCAGCTAGGCAATACATGTAGGACTGAAAACAGTGTGGACAGAGGAGCCATTGCTAATCATGATTTCAAAGGTCGTTTTGTTCGTATTGTCGTGTTTTTACGCCGTTTTCAACATCATATATGTCAAATCACACGCACTGTTCACATACTCGTGCATCCTGTGTGATTCAACCCAGCTACTCAATAGTACGGAACACAATTGTGACAAAGGGAGCAACTGCCCGTCCTGCTTTCACAGGTCGTTTTTGTTGGTATTGTTGGGTGTTTTAGGCCGTTTTTCCACATCATTCAAGTCATACCACCCCGTCAGTTCACACACTCGTGATCCCTGGGTGAATCAACCCGGCTATGCAATAGACCTTAACACATTGTGGCAAGAGAAGCAATTGCCCGTCATGCTTTGAAATGTCGTTTTGTTTGCATTGTTAGGGGTTTTGATCATGGAAGAGAGTTTGTTTGCATGACTAAATAAGTGTGGAAAGTCGCATAAAATATCTGCATGTGGGAAAGGGTGAGTACGCGTTCACTGGTCTTCGCGACTCTGCAGGTCAAATCCCTTTCGGCTGGTACAGTGAACGATTTTCCCATAACCCCGTTCCCACATGCATACACTCCCTATAAATGAACTATCGAAAAACATTGTGATAAAAACAGCCATTTGCTCATCATGTTTTCAAAGGTCGTTTTTGCTTGCATTGTTGGGGGTTTTAGGCCGTTTTTCAACAGCATGTATGCCCAATCGCCATCACAGTGCACACACACACACACACACACACACACACACATGCTTCCTGGTGAATCAACCCATCTACGCGATAGGACTGAAAACAGTGCGGTATAAGCAGCCATTGCTCATCATGCTTTCAAAGTGATTGCATTGTTGGGGTTTATAGGCCATTTTCAACAGCATTTATGTCCAATCACTCTCACAGTTCACAAACTCATGGGACCTGGGAGAATCAACCCAGCTATGCGTTAGGACTGAACACAGTGTGGAAAGAGGAGCCATTGTTAATCATGATTTCAAAGGTCGTTTTGTTTGTATTGTTGGGTGTTTTACGCCGGTTTCAACATCATATATATCAAATCACCCGCACTGTTCACATACTCATGCGTCCTGGGTGACTCAATCCAGCTACCCAATAGTACCGAACACACTGTGACAAAGGGAGCAATTGCCCGCCCTGCTTTCAGAGGTCGTTTTGTTTGTATTGTTAGGTGTTTTAGGCTGTTTTCAACATCATTCCAGTCATACCACCCCGTCAGTTCACACACTCGGTTTTAGGAAGTTTTCAATAGCATTTATGTCCAGTCACCCTCACAGTTAACATACTCATGCGTCCCATTGCACATCGTGCTTTCAAAGGTCGTTTTGATTGCGTTGTTGTTTTTTTTTAGGCCGTTTACAACATAATTTATGTTAAATAACCCTCACTGCTCACACACACATGCTTCCTGGGTGATAGGACCGAAGACAGTGTGGTATAAGGGGTCATTGCTCATCATGTTTTCAAAGGTCATTTGAGTGCATTGTACGGATTTGTAAGCCGTTTTCAACAGCATTTATGTCCAATCACCCCCACAGTTCACATACTCAAGTGTCTTGGGCGAATCAAGCATCTATGCAATAGGACTGAAAACAGTGTGGTAGGAGGAGATATTGCTCATCATGTTTTCAAAGGTCAATTTGATTGCATTGTTGGGGTTTATGGTTTGATTTCAACAGCATTTATGTTCTATCACCCTCACAGTCATTATGCATATGTTTACCTTTTGTCAGAATGTTTTTTATAAATTATATCTGGTGCAGATGCTCTAAAATACAGATGCACTTGTGAAATGGTCGAAAATGAATTACACTCATGGATAATAATTGTTCTCAAGCTTTGAAACGGGAGTCCCAGGTTCGATCCCCAGTCGTGGCACGACGGTCATGGTGAGGTTCCCTTGGGCAAGGCACATTTCCTAACCTAGAACTGGTTTGTTGACCCTGGGATCATGAATACGTTTACTAACGCCGTGATATAACTGAAATAATGTTGAAAACGGAGTTCAACCCGAATTAAACAACAAAACAAACCAAATAAGTAAAGGACAACGACCCGTTATCTTACCGATTCTGATCTCCACATTCCTTTCTACCCAGCCGTGAACCGCACCCAACCAGGCCTTACACATATACAGTCCCGCATCTCTCTCTAGGAAGTTCCTGAACGTGAGAGTGGAAGTACCACCAAACTGCCAACGGGTAGAGTACACCCTGTATATAAACAAAACAAAAACATTTGAGCCGTCCCTCGAGAAAACCAACATTGAGGACTCTGTGTTAAGTTTCGACCCGGATCAGCCTAAGCATGCCGCGCAGGCTAACCCGGAAGACACTGTCCGCCTCCTGTTGATTTTCTGTTTCAGGAATCATTACTTTATACCTCTGTCCCCCTGAGACGGAATGTGTCGGCCGGATCAGTGTGCACGGACAATCTTAAAGATAAGAAGACCACACATGCGTGTGCAAAGAAACTCCTGTGTCGACAACCAATATGTTATTAAGTGAAATACAGACAGACGGATGGACGGGCATACCATTAGACAATCGTAACGACATGAAGACCACACATAAGTGTGCAAAGGAAACGAATATGTTATTAAGTGAAGTTTTGAGAGCAATACAGACTGACGGATGGACGGGCATACCCATAGACAATCTTAAAGACATGATAACTACATATCCGTGTGCAAAGGAACAACCCATATGTTATTAAGTGAAATTTTGAGAGCAATACAGACTGACAGATGGATGGGCATACAACGGATAGTGCTTTCATAATTCCTCAGACGTGATGGACTACACCAAATCACAAGGGGAATACGAACTTGTTCTTTTACATTGTGAGTGGGTGCTTTCAATAGTAGTTCAGTCCTATCACGGCGTTTCTGGGGTTAAATTAACAATACAGCTTATCCTGACACTAGCGCATACGTCGTAATACTCTATTTAGCATGCAAACTAGAGTGCCATACCATTACTACCATTTTAAAGTATTTAGTATGAACTGACTGGGGATATAACCTGGGTCTCCCGCTCTTAACGGACGCACTGTCCACTACACCACCGGGCCTTAGAAGAACAGATGAACACACGAGTACGTTTTTTACCGGTTAACGGTATACTGTTACATGGCACGCGCGTTAAAAGGTTGGTTATGCACGTGAATGACGTCATTTCAAACTATAACATCCGTGCCATGTAACAGTATACTGCTAACCGGTATGTTGCATTGTAGTAAATCTACCCATGTTCACCTCCCCTACAAAGGTACAGAATAAATTGAATAAACGTGTAATTTTGTTCGGTATAATAAAATAAATATTGCATGGCTTCCAGTGTGGCAGTACATATTGTCAACATTCGGGAACTTCGCCTCGGGTAACAGTATTTTCCTCATGTTGACAATATGTACTGTCACACTGGAAGCCATGCAATATTTATATATTAATATATCTATAGGTGTTACCTATTTACGAAAAAAAAAAGCTTGATAATTATAAACAAAAATTTAATAGCATACTTTGGCCATAAAAAAGGATTTATAAGTAATTGACTAGACAATAATAATGTTAATGTTATGTTTCTTGCATTATTAAAACATATTTGGAATTCGTATTGCTGTTGTCTATTATATGAACAGAAAATAATAAAGTAAAGACTTTCAGAAAATCAAGGAATACATTTATAATGAACGAGGTTAAAACATGAGGGCCAAGATGATCCTTAATCGATCACCTGCAGTATGGCAAAGAAGCAAATAGATCAGCCCTTTTCTGATGCCACCTGGTGACTGCCTTTTTCATCCAGTCAATATGACAGGAACAAATTGTGTATGAGGTCACATTTCTGCTAAACCCTTTCCCTATTAGAGACGGTTTCTGAGGCCTATGCAACAGACGATTTAGGAAAAGATTGAATTGCTTCTTATGAGAAAGTTATCCTTTTTGCCACAATGTTTGATAAATAATTATACTTTGAATGAGTGAGTCAATAGCTCATGTACAGGAATGTGGGGTCTTTCATGTTGATACCACTGTTGTGCGGGAAACGACGTCGCTCCATTGACGTTACGCCAAGATGAAGTGTAACGGAAATGACGTCACGTCCTTCTTTGGCTACGATACAATCAAAATTTAGTTTCGGGCGTAGAAGGCTAATGCTGTCGTTTTTTTGACGAACGGGAATACATATTTCTTACAAATTTCCATTTATTTTTAACTTTTCGTACAAATGTTAATTCCCACATAATACAGCACTTAAATGATCTTAAATATCGATTTAAAAAAAATGATTAAAAAGACGACAATAATTTTTTCAATCCGTGTTTTTCGTCTCATTTTATACATACCCAAAATACCGATTTAAAAAAAAAGATTAAAAAGCCGACAATAATTTTCAATCTGTGTTTTACGTCTGCTTTTTATACATATCCAAAAAAAAGCTTCATGGATTATTGAAAAAAAAAAAAATATCTCACCTGTTACCTATAGGCGAAAAAAACCATTTATGTTTTTTTGTTCGTATTATACCTCACGTGACTTTGTAATGTTAAATTCTCATTATGGGCAATTTCTTACTGTCTCATGCTAACAGTACGTTTGTAACGTGCCGGGCTAAAGACGCAGAAGATCCCTTCAGCGAAAAGTATACTCAACCCTGAAGGGGTCCACTTGCCTTATATATCTAACCCTAAGACCATCACTTCGAACCGGTGATGCTAATTTGCATATTCGTTACAATACTTCCCACTCCGAGAAGACTCGTCCCGAGTCTTGGCCTGGGAAACCCATGGGTAAGGCAACTCCAATATGGCAGTTGTCTTCATCCCACCGCTGCCACCAATGTAACGTGCCGGGCTAAAGACGCAGAAGATCCCTTCAGCGAAAAGTATACTCAACCCTGAAGGGGTCCACTTGCCTTATATATCTAACCCTAAGACCATCACTTCGAACCGGTGATGCTAATTTGCATATTCGTACACGTTTTTGACTGGTTAACAGTATACTGTTACATGGCACGCGCGTTAAAATGTTGGTTATGCACGTGCCATGTAACAGTATACTGTTAACCGGTATATTCATATGTGTGTGTTACATTGTTGTAGATCTACCCATGTTTACCTCCCCTACAAAGGTACTGAATATATTGAATAAACGTGTAATTTTGTTCGGTATAATTAAATAAATATTGCATGGGTTCCAGTGTGACAGTACATATTGTCAACCTCGGCTTCGCCTCGGGTAACGGTATTTTCCTCATGTTGACAATATGTACTGTCACACTGGAAGTTATGCAATATTTATATATCAACCCTTATCCACATACAGCCTCTTTGTGACTCCTCCGCAGCAGACGACATTTGGAAATATTATGGCAAATGAAGAAACTGTGCGGTATATTTATCTTCTACGGAGGATTTGCCGTTGCATCAGAAAGGGTTAAATTTGCCCTATTTTTAAAAATATTCTAATCAGAATTCGCTTGTCTGATACCAATATCATGTTGTATAATATTATCGATTGGTTGTTAACCACGGCAATCAGGCGTTATAAGTGGAGAGAGAGAGACAGACAGACAGAGATACAGAGATAGATACAGATATATATATATATAAATAGAGAGAGATATATGTATTTATTATATGACAACCAATGAATTTGCTGTTTATCAGAGTGAAATATAACCCTATATCTTTTCAAAAATCCACTCTGCCGGAACTACTTTTTTTATTACCTCCCTTGATTTGTCAAACGTGAGTTTTGTCCCTTTGATACATTGACGTCTGCTACAATAACAACAACAAAAGTAAACAACAACAAAAAACAGTAAACAACAACATTTAACAACAAATAACTGTAAGTAGCAAAATACAAAATTAAAGAAAAAATGGATGCTGAATTTCAACTTGATGAAAATGTTCTTTCACAACTTTTTGAACAAGAATTTGAGGAAATTGATCTTGATTTACCGGAGGCAACATTCAATTTAGATTTTGATTTGGGGGACGTGATATCTAGACAACAAAATATAGACCACTTTTTGAAGGATAACCAAAACAAAAACACTATGAGAAAAACTGAAACAGACATGTCTGCTCTGAATTCATTCTTGATCAACAAGGGAGAGATGAGATGCATCCAGTTCATCCCACCAACACAGCTTGATCTGCATCTGTGCGAGTTCTTAATGTCGGCCTTAAAAAAAAAGGAGGAGAGTATGAGCCATGCACGCTTCGGAGTTTCGTATCCTCTTTTGAGAGACATTTGAAAGAGAACAGGTACCAATGCAGCATACTGACCAGCCTTGAATTCAATAAAACCAGAGAAGTCCTAAAGTGTAAACAAAAGAAACTAAAACAGCTTGGGAAGGGTAATAAACCAAATGCGTCAGACCCAATTGACGATGACCTTTTAGAGCAATTCTACAGATGTGGCACATTGGGTGACAGCAGCCCAGATGCTTTGCTGCATTCAATGTGGCTCATCTGTACGGTCCACTTTGGAATGCGAACAGGCCAGGAGACGCACACACTGAGATGGGGAGATGTTGTACTGAAGGAAGACGAGAATGGACATTACCTGCTTTATGATACAGAGAGACAGACAAAAACAAGGACTGGAGCAAATGCAAGAGATGTCAGGTAAAATATATATATAAATTTACTAGTAGCGAGTTATATCTAAAGACTGTTATATCTAAAGACGACACAGACTTACATAACTTTAATTTTATATACCCTTTAACTAATGAATATCTATGCCAGACCCTGCCCACTATCTATGAATATATAATTTACTGAACTTTTAGTTAGGAACATCAAACAATAATAAGAACTATAGTATATTGATAAGCAATCAGAGTAGAACCTTATCAGACAGCTGCTGTAGGAGCTGTCTGATCTAGGTCTACTACGTTTGCAAATACATAAAAAGGTGTTTCTGTTAAGTATAGGGTTTAAGAACTTTTATGCTAAAACAAGGGTCCTTATTCATCAAATAACATATTTAAATCTGCATGTAAACCTAATTAAATATTTGTTTTCAGGATTTCTGGTGAAGTTTTAGAATGTAATAAAAAAAAAATTGTCGGTTCGAGTGAAATAACAATTTATATTTTCACTTGAATAAGGGAGAAAGAGGATATTTGTTGGTTCAAGTGAAATATTGATTTATATTTTCACATGATTTGTATAAGAGACGAGAGACATGGTATAAGAGAGACAACTCATTATCATGAGGCATTTGCAGAAAGGTAATGTGAAAGTTGTCTCCCTTATAAATTATAATGAAAATATAATCAATATTTTTATTCCAAGTAACAAAATTTCTTTTTAAAAAAAAATGTGACAACCAATGAAACTCTCAAATGCCATTGAACTGATAAAATCACTCTGTATTATTTAAAAAATAAAATATTTCAGGAATTCTAGGTGTACATGTATTAGAACTGCGAAATGTTAGTTTTATAATATAATTTAAAATATTTCAGGACAAGTAAACCAAGGGCGTACCAAATTGACGCCAAGGAAAAAGATCCCGTAAGCCTGTACTTACTTTACCAGACCAAAAGACCAAAGGAGATGATGTACCCAGGGAGCCCCTTTTTTTATCTGCCGCTCACAAGAACCCGAATAGTGGGGACATATGGTTCAAACGACAGGCACTGGGTGTTAACTCTCTGTACGGAATAATGAGAAAAATGACGAGGGATGCTGGGACACAAACAGACAGGAGAATTACCCCTTACAGGTAAAGTTTAAGTAAATGTATATTATTTTGACTATTGTACTATAATAATTTCAATTGTGTGACAGTTACATTAAAAAATGAACATTTAGAACTGCCAGATTGGGACTCGAACCCAAGACCAACTCAAATGTGTAAATATGCAACATTTCGAGGCGCTCTACCAACTGAGCTATCTGGCATAATTGTATTAATGTTTATTAATAATGTTACTGTCTCACAGATTATTTTCAAGAGGAAAATCCTAACAGAGCTCGAGATTAGGAGCATACTTCAAATTCTAAAACCCTTTTTTCTCAACCAATCCCTATTTTGTGACCACTTGTTAAAAATGCCTCGAAGATTACAAAAAAGAAGATGAGAGATAGAAGAAATATTGAAGAAAAAATATAATTTATGCCTTTTATCTGAAGCTCTGTCCTAAACTTCTTACTTTCTTTAACTCGAAAACTTTGTTTTCTTTAATTTCATATTTTTTTTAACAGAGTGGATTTTTTCATATTTTTTTTAACAGAGTGGATTATCGAGAAGAAAAAAAGTATAGCTATATTTCACTTTATATAAATAGCCCTTTCACTGGTTGTCTTAAAACAAACTGTCAGTTTTGATTACTTGAACTGAAGTGTAAAATTCTATTCTAAACTTAATGTTCTTAACTGGTTTAAATTTCAGACAAAAATTGATTAAATACTGTTCCTAATTTTCCATTCTTGTCTGTATTTCAGTGTGAGAAAGTACCTGATCCAGAAGCTGAATGACAATGGTGTGCCGGCAAACCAGATTGTGCAGATTTCTGGCCATAAAAACATAAACTCCATTAATAACTACAGCAAACTAAATCCAGGCCAAAGCAAACAAATTTCCTCAATCTTGTCTAATGTCCCTACAAAGGAAAGTCTACCAGCTGTACCAGTGCAAGGTCCAGCAAATGTTTTAGCTGAAGCAAACAAATCCATTTCAAGTCGCATTCCCTCCATGTTATCTGGAAACATATTTAATGCTCCAGTCTCATTTCACTTTGACACCAAAACCTCCCTGAACCATACACAAACCGCAATGTGGAGTCCCAAAAGACCGTACCATGAGGGAAATGATGAAGAATCACCGGTTGAACCCATTAAGAAATGGAGAAGACTACAAGTCTTGGACTCAGATTCAGAATAATCCCATAACTTAACCCTTTCCCTAAAAGAAACAGAATAGAGAGTTATCAGACAGCTGGTGTAGGAGATGTCTGTCTACTGTGTTTACTAAATGTATCAACGTCTGGAGAAAAGAGGTTTATGGGACAGAAAACAGTATAGACCCATATCGGCCACCGCGTTGGAAAAGCGGCGTCTGATCTGGGTCAACATTGTTTTCAGTGATTGATAACAAAATAGTGTTGATTATGACGAGTTTCAAACAGTGTAGACCCTGATCAGATGCCGCGTTGTTATGCAGTTTAGAGCCTTATCTGAGGCTCACGTTAGGCAGACATTTTTATTGATCTGTTTTATCAGTTGTAAGACTGATTACTGCTTTTATGCTTTACTTTTTATCCGTATACTGGCTGTACTTTATGGACACCGCAATCACACAGTTTGCATCTAGATCTGACGTAGAGTAATTCGGTGTCTGATCTGGCTCCAGAACTTTATGAGTGCGTCGTTAAACAAATGCAGCCAGTTTGGATACACTTGCAAACATTGGTATAGTTGCATAATCTGCAAATTCATCCGGATAATATTGTTTATTGTTGGATGTGGCTTCGGAAGTTCGATCGGCCACACTTTCGGATACTTGTCTAAAGACTAGAAAGTGGTAAAATGGGCGAATTGAACCATCCCTACCTTTAACGTCGATTCCTAGATGTAATGGAATAAATTTCATCATAATTCTGAAGGTTGTCAGTGTTGATATCGGTATTCCCACAATATGTATTACTCCAGATCACATTTCTCAATAAAAATAAAAATGGCGGAAATATTAAACTGAAGCCGAATAACTCAATGAATATTACTACGCGCGCGCCACATTACGTTAACTTAATGTGTTCTGTTCTTGGGTCTATGGGAAATAGTTCTAAAGATATCCTGTTCTATTCAAATAAATAGACCAGATCGATGTAAATTTTTAGTGTTTCATTGGTTGTCATATAATAAAAAGAAAATTTGTCGGTACTCGTGAAATATCGATTTATATTTTCACTATGATAAGGGAGACAACTTTCACATTACCACTCGCTTACGGCTCGTGGTAATATGAGTTGTCTCCCTTATCATAGTGAAAATATAAATCGATATTTCACTCGAACCAACAAATATCCTCTATATATATATATATATAGAGAGAGATATAGAGAAAAAGATATATATATATATATATATATATAGAAAAAGAGAGAGAGAGAGATTTTGTTCGTTTCATAAAGAAGTGAATTATAAGAAGGAAAACTAAAAATAATGTTTCTATTTGTTTTCTTCTAACATTGTCTCAATCATTTCCGAACACGCCTAGTATGTAATTTAATTATCACACTTCAAATTGTCTATATTTAAACAGTACGTTCCACTATTCAGTTGTTCACACCCAAACCACAAAGCATAGTTACTCCTGTGTCTGTTTTGGTAACTGATAACATAAATGAAATAAAGTAATATATGAACAATCGATTCCATTTCAGAGATACATCTAAACCTGGAAAATATTATGTGTTGTGCATATATTTTGAATCTGAAAACTTTGCCGTGTATACTCCACAACGAGTTATCTGTATTTGTATGAGGATTTGTTTGTTTGTTTGTTTGGAGTTTAACGCCGCTTTCAACATCTTTGGTCATATCACGGCGGTCAGTGCACCTACCCATGTTTTCCTGGCTTTCCCAAACCAGTACTTACACAACATTCTTTCGAAGCCACTGACTACTTTTTCACATAGATCAGAGGTGAGAGGCAATGGAAAACATCGCCCGAAAGAATGTCGCCGCAACCGGGTATCGAACCCGTGACCTCCAGATCACGAGTCAGATACGCTACCAATTGAGCTACCCGGCCGGGTCTATTTGTATGAGGAACTGTGATAACTATCATTTATTGATAACAACCATTGGTAATAACAATCAGTTATCATATTAACTGTTTATTTAGGACTTATAGGCCGGAAGCAGTCTGTGTAAATCAATACAAACAACATCAACTGTTCCAATCAGTTAAGGCCTTTGCTAAATTTTTCAAATCCCTTGAAAATATGGCATTTTCCCACCTCTTTTCCCGTAACTCTCCTTTCTATCAAATAGAAATAGTGTATCTTTGATTACCCAACAAATGGTCCTCTATGACATTAAGAACGATTAAGATATAACTGAACAAATGTAATAAATGGATGCAATTTAATAAATGGCTTTATCTTGCAAAAATGATTAACTCTAATTCGTCAAATTTCACCCATTCCTTTTGCCAAATAAGTAATCCACATGTTAATTATTTTATAAAAGGATATATAATCCAAAAACTCTTTAACATGAAAATAATGCAACGAATGTATGGAGGTAAAATGTAGAATAATTACAGTACTGTTTCGATCAGCGTGAGAAGCGAAAGTTAAATAAAATAGATGCATTTAACTATCACAAGCATTAATGCTGACAGATTAATAAAACTGAAATGTGAGAATGATGCTCTTGTCAAAGCTAATACTTGTCGTAATGGTTTTTATCGGATTTAAGAGACAAATCATTGGTGGCGACATGTTGGTGAGAAAGAAAGAAAGAAAGAAAGAAAGAAAGAAAGAAAGAAAGAAAGAAAGAAAGAAAGAAAGAAAGAAAGAAAGAAAGAAAGAAAGAGAGAGAGAGGAGAGAGAGAGAGAGAGAGAGAGAGAGAGAGAGAGAGAGAGAGAGAGAGAGAGAGAGAGAGAGAGAGAGAGAGAGAGCTTGGGCTATGTTAATTTACAGTCGTGCATTCATTTTCGAAAAGAAACACGTTTGTTTACAAGTGTTTTGTCTTCTATATAGATATAGTTGATTTAATACGTTTAGCATTTATTTAAATGAATATATTACTTGGGTGTAGTCATGCTAAAATTTGTATAATTCTTCCCAAATGTGTAAGCAGAACTTCTATACCAGCAGGATATTCTATATTCCCGTCCAAATGCAGTTAGTGCAAAGCAGATATATTCTTAAGTGTTATACTAATAAAAATCGCTCGTTTACAACAACATCTATAATATAACGTTCAGGGGTTAGGACTAAAATGCCATTTTTTTCAACATGATGTGAAAGCCCTCTTGGCTTAGAAGTTTGAAATGTAGTATGGCTAAGCAACTTGCATCGATGTTAGTGCCTAGAGAGATGACAGTGAACGTGGAGCACGCTTCATTTTGTGGCGGGTGTGGAATATGAGGTGACATTAAAATCACTCCCGGACAAGGTGTTCTTGGTTATGTTATATAGGTCTCCGCTCGGTGGTCTGCGGTTGAGTATATCTAATTGTTAAAGTTAATTGGGAGAAGGTAAATATCTAAATACACATTTAGGCAGGCTTTTTTAGTGCATCAGTAGTAGAAACGTCTCTTTGCAGGCAAACAAACGGGTTTCAGTTTGTTGACCTAGTTACTATTTATAGTATCTCATTTGCATATATCAGGATTGACACAAGAGAGGACGCCATTTTGTTGACCTAGTTATTTATATACAATGACTGCGCATGTGTGGAGGTGAGCGAAATAAATATTGTTGATCCGAGTTTTTGCAGGGAAAACAAACGGGTTTCAGTTTGTTGACCTAGTTACTATTTATAGTATCTCATTTAGCTTATATAAGATCGCTCACGTCAAATCTGCTTTTCTAAAAATAACTAATTACTTATATAAGATCATTCATATCAAACCAACGAGAAATAAATAGAATGTCGCTACAGGATCTGTCCCTAAAGTATTGTGCTATTTTAGGAACTGCATTTCTAAAAAACTAGAGGTTGTTTTTGGGAAAAACGTATGTCTCCCCCAAGGGGTATTTGTCTGGCTGACTGTATTTTGTCAGTTAGTGATTTATGTAGTGTACAGAGTACATGTATATGATAAAATATCCTGTTTAACTTTTAATAGATATCTTGTGATTAAATTAATTACCTGTAATGATGCCTTGAATTATGTCTTTATAATAAATATGGTCAATCAGTGTTTGACGTTTAGTCGTTGGTGTAGAGATCACTTGAGCAAAGGCAAAATTGTCGAAAAGTGTATTCCAATTCCATGGAGTAAGCATATTACAGTTACATTGACAACTTTGTGAGGTTAAATAAAAATAGTCCGAGATAATTTTGAAGATAACAAAGCTATCAGCAAAGGGCTTGTTATTAAAACAAGGGAAGTATGTCCTCGAAAAGTGTGTCAAATTAAACGCCCTTGTGATATGCGCAACAAGACGTTATACCGATGACTGCTGTGAAGTTTAATATAAATGTGGTAAAGGGGTTGTGAGATGAAGGCCGGACAAGAATGAAATGGCAATTTTAAAAAAGGGCAATAACTCATCCAAAAGTAGGTCAAATTAGACGCCCTCTTAATATGCGCAACAACATATTGTACGGATGACTCCTGTGAAGTTTCATAGAAATGTGGCAAAGGGGTTGTGAGATGAAGGCCGGACAAGAATGAAATGGCAATTTTAAAAAAAGGGCAATAACTCAACCAAAATTAGGTCAAATTAAACGCCCTCGTAATATGCGCAACTAGACATTATACCGATGACTCCTGTGAAGTTTCATAGAAATGTGGCCAAGGGGTTGTGAGATGAAGGCCGGACAAGTATGAAATGGCAATTTAAAAAAGGGCAATAACTCATCCAAAAGTAGGTCAAATTAAACGCCCTCGTAATATGCGCAACAAGACATTGTACCGATGACTCCTGTGAAGTTTCATAGAAATGTGGCCAAGGGGTTGTGAGATAAAGGCCGGACAAGAAATGTGGACGTACAGACAGACAGACAGACAAATAAATTTAAAAAAAGGGCAATAATTCATCCAAAAGTAGGTCAAATTATACGCCCTCGTAATATGCACAACAAGACATTGTACCGATGACTCCTGTGAAGTTTCATAGAAATGTGGCCAAGGGGTTGTGAGATAAAGGCCGGACAAGAAATGTGGACGTACAGACAGACAGACAGACAGACGGCGCAGGCAAAAGCAATATGTCTCCTCCGGAGGGGGGAGACATAATAACAAGACAATGATATAGGTAGATATATGTCTAAAGGCGAAATGACAGAAGTCCTAAAGATATTTTTTACTTGTTTAATACATGACAAATAATAGAAAATAATAACATGTCATTTTTGTTTAATACACGACAAATAATAGAAAATAATAACATGACATATATATGTAAACATCAAATAATTATTCGACATGAATCAAAACAATTGTATCTACCACAGTTTGGAACTCTACGTAAAGTGAGGACTCTGATCAACCTAAGAATGTCTCACAGTCTAACTCGGACAGACACGTTTCTGCTCCTGTGGCTTTTCTATAGCTCTATCCCTCAAAGACGGAAGGTGACTGATCGGATCAGTCTGGTCAACACATTACACAAATGTCATAAGGAGGTGGTTTTTTTTTCGCATTTGTGATAAATAGGTGAAGAGTTGAACATACACATATTCATATCAATTTATTTAGTATCAATGAAAGAGGTTAACCTAAGGAACCAGATTCTGATACAGATAAAATGCGAATATTAGGCATAATATTATGATGAAACTGCAAGTTGTGGAGTATTGTCGAAAGGTAGCATGTAGTTGTGTACCACGGGTCGTTATGACCGTTATGTGGACCCATCAGAATATGGGCAAACTCATGTATTAGTGTGCTTATAAAATGAGATTCAGAAGTAATGAATTTCCGATAAATTTCAATAAATACAACACTAGAATCTAATGAATGTATGCTTCTACCAAAACTATTTACCTTTTCGTTTTCATTTATATTAATGATGATTTTAGTACAAGAAGTTCGTCTCATAATAATATGCGGTAATAATGCGCGTAATGATTTAAATGTCAAATTATGACAGTTTACCTGAGAAACAGAACCTGGTAACCCAATATATTTATTAACCTTTTTCACTGGTACTAAACACGCTGATTGAAATTGCTAGCTAACACATCCATAAGTTTACTATACAACATTGTCGCGCTTTCATTCGTAGTGACTTGAATCTGTACATCACGGAGATGAAAAGACCCGAACCCTGTCCTTCTTAGAAAATGTATAGCATCTCCTATGTGAACACGTACTCTTGTTGTGGATAAATGCAGTAGCATTAACAAAACGGGGATTGGACCTTTCACCAATGGTACATTAGTCCGTCTGGTAGATAACCATGTATCTGGAATTAATACAACCATTATTTTAATACATGATTTTAATATGAACAAACATTATTTCTTTTATTTAATACATACAAAACATATTTTGTCCGAGCTTGGGGGTCGAACGAAAAAATATATAGCTTTTGAATTTATCGTATATAACATCGACTTTTGTCAAACTTCTGAAAAAAAAGTTGTCAGAGAGTGGGGGTTGAACCCGCAACCCCCTCTGAGTGCTGTCTGTTCATATAAATAAAACAATTATCGATTTGATATATTACATTACATTACATATCTTTATTCAGCATTAAATATAACATATTTATAGCCAATATACATATTAATATTTTACATAATATAAGGTTGTATACAAGAAAGCCTTTTCCGAGAAGTTCCGATGGAATATGTAGAATGTATTTTTCTTTATCTAAGCATTTGAAAAAATATTTATGATGTTAAATCTTTTTAAATATTTTATGTAAGGTTTTAACGTGTGGCAGAGTAGGTTGTTTTTTTTTTTTTTTTTTTTTTTTTTTTTTTAAATAGACTTTTGAAATCAATATATATTTAGGTTAGGTTAAAACGTTTTGAAAACATTGGGAATAGTGCGAGAAGAGTTACATGACTAGAAACGCTTTCCCAGAAGAAAAGGAAACAATATAATACAAATTATCTATGTACAAACAATTATGAATAAACCCAACAGTACATGAGATATACACTCCAAAAAATAACTGAATGTAGGAAGAATACATGAGTCCTATCTGGATCACAAACAAAAATTGAAAACTTTATACATTATGTGTATAATTCCGAAACTGTATTGATTTGAACAATGTTACGGGATATATATACTACTTATGTAAGGGATGTTAACTAATAATTTGATGATGAGTTTATGTAGTGACTTGTTAGAAAGGTAATAGCTATTGTTTTATTTATGTGATATTCTTCGTTTAAAGGCGAAATATATATACTTTGATAAGTTTATTAATTCATTTATATTTGTTGTGGAAAGCAATGATTTAAATTTGTGGATTGTTGGCCAATGACAAAAGTATGGTTTAAGTAGTTTGTTTCTTAGATCATAATATTTTGGGCAGGCTAACAGGAAGTGGTATTCGTTTTCTATTACACCCATTGTGCAATTTTGGCATATTCTGTCATTTCTCGCTATACCTTCGTGTCTACCTTTTTTCAATCTGGAGGTTATGGGATGAAAGTCTAAATTTGGTCAATGCTATTCTATATTTATCAATGTATAATTTATGTAAATATGGTTCCAACTCAAAATGTTGCTTATATGTACTATACAAAGATAATCTGTTTGAGTTAGTTATGTTAGAGAGCCATGTCTGTTTGTAAATGTCTAAAATTCTAATTTTGATCGTATCTAATTTAATTTCCCATTCATGTTGATGTAACCACAATTGTTGTAGTCCTAATTCATTTAGTGATACCTTAATTCTATATGCCCAATTATTACCGTTGTATGTTTTGTTTTCGTCAGCGTCCTGTTGGAGTATGCTATACATTGTTTTGATTAGAGTTTGATTATTAAGTTTTAAAACTTTTATCCAGAATTTAAACATAGTAAGTGTTCGATGTATTTTCATTGGATATCTGCCTGTTTCTCCGTATAAGCCGTCTAAGTTTGTGGACTTTCTCACACATAGGATTTTTCTGAGAAATTTGCAGTGTACCTGTTCAATATCTTTACACTCGTGGTCACCTATTATTTCTGCACCATAATTGAGTATATATAACCCCAATAGCTCAGTCGGTAGCGGCGAGGTCTGTCAATCCCAGGTGTCACGGGTTCGACTCCAATTAAACAATTCATATATAACAGTATCTATTGAACACGCTTTATTTCTATTCAAATTTAAACAGTTTTTTCTAATCTCCTTCCGGGTTATATGGTTATCATAACTTTTTAACAATTCAATACACTCAATGTCTCCTTCGTGATTAAATTGAGAAATCATTCTTTTGAATTGCTCGTAAAACGAACTTGTATCACTGTTTTCCGAAACGTCGTGGGTAATTTTTTATTTAAATAATTTCCAGAATTCCCGTGAATTCTTATTTTTTAGTTCTTGTAAAGATCGAGCAAAATGAATATTATATTTTCGCTTTGCATAGTTTTTGTATTCTTTACGTTTAGATAAGAAATGATATCTATTTTCTTTCGATTATTCTAAATTATATACACACAAAGCTTGTTGGTAATTATATTTTTAATTTTTACTTTCGGCGTCGAACCAATCTTTATATTCATTGCATGCGTTTTGAAATTGTGTTTGGTTACTTGAGGTGTACGTTTGTTTAAAGTAAGTATCTCCGCTTTCAGTTAAGTAGTCTGTAAAACTTTTGACTAAAACATCTGGGTCACAGTTATTTGATATGTTTTCCTGTAGGTATGTATATAGTGAATTAATATTGCTATTTATATCACTTAAACATTTCTCTTTGTATTCATTTCTCCATTTAAATACGGTACATGTTAGTGTGGGCGCATCATAAGTTAATGCGCGAATGTCTAGGCTTAATGATAATGGTGAGTGATTCGAGTGGATCGTGAAATAATTCACGCGGAAATAATGTAAACAGTTAAATGAATCCTGATTTGTAATAAGGTAGTTAACAATACTTTCTCCGTTGTATGTGAAGCATGTCATCTTATCAACCCAGCATCATCACCAAAGCGGCCATTAACAATATGTAAGTTGGGGGATTTACATTACTCTATCAAACCTATTCGTACCGTTATCAGATGATGTGCGTGCTAAGTACTGGTCTATTTCAGGCTGAGCAACGATTTCTGATCATCACTACAACGTTTTGCCCTTCTGTGTTGACATTAGCAGTATGAATGGTATGCTTTATATCCACTTAACTGTATGTTTGACGATTTGTTTGGCCACGTTTCGCTTAAGCAAATTATGTCATAGTTGTTAATGTAAGACACAATATCCGGAGTGTTTATTTTCAGACAAGTTAATCCTGCTATGTTCCAGGGTAACTATTTCACGTCATTTCCTCTTTCCCCCTATTTTTGAGTGGACTCGTCTAACGCTTATCTATATAAACGGCCGTCTATGAATAGCTTTTCAACAGAAATGTTGGCGATTTTACCTTCATCTCTGACTTTGATCATAATGGGTATAGGTCGTTTCCGGGTATCCATAATTTCTTTTGGGAACTGTTGGCTAATTCCGTAAGGGCGTTATATGTTTCCCGCACTTTTACGTACTTGTTCTCTGTCTTGATAATAAGCAAATTTTGCCACTATAGGTCTTCTCTTTGTATTATTAAATTTGCCTATTCTATGAGCCCTATGTAAGACAATGTTTTGTGATGCATTTTCTATATCACACTTTGTTTCAATCAGATTAAGCACTTTTTCGGAGCACTGTGAGTCTGTTTCTATTCTATCTTCGGGTATTCCAAAGAAAAGAAGATTTTCTCGCATGCTTCTCGCCTTCAGGTCTGAAATGTCCGCTTTCAGTTCCTTATCTTTTTCCTTTAGATTCTGCTCAACACATTTCAGTTTGTTTAGCATTGAGTCTATTTCGTTTTGTTTCTTGACGAGCTCTTCAATATTTCCTGAGTCGTGATCCCTACTTTTTTCCATTTCGAAAATATTGGTATCTAGGGAGTTAACTTTGGAGTCAATTTTTCCAAACGGACCGTTAACTTGTCCACAGACGATTAAATACAGTCTAATTGTGAGAGCTTGTTCTCCAATTCATCAAATCGTGCCATCATCGTTGAGAACTGATCATTTGTAACTGTCTGTGTTGTGTTTGGGGTCAACGGCGGTGGTAAATTATATACTGTTGACCCTTGATTTAAAGCTTGTGTGTATGAGATCTGAGGGCTAGCCATGTTTTGCGGGTTATTGTAATGCCACATATGACCATTTACATTGTGAGTTTGACCATGATTGACAGGGGTCTGAATAGGTAGCTGTTGCTGCTGCTGCATATTATATTGCATATTGGCAGCGGTCTGTGGTGGTGACGACGACTTACATTCTTCACCGTTTTCCCGCTCAACCGCTACCCTCTTTTTTTCTAGTCCTTTGTCTTTGTCCGATGGATAGCACTTACTATTATTACTTTTTCTACCCATTTCCCATTGCAGGGATATGTCACACAAGTACAGTTTAGATGTTTAATGCACTTTATATACCCTTTTTAAGTTACTTATATTCACATATATTCCATTTTTTCCCCAAAATATCTCCCTTCTTTTCACAATCACGCCATTGTCACGCTATAGTCCCCTTTTTCATAAATAATTGCATAACCCATGAACGAGAACTGCGTTTGCATGCACGCTTGACCTCATTAAAAGTGACAACTGCACACTTGTTGAAGTTATTTTGGTATCTCCAAAAACACGAGTATTTATATCAAATATCAATCTTATTTTTTAAAGATGTAATGGATACAGCGAGAAGGTGGTCATGTCGTCTTCAAAAGATGGGCACACAAATGGAGCACTTCAAATTGAAATTATAATTGACTGTTAACCGATTTCCCAAGCAATGAATTTATATATATATACAAGATACAAAAACAGTTACATATCTCCACCTTGTCATGTACATTGTAAAACAGGGAACCAGTCGGAGTAAAAACCATTATGCATAACACAGCTATACATATGAGAAAACATAACAATTATGGTATCTAACAATTTAAGCGAATACCCAATAAATATAACTTGATCAATAGACCGTCATGCCACACTCGGTTAAAAGCTTGTCGAGCATCTAAAAAACAAGGAACAACTTACTGTCATTCTCCTTAAAAAGTCTTACTCTTTTACGAAGAATAAGGGATGTCATAGTGAAGATGTAACGAATTATTAATATTGTAAAGACGTTGTAACAAGACTTTCTATTATTATATCAAAATAGACGAGGAAATAGTTATAGCACGATAACTGTTAGGGTCATTTTCCGACCTGCCGCTTCCTGGGTTATCACAGTAGCTCGCTTAAGCATAGCAGTAACATAACTATAACAAAACATTAAATCAAATAGAAACGTTAAATAGTGTTTCAAAATAAGGCCTGCGTGAATGAGGTGCTCATTTGAGATACGGTCAATACCACACATTTGATCGGTTTTAAAAGTAGACAATGCTGATAACACTTCCGCCTGAGACATGTGATCGCCAGTATCCACACTGGGTGCTACCTTCATACTATTACTGCGTGCAGTAACAGCCTCAACATGTGTGTAATCATAAGAAGTACATTCTGTATCGGAGAACAACGAGGCGCAATGACGACCCCATTCATCGCAAATTCTTTCAGGATCGCGAAAAACAATCCCACTAATTTGACTTCATAACAGACATTATTGTTTACAGTTTTATTTTTTATTTTAAAGAAACATCCAAAACAAAGGCTATCTACGCCAGAGGCAGTGTCTATGACTTCGTTCATCTGCTGCAGATACTTGAATGAACTGTTTCTATGAAACTTACGAAAGCATTATTTAGCTTCCCTATATGCCTTATACGAGTCATGATCAGTACTTCTTGGTCTGCCAGCATCAATCCAAGCCCTGCGCTTTTTTCTCATAAGCGCAAGGTATTGTTTGAGACTGTCAGATCAATAGGGTTTACGGTAAGGGCTATAACTGGAGTACGGAAGTTGCAAGGCGGATAACTGGAGTGCGGAAGTTGCAAGGCGGATATTTTATTAATGATTGTAAAAATGAACTGATATAGATTATCAATAGTGTACATCATCAATAGGTATATGACAAGATCAGATTCATAATTATACAATTGTTCATGGGATATGTTATGCCATTTTACGGCTAAGACTGAACTCTGAGAATAAAAGGTATTTTTTACATTAAAAACCTAGACCAATGTGAATACTGTTACTTTGCAGTATTTTACAGTACGTTTTATAACATGACAGTTCTTGAGAAACAATGATCTGACCAATCAAATACTTATGGCGGTTGTCAATTGATACATAACTAAAGATCGAACCGGAACACAAAGGAGATCAAGTTATATTAAACAAAATGAAGAGGGTGGTTAACACGCCCTGCCCCGTATTGCTTAATATAGGGATAATACACATTTTCGAGGGCGTGAACATCTGCGGACGCCCGCATAAACACATTTTAAGGGCGTCCGCAGATGTTCACGCCCGAGAAAATGTGTATTTTCGCTATTATTGCATAAAATAAGAGCAAACATCCAACATATAGTCCGCTGTAACGTTCAGTTGTACGATAACCGCCGATGAACATGACGCGATAAGGATTGGCACATGTGACGTCATAAAGTAAACAAGAGTTATGTTTTATATATCCACGAACCGGTCCTACATCAAGGTTGCCATCGCTGACTCGAATGGTTGTGGATTATGTTATGCTCTTTAACTGTGAGTCTATTGCATGTTACCGATTATCGAGTTAAAGAAGCTGATGTTATTGTTAACCCAACAATTTCTCCTATTCTAGGGGAGATGGAGCGTCCATGTTTTGTTTATTAACGGTGCCCGGGTAATGCATATGTAAAACATCTAACCGGTCTGAAACGGCACTTACGCGCGAGAATCGCTTTGTTTATACACGTGTTCTCGCCGATTACGCCCGGTGTTTGCAATGTTTCTGCTGTATCCCTTAAGCGGGCGTAAAACATAGATTTTATGCAATAGTATAGGGATACTATACATTTTCGAGGGCGTGAACATCTGCGGACGCCCGCAAAATGTGTTTATGCCCGAGTGCGAAGCACGAGCGCATAAACACATTTGAAGGGCGTTCGCAGATGTTCTCGCCCGAGAAATTGTGTATTTTCGTTATTATTGCATAAAATAAGAGCAAACATCCAACATATAGTCCGCTGTACGATAACCGCTAATAAACATGACCCGATAACGATTGACACATTCGACGTTATAAAATAAACAATTTATGTTTTACATATCCAAAAACCGGTCCTTCATCAAGGTTGCCACGGGTCGAATTAAATAAATGGTTTTGGATTATATTATGCTCTTTAGCCGTGAGTCTATTGCATATTACCGATTATCGAGTTAAAAAAAGCTGATATCATTGATTTATGTGTGTAAGGAATTAAGTGCCAATGAAAATGAAATGAAATACAAATCAACATTTGGCATTTTATCCGTACTCGACCGGATTCGTTATTAAAGTGGGTTTAATACTAGGGCACGTATTCACTAAACTTTTTATTTTGGACTTGAGACTAAATCCAAATTCAAATCCTAAGTTCGTTTTTTTGGATTTCCCAAGATTAAGCATGAGTCGTTATTCACCAACGCATTTTAAAACCGTCTCAATTTAGTCCAGTTTATAAATGTCGTAAGCGGCCGCGCACCGACTTTGTTTTCCCGAAATTTGTACAGGCGCGCGTAAAGACGAGATCCATTAAAAGTATCCTCTGGAGTCCCCTAGATATAAGTCGAGGTGGAGACAAGCAGGGGAGCTGACATTGATCCAAGCAGTGATTGACCTTGAGGAATCACTGTTTGGATTAATGTCAGGAAGCGGCGCAGTGAAGACTTCTGTGTGTAAGAGGAAGTCGTGGGAGGAAGTGGCAAGCGTGCTCAATAGGTCAGTGAAACTCTCTCTCTATTATGTACTGTGACATTTGTCTGACTGTAAAGTTCTGCATGTCAACCATGAATGAAAGGCGATTATAAACAATCAAAACATTATTTACTAGCTTTTATATAACAAAATATACTAGAATGGAATCGAATGAGGATGCATACATTTTTCACCACAGTTGTTGTTCTGTGTTTGTTTACCAACCAATACGATGTCACCGTACGTACATGTATGTGTAGACTTGATTCCCTAGGCAATATTAGTAAAAGGCCTTTTCAAAATGAATTGTACGTAACTTTCTTTCTTAAGTGGTAACATTTGTTTGATTGATACGTTAATTTACAAACAAATTATTTTTTAGAAACATGTTTCTTTCCTGTTTCAATGTACGTTGGCGATTTTTTTCAATTATTAAAGGGAAGTAATTATAAGAATAGAAAGTTAAAGTGCAAATTTGCAGTACTTTCATTTAAGTACTTTTTAATAAACATAATTCTTGATAAATTAAATTTAATTAGGTAGAGAAGAATATACTGCAGGAAAAGACAAGTTGTCCATCATTAGCAAAATTTGCTTTTACAACAAAGAATACCCCTAACAGATTCAAATAAGACTTAATGTTACATAAGTAGCACAAGTGGTACAATGTTATTTTTTAGAAGTTTTTGATATATCACAGTATTTTAAAGAAGACTCGGGAATACTCAGTTGATATATATAATGATTTGAACCAATAGTTTGTCAATTCTAACTTAATGGATGTTGTAATTAAATAATTGTATTCTTCTTTTTTCCCCAGCCAATTCCTCTCCCATAAAAGAGAGAGCAAGGAATCTGGGAAGAAATATGCTAATTTCAAAAGTAAAGGTAAGTAGATCTATATTGTATTTGTTTTTTGAATTTATACACCAGTGTGCATGCTGCACAGGAAGGTCATCAGCTTAACATTTACTCACTTGAAGAAGTTATATAAAAGCGCACCTTTACATCAGACATGGTTTGAACTGCTATGAGCAATACAAGTTTATAATTGTATTCAATACATTTTCTTTCCCTTATATTCCACTTATTGCTTTAATGTTTTCAAAGATGTGTACTGATGTGGATATATGATATTATCACATAAATACCCTTATTTTCAAGTTGAGAACAAATCACGGAACAACGATATCCAACATGTGTGATATCAAATACACGTCATACACGCGACTACTGATGAGGATCACCCCAGGAACATTTCCACAAAATTATTTGAAAAGAGTTACTTCAGGAAATTATAGCAAAATCAAAAAATTACAGTAGTCAACAATTCTTATACTCAAAAATACACTATAATGAATCCTGGATATGAAAGATGGTTAAAGCTTTGAAAGCTAAAAGAAACATTAAATCATGTAATTTATAACAGTATTTGCATACATTAATAATAAGTGACCTTAACTTAAAATAAAACTGTCACATACCTTCAAAATGTAGATCATTTGCCAATGCAACTTTTCTTTCTTTGTCATCAAATGGTATTCTTTTTCCTACAGGAGGCACCTGACAGTTACCTGTATTATATATGCAACATTTTGATTATATCCTCTCATTGTCTCGCCCACAATAGTGGAGTGAGACATAGCAGAACTTAGCATCAGTTAGGTAACCTTGGGTAACAGTTACATTGACTTAAGACTAGGTCAAATGTTAGAATAACCTTGTGAACACTAAAAGTCAATATTTTTTCATCCAATCTTTCATGAAAATTAATCAGAACATTTGCCTCCATCAAATCTGAAAAAATCTAAACTGGATCATGGGGGTCATAAACTAGGTCAATAGGTCAAAATTTAGAATAACTTTCTGTACACTCTCAGAACTTTCATCAAATCCGCGAAGGCGAGACACCCACAGCCCGATGTCTTGTTTTGAATATGTTACCACAGTGTCTATATATATATATATATATATATATATATACTAGATATTGGACAATCAAAGACAACGTTAGTGCGAATCTGAGGCCATGTTATTCGACCAATCAACATGGATTACTGGCCCTCTTGAAAGTCAAAAATATTTGCCTGTCCACTGGTCGAAAAAAACACAGGATTTTTTTTATATTCTTTTTACTGCAGTGTTTGCAGTGTTCCGACTCACATTTCTTTATAAGGAATTCCCCTTAGGTTGAAAATCGGAAAATCGGGGGGGGGGGGGGGGGGGGGGGGGGGGGGTATGAAAATTTGAAGGCAGATTTTTCATAATAAAATAGGATAAACTATATAGAAGCACATGTTTGAGACTATTAACTTTGTTTCAACTAATTTCAATCATAACAGAAGTAACACTAAGTCTTATTCATAATTGTCATCATTTTTGAATTTATGTTAAGCCATAGAGTATGACCTCATCAATATTCATTCCTTGTTGCCTCATTATTAATAAGTTGTTGTCTGATTAAATAAGGCTTACATACTAGCTAAATGATTTTATCAAGTAAGTTTATTTCTAAATTTTCATTCAACATTATCTAGCGGTTGTTGACATCATAGACAGCTATTGAATAAATTAAATAAATTAAAGTTATCATTGAATTGAGTCTCAAAAAAATGCACCAAATCAGCGAAAAATTTGAATCGCCTTTTTCTTTTCTTTCAACACGTGGTAGGAATCCGCTGTGGTTAGCGTCGGGGATTTCGAAACCGGGTGTCCCGGGTTCGATCCCCAGTCGTGGCAATTCGGTCATGGTGGAGTGCCCTTGGGCAAGGCACATTTTCTAGCATAGTACTGGTTTGTTCACCCAGGGAACATGAATAATAAAATTTAAATGCGCGCTAAATGACCTTAGCTGTCGATGCGCCATAAAACAATATACATTCATTCATTCATTCAACACGTGGTAAAATTGTGAAAAGACAAAATAGGTAGAAAAAATTAAACGAAATATCGCCAACTCCCTATACTTTTTGTATGAATAAGATATATAATTATTTCGTTAAATATTTGATTATGTTAGTATCATATTCAGAAAGTTTCAAACTGAATGACTAAACAGTTAGCTTTTGGGCAGAGGAATTTTCTCGCGTGCGATCTCGCTTACAGCCTTAAATACATGCATGAAAGTGAATTTGTTTACGTAATACCCAACATTTCACATGAGAGGGAACACTGTTTAAGGTTGTTTGTATTGCGATATTTAATTGGATGATTATTTCGTCCATCGTCTGTCCACAATTTCTTGTGAACACAATAAAAGTTTTATTTATAATCCGATGTTTACTAAACTTATTCAGTAGCTAGATATCCACGAGAGCTCAGTTCCTTTCGAAAACCAGCCAGATTCATTCATGCATGACGGGATTAAGGCCATGTCTACCAAAATTATACAGTAGCTAGTAGGGATGTCACAATATACAGGTATATTGCGATATGCTATTAAATTGTATTCTGTCAAATTTGAATACCGCATTATCAAGTCTAAGTGACGTTGATCACATTTTGATCAGGGTCATTAAAAGGCTTGATGCACGTTGTTTAACACTTCCCATTTAAATTTATGCTGAAATAGTGATGATCAATGTGAGTTTTCAATAACTTGAACTTAATATTAATACATTTTATTGGATGTTTTACCTTAACCCTTTCTCTCATACGACAATTCTGCAGGAGACGACTTTGAACATATTTTGTCAAAAAATAGTAAATTCTCTATAATTGAATGGATAACCTATGACTAAAAGTGGAAAACATTGCGGCAATAGTTTGTTTTGAGCAATTTCTTCTTTTGTCACTATGTTTTCAAAAAGACGTCTGCTGCAGAGGCGTCAGAAAGCGTCTATATAAGGGAAAGGGTTAAGGAATAAGAATATCATAAAATACCTTTATCAACCGTATTCAGCATCTGCCCCATCACACAGACTGCCCGTATACCTTGGGGACACTGGTAATTCTCCTTATTTATGGCAAGATCATGGCCCATGTGATCAAGAAATACCTTCTGCTCCTTTTCACACATATCCAGGCTGGCAAAGACTTGAAAGTCGATGCCGCATCTTTGTTGCGTTGACTGGTATATAAACATTTGCCAGCTGACAAACTTCAGCCACTGCATGCCAGCCTGAGCAATGGGACATTCCGTTTTTCGTAGCAAACAGGAATATATTTCCAGTTCTTATACCAAACTGAAATCGGTCTTCAATTAATTTATTAATTGAATCCATGAGATCAGTGGGTACAAGAACTGGAACATATTTCCTCCCCTTTCCTTTTAGGTAGGCAAGTTTAAATTTTCCTATTAAGTACTGTTCGGCTGGATCAATAACTTGCTCAATTGCCTCATCTGGCAACCAAACGCCCTTTTCCGCATCTTCCCATTCAGTGAGAAGAATGCGTGCTGCTTCTTCACCACGACGAGCATTGTACAGTGTAAGGCGAGCTACTACTAAACTTCTCAAAACAGCATATTGAGCGATTTCATAATTTTCTAAAATATATTTGATTTTGTTTTCAATAAACAGTTTTAATTGTTGGATATCCTGTTCTTTGGGTAAGTTTTCAGGCTTTCTTGCCTTTTCAAGGGCATTTTTTACGCATGATTGCCTTGCAGAGGGATATAGTTCACAGGATTTGTGTTTGTAGGCCGTCTTGAAATGTTTTAGTTCTGTTCTTTTTTCATCTTGTATGGTCTCGCTGTAATGCCCCATCAGGGTTTTTAAAGCTCGTAACATTACTGCGTCCAGAAATAGTTTTTGTCCATGCTTTTCCGCCCCTTGGTTATCTTTGGAAACTAATTGATCTATAGACTGTTCAAGATCTGGAAGATATTGGCGTTGAAACATATCTTCAACTGTCCTACTTTCTCCACTAACAGATTTAAATGTGATATATAATTTGCTTATTTCTCTCATTTCGGCCATAATAACCTTCCTTACCTCGTCCTGCTTGCCCTCCTCGTGCCTTCCTAGATTAAAATGTCTATAGCCAATCATTTTGATTTTTTGATTCGTTCGGCACATGTCATCGACAGCCCCGTCCCTAAATCTAATTAATATATCCTTAAACTGTATGTCCTGATCTAGTTTGTCAACGCAAGTTTTCTGTAGTAATTGTGGCTTTAAAGCCACTGGATAGTCGTTTACACACTTGTGTTTGCTGAAGTACTTATTTGACAAGAAACCCTTACAATTTACACAATATCTAAGTTGGTCCTCGAATTTTGGCGTTCTTTCTCTCATCTCCGGGTTTTTCCCTTCAGCTATCTCGACTGTATTGTATTCGTAAATACCTTCACGTCTTTTATTGTCAAAAAACTTGTTTTGAATATGAATTGCCTATTTCAAAATCTCCTGTACCTCCTTCTCACATTTGTGTTTTCTAGTTATGTGTCGTTTTAGTTTGCCATTTTGGACCGTATCTTGACAGTAGATACAGTATCTATTGGGCCTCTGAAAGAGATATATAGTATAAGCTATACGACAATTCTGCAGCAGACGACTTTTGAACATATTTTGTCAAAAAATAGAAAATCTCTTTAATTGAATGGATAACCTACGACTAAAAGTGTAAACATTGTGGCAAAAGGAGAAGTTGCTTGATTTGAGCAATTTCTCCTTTTCTCACTGTTTTCCAAAAGTTGCTTGCTGCAGAGGCGTCAGAAAGCGTCTATATGAGGGAATGGTTTAAGATAAATATTACAAAAAAACATGATCTGGATATATAAAGTTGTGTTACTTTGTATAAAACTGACAAAGATTGCAGGTGACCATCAACAATGTCCAAGTTTAAGGTCATGAAGATGAGAATCTGGTATACAACACACTTCTGGTCAAAACATATTCATATTATAAGTTTTGAATCTGTGCTCTTCAAATACTTGAAATAAGGTTTCAACGGAACTTGGTAAAAGGTCAATGTGGCCTTAACTTTACATGCAACACACACCTAGTCCAAGATTCAGCAATATATTGAGGTCATCTAGAGTTTGAAATAGGATACTTGACAAACAATTGGGTACAATATGCCCTGCCATCCATTAAAATTGAACCCCCTGTTACGAGCTAGCTGTTGGTTATGGGGAATCTGTGGTTCACTTAAATGTGGCTTGTCAGCTTGGGTTTTCTGTTTGTCAGGAGGCAGGGACATTCAGGAAATATATAACTGATTGGGTTGACTCAACAATATAGAAAGTGTTTGGGAAAGTATTGTTAAAAAAATAAAAATAGGGCTAATTATAACAAATTTTAAAAGGGTAGAAGAATATACCAAAAGGGGCAAAGTAGCATTTAATATGCGTTTTATTAATTCCTAATTAATAAATGTTTCAAAGTAGTATGGTATCTAATAATATATATTAATAACGGGTAGGGTTTTCAACACAGTAATCTCTTTCTTAGATATTGCAAATGAAATCTATGGTGTAATCTAATGTGAAACAAGATGGCCATGATGGCCCTAGTTCACTCACCTGAAATATGCAACGTAATCAAGACAATTATTTCTACAAAATAAAGATTCGAAATGCAACCTCCAGAGTGTTAACAATATTTTCCTTCATTTGGCTTAGTGATATATATTGTTTTACCTGATATGACCCATATTCCAACATGGACTATATATCATCAAGAATAACATTCTGACAAAGTTTCAACTTGCTCAAAGTAAAAATGCGGCTTCCGGAGATTGAACAATATTTTTCTTTATTAGCCTAGTTTCTGACCCAATATGATCCTAGATATAATTCAGACAAACATTCTGACAACATTTCTAGCTGTTGAAGCAAAAAAATGCAGCCTACTTTTTGACTGGGCATAAACCGTATTTATGCTTGGTGTAAGATATCATTAAGATAATCATTTTGACAAAATTTTAAGCTAATTAAGCCAAAAATGCGGTCTTACAGTGTAAACAAGATTTCCCGTCAATTAGGCGTAGTGACCTAGTTTCTGACCCAATATGACCCATATTCAAATTGACCTAGATATTTTTGACAAAACTTCGAATTGCGGCCTTTTGAGTTTTAACAAAATTTTCCTTCAATTTGACCTAGTGACCTAACATGACCCATGTTTAAACTTGACCGTCATATCATGAAGACAATCATTCCGATACAAATTCAACATGTTCAAGTTAAAAATTGCAGTATCCAGAGTGTTAAGATTTCCCTTCAATTTTGCCTAGTGACCTAGTTCTTGACACCCATATGGCCCAGTTTCGAAATTGTTCAAGATTTGATGGAGATGAATATTCTGATAAACATTCATAGAAGATAGGATGCAAAATGAAGCTATTAAAAAGGGCAATTGTTGACAAAGCACAGATGCCGGACAAAATGTGATCAAAATAGCTCACCTTGCACTCCGTGCACAGGTGAGCTTAAAAGGAGGTTGTGGATATACATCATTAAAATCTATGAAAGTCAATCAAGTTATTAAGTAAACAGATAAAACATTATTTCAAGAAAATTATTGTCACCTAAAATATAGTAATTGCTGATGGGAAATAATGATAACTTTAAGTTTTCTGTGTTGGCCAGTTATTTTATTGATGACTTTGTCGCGTTGCTAAGTCAAACTACCCACAATGCATTGCAAAATGAAGACAACAAAGTTGGCGGCCAACTCAAACTGGAGTGGTTACGATTCAATCGAAAAGTCAAATACAATGGCAGACATTGTCAGAATGTTTGCAGGTAAGGCTGTAGTAATTAAATGTAAGGTTCGCAGATTCAAAATAACTTGACAATCTTTATGGCATACAAAGTGGTAGGAAGTTTGACGAATGTTAGCAAAACAAGGGGCTTTACACGGTCACCCCAACACCCCAGCATTACTTATCCACTAAAACTGAAAATCATGAAGGATAAACCAAGCATTAAGTACACCAGCACTATATATCCACTAAAACTGAAAATCACGAAGGATAAACCAAGCATTAAGTAGACCAGCACTATATATCCACTTAAACTTAAAATCATGAAGGATACACCAAGCATTAAGTAGACCAGCACTATATATCCACTTAAACTTAAAATCATGAAGGATAAACCAAGCATTAAGTAGACCAGCACTATATATCCACTTAAACTTAAAATCATGAAGGATAAACCAAGCATTAAGTAGACCAGCAATATATATCAACTAAAACTGAAATCCTTGAAGGATAAACCAAGCATTAAGTAGACCAGCACTATATATCCACTTAAAATTAAAATCATGAAGGATAAACCAAGCATTAAGTAGACCAGCAATATATATCAACTAAAACTTAAAATCATGAAGGATAAACCAAGCATTAAGTAGACCAGCACTATATATCCACTTAAACTCATGAAGGATAAACCAAGCATTAAGTAGACCAGCACTATATATCCACTTAAACTTAAAATTATGAAGGATAAACCAAGCATTAAGTAGACCAGCAATATGTATCAACTAAAACTGAAATCCTTGAAGGATAAACCAAGCATTAAGTAGACCAGCACTATATATCCACTTAAACTTAAAATCATGAAGGATAAACCAAGCATTAAGTAGACCAGCACTATATATCCACTAAAACTTAAAATCATGAAGGATAAACCAAGCATTAAGTAGACCAGCACTATATATCCACTAAAACTTAAAATCATGAAGGATAAACCAAGCATTAAGTAGACCAGCACTATATATCCACTTAAACTTAAAATCATGAAGGATAAACCAAGCATTAAGTAGACCAGCAATATATATCAACTAAAACTGAAATCCTTGAAGGATAAACCAAGCATTAAGTAGACCAGCACTATATATCCACTTAAACTTAAAATCATGAAGGATAAACCAAGCATTAAGTAGACCAGCACTATATATCCACTAAAACTGAAAATCATGAAGGATAAACCAAGCATTAAGTAGACCAGCACTATATATCCACTTAAACTTAAAATCATGAAGGATAAACCAAGCATTAAGTAGACCAGCAATATATATCAACTAAAAATGAAATCCTTGAAGGATAAACCAAGCATTAAGTAGACCAGCACTATATATCCACTTAAACTTAAAATCTTGAAGGATAAACCAAGCATTAAGTAGACCAGCACTATATATCCACTAAAACTGAAAATCATGAAGGATAAACCAAGCATTAAGTAGACCAGCACTATATATCCACTTAAACTTAAAATCATGAAGAATAAACCAAACATTAAGTAGACCAGCAATATATATCAACTAAAACTGAAATCCTTGAAGGATAAACCAAACATTAAGTAGACCAGCACTATATATATCGACTAAAAATTAAAATCATGAAGGATAAACCAAGCATTGTTTAAAAATGCATCCACCTTGTTAAATATCTGTTTAATAAAAAGAAAAGCATACACAATTAAAATTCATTTACCTTCCAATTTTTAGTTTTTTTTTGTTGACATTTCTGTAGTTCTCTGGTCTGGCAATGTGACAATTTGCGACAGGTCAGGCACTGTTTTTTCTGTTGTCTTAATTTGTGGCAGGGTAGGCACTGTCTTCTCTGTTCTCTCAAGTTGTGATGGGTCAGGCTCTGTGTTTTCTGTTGTCATAATTTGTGGCAGGGCAGGCACTGTGTTTTCTGTTGTCTTAATTTGTGGCAGGGTAGGCACTGTCTTCTCTGTTCTCTCAATTTGTGACAGGTCAGGCACTGTGTTTTCTATTATCTCAATTTGTGACAGGTCAGGCACTGTCCTCTCAGTTGTGTATTCTGTTGTCTTAATTTGTGGCAGGGTAGGCACCGTCTTCTCTGTTCTCTCAAGTTGTGATGGGTCAGGCTCTGTGTTTTCTGTTGTCATAATTTGTGGCAGGGTAGGCACTGTCTTGTCTGTTTTCTCAATTTGTGATAGGTGAGGCGCTGTGTTCTCTGATGACATGCTATTAATTTTAAATATGGATTATATATATATATATATAAGAAGGCAAAAATGGCCCTAAATCGATCACCTGAGTGATGGTATAGTAGCAAATGTGTGTTTGTCAAAAACGGGGCTAGTTTGATAAAGCCTATTAAAATACAATAAGCCAATTCAGAGGAGAAGAATTAAGGCATTTTGTCCATTTTCTGATGCTAAAACAACCAAAGTTCTCTGTGGAATTTAAGTCTTTGAACAATTTTAAAAGAGGACCACCAAAGGAACATTCATAATGTAGTTTTTATGAAATTGGTTTCGTGAATTAGATGATATTTGAAGCAAAAAGTTTATTTTTGCCATTTTCTAATGCCGCTTGCTTGCAATTTATCACCCGCTTTTTCGAAGAAAAAAGGGGGGTTATTAATTTTGGTTTGTCCGTCCGTCACACTTCGTTTCCGTACAATAACTGCCACAAATGTTAACCGTTTTTTAGCTCCACTGGCTGAAAGCCAGTCAAGCTTATGTCATGGCGAATTGTCCGTCGTGCGTGCGTTAACTTTTTCCTTTAAACGACTACTTCTCCCTAACCACTTGGCCAATTTGGTTGAAACTTTATAGGAAGCATCCTCTCAATGACCTCTCTTAAATTCCTTCAAATATTTTTGATCCATCCATAATTTTCATAGACTCATATAGGGAAAAAACTTAAAAAATCTTCTTGTCTGAAAGTAGAAGGCCCATGCCTTTGATATTTAGTATTTATCATCATCTAGTGAACCTCTACCAAGATTGTTCAAATTATAGCCCTGGGGTCAAAAATGACCCCTCCCCGGGGGTCTATTGTTTTACATAGACTCATATAGAGAAAAACTTACAAAAAAATCTTTTCTAAAAGTAGAGGGCCGCGGCCTTTGATATTTAGTATGTAGCATCATCTAGTGGACCTCTACCAACATTTTTCAAATTATAGCCCTGGGGTAAAAAATGACCCCTCCTCGGGGGTCACTTGTTTTTCATAGACTAATATAGGGGAAAGAACACTGAAAACGTTTTAAGTTTGATTAAATCAGGTGAGCGATATAGGACCATCATGGTCCTCGTCATTGGAGAGTTATAAGTAAGCACTAAAACACGCTTTCACGCGTGATGATAAGCCACGCTAAAACATGCTTTTGTGCCGTGATAGCGAGAGGTGCTCTAACGCACTTCTGAGAAGTAATGGGTTAAGTCTGTAGAAGCCGCTTTTTTGGCTACAGCAGCTTGAAATTTGGTCAGAATCTTTATCTAAATGATATCTAGGCCAAGATCGAATATGGGTCATGCCGGGTTAAAAACAAGGTCACTAGGCCAAATTGAAGGGAAATCTTGTTTACACTCTAGAAGAGAGAACCAATTCATGTGGGAATTAAATTTATTACAATATATTCCTGTTCATTCACAACATATCTCACAGCAGTCTGACTAGCCCTTTCTGTCAAAATGTTTTATTTAATTTTAGAGCTTAACTCCATGAAACATCACTAATATGTTATGTTATATGAATAATGAAATGATATATTTTATGAATATATGATGATATATTCTATGATTATGTGATGACTGTATAATGTAAATATGTGATGTATTATCAAATAAAAAGAATAATCTTGACGATATGTGCGATGATTTGAAAGATTTCTCCGAGAACTTTCAAGAGCTTGAAAAGTGATTAGACCAGGCCATTGAGCAGATGGACAGTTTGAAAACCTCGAAAGATGGGGTGAACATACAGTTTGCCAGTTTTAAGGTATGGAACAGTTTCTGAAACATTCACTTTAGGTGATATGTGTAAGGTTGTTTAGTTTAAAAGACATGAGGTAAAGGAACTTAAATTTTATTTTCAGTTCTACTGGACAAAAGCCAGAAGGGTTTATGCAATGGCGGTGTGTCCGTGCATGTGTGCGTCTGTAAACAATTGCTTGTTAACACTATACAGTCTTTAGTTTTTATTCGCTCACCTATGCACGAAGTGCAAGATGAGCTAATGTGATCACATTTTGTCCGGCCGTCGTCAACATTTTAGCTTGATAACACTCTACAGGCTCGGTAGCTCAGGCGGTAGTGACACGGGCTGTCAATCCAGGGTTGTGAGTTCAAATCCCGGCTCAACCAACTTTCGTTCCGACGATTGACAGAAGTCAATGCGATGCGACATGCATCATTTGTCTTCCACCAATGCAGTGTCCGACAAATCCATTGCCCGGAGCCCGCGGGCTACCACAATAATTGCTCGGGCTACTGTCATTTTCAAATGAAAGCCCGGCGGGCTACTGTTTATTCCCGTGTCTGGTAGCCCGGCTTAATTACTTACACACATGTCATGTATAAACAGTGACTTTATGTTACATGCGAAAACCACTCGCTGTGACCATAAACAAATCAATATCAGAAGGCGGAGTTACCAACCTGTCAGATCGAGTGGTTTCAGCCAACCGAATCGCGTCAGTAATAGTCAATTAACGTGATATATATACCCATTACGGCGGTCCAATCATTAGTGACCATTGTTCCCTGGGACTATGTGTTAATCCATGAATGATTGCGAATAACCAATGAAATTCAAATATTCCCTAAAATGTATTTTGATCCATATTTCTACTTTCGGTATGCGATGTTTGCCGTTAATCAAATATGAAACGCCTTCATAATCGACATAGTATTCGTAATATCAAATAGAAAATGTTATGGAAGAAATCTATAATGAATAATAAATGCCCAATCACGGCTTTGTTTACCAAACAGCAATTTGACAATTGTTAGACTAAAACAACCTGCAGGAATCCGCTGTGGTCGAGTGGTTAGCGTCGGGGATTTCGAAACCGGGTGTCCCGGGTTCGATCCCCAGTCGCGGCACTACGGTCATGGTGGAGTGCCCTTGGGCAAGGCACATTTTCTAGCCTAGTACTGGTTTGTTTACCCAGAGATCATGAATAATTAAATGTAATTGCGCGCTAAATGACCTTAGCTGTCGATGGCGGGGCTATTTTGCCTTATATGGCTATAGTGAAAACTAAAAAAAAACCTCTCCTCTGAAAGTGTCAGGCCGATTTTCAAATAATTTTGTAGAAATGTTCCTTGGATGACCCTCTATCAGATTCCTTCAAGCCATGTTGATTGGTCAAAAAACATGGCCGCCAGTGGACAGGGCTATTTTGCCTTATATGGCGATAGTGAAAACTTAAAAAATCTTCTCCTCCAAAAGTGTCAGGCTGATTTTCAAATAATATTGTAGAAATGTTCCTAGGGTGACACTCTATCAGATTCCTTCAAGCCAAGTTGATTGGTCGGAAACTATGGCCGCCAGGGGGCGGGGCTTATATAGTTAAATTGAAAAATAAATAAATAAGGTGAGCGATCCAGGGCCATCATGGCCCTCTTGTTTGCTTCAGCAGTTTGAAATTTTGTCAAAATGTTTGACTTAATGAAATCTGGGTCTCAAGTTCGAATATGGGTTATATTGGGTCAGAAACTAGGTCACTAGGCCAAAATTAAAGGAAAATCTTGTTAACTCTTTAGAAGACCAATTTTCTGCTACTGCAGTTTGACATTTGAAGAGAATGTTTATCTATATCGAAGACAATTCCAAATATGGGTCATGTAGGGTTAAAAACTAGGTCACTAGGCCAAATTGAGGGCAAATCTTGTTACCACTTTGGATGCCACATTTTTTGCTTCAGCAGCTTGAAATTTTGTCAGAATGTTTGTCTATATTATAAGTTTGAATATGGGTCATATTGGGTCAGAAACTAGGTCAATAATATACAGCTATTTACACCTCTTGAGGTCAATAGTGAAAAACTATTCTTCCAAGTGAATGACTATTGACCGAGACGGGTCAATAGTCATTTGCGAGGAAAGCAGAGCCCCGGTAGCGACGTGGGCTGTCAATCAAGGAGTTGTGAGTTCGAATCCCGGCTCGGCCAACTTTCTTTCCGACGATTGACAAAAGTCAATGCGAATGCGTCATTCGTCTTCCACCAATGGGCTAGGTCTATGTGGAAAAGCAGCCAGTTGCTTAGGAAGATTGTTGTGTGGAGTACTGGTGTGAAAAACCAGGAAATGCGTGAGTAGGTGAACTGGCCGCCGTGATATAACTGAGAAATTGTTAAAAACGGCGTTAAACCCCAATCAATCAATCAATTTGCGAGGAAGAATAGTTTTTCACCATTGAACTCGAAAGGAGTAAATAGCTGTTTTATTATATATCTTCATGAAAAACGCATATTTTAACTAGTTCATGTATTACATTGCTGTCATCATTTTAATTGGGTCAATTTATGTAACATAACTGTAGATTCTAACATAAACACAGGATTATTATTGTAAATGCAGGAAGAATGCATAATCATTATAATCCAGAAACACATTAAAAAAAGCATCAATGTTCAAGATTTCATCAGTATATAGCTCATCTAATGAAAACTGATCATCAACCATCGTGTAATGGTTCAACAAGTTCTCAGAAACTTTAAAAACACTTTTAGTTGCTTTTGAATGTCTTTGTTCAACCAAAAGATCCAATTCTTCCTCCGTCGCAAGATTAAAACGGTCCATTGTTGTTGTGTTGTCACTATTGTCACAAGAGCGTTCTGAATAGTAAGCTTTCATAACGCTTGCATCCCGAACACGTTTATATACACCTGTATGTAAAGCGACGTAACGACACAGATGAACTATTGACTCTAAAATGGACTATTGGAATAAAAGTGAAAATAGTCAAATAGTCATTTTTTTTTAGCTCACCTGAGCTTTGCTCAAGGTGAGTTATTGTGATCGCCTTTTTTCCGGCGTCCCTCGTGCGCCGTGTGTCAACTTCTTCTCCTCAGTAACCAGTGGGTCAATTGGGATGAAACTTCACAGAAAGCATCTGAATAGTAAGCTTTCAAAACGGTATTTTGCCTTATAAGGCTATAGTGAAAACTTAAAAAATCTTCTTCTCCGAAAGTGTCAGGCCGATTTTCAAATAACTTTGTAGAAATGTTCCTTAGGTGACCCTTTATTAGATTCCTTCAAGCCATGTTGATTGGTCAAAAAACATGGCGGCCAGTGGGCAGGGCTATTTCGCATTATATGGCTATAGTGAAAACTTAAAAAATCTTTTTCTCCAAAAGTGTGGCTGATTTTCAAATAATTTTGTAGAAATGTTCCTTAAGTGACCCCCTTTCAGATTCCTTCAAGCCATGTTGATTGGTCAAAAAACATGGCGGCCAGAAGGCAGGGCTATTTTGCATTATATGGCTATAGTGAAAACTTAAAAAATCTTCTCCTCCAAAAGTGTCAGGCCGATTTTCAAATAATTTTGTAGAAATGTTCCTAGGGTTAGCTATCAGATTCCTTCCAGCCAAGTTGATTGGTCGGAAACTATGGCCGCCAGGGGGCGGGGCTTATATAGCTAAAGTGAAAAAACAAAAAACAGGTGAGCGATCCAGGGCCATGATGGCCCTCTTGTATTGAATCACACGTGACTGCTTCTCGTCCAATCTTGTTAACCCTGTTGAGGTTGCATTCAGAATAATTGTCTTTATGTGTTTTGCATTGCAGTACATTGTATAATTCAGGTGAGCGAACAAGGGCCATCATGGCCCTCTTGTTTGACAAATTATGTTTGAAATCGTCTGCTGCAGAATTGTCATTTGATGGAAAGGACTAAAGGAGTATTTCTGCTAAATTATCTTGAAAAAGATTATTTAGAGGGTCACTGAAAGAATATTTCTATGCATTATACTTGAAATAAGACAAGCACTTTTATAAAAATGGTATTTAGTAATTTTTCCTGTTTTCTGATGCCATGGCTATCAACCAATCAATATGGTGCATTTCTATCCTTTAATTGGAATCTGACAAGCAGAATCCGGGAAGAAGAACTTTAAAGATTGGGCATTTTGCCCCCTTTCTGATGCCGCGGCAACTAAAGTTTGAATATTTGAACAAATTTAAGGAGGTCCACCCAATGTACATTCCTGTGAAGTTTGATTGAAATTGATTGAAATTGGTCTAGTTATCTAAAACAAGAAGTATCTTCAAAAAAGATAAACGTCGATCAATATGAGAAAACACTAAGAAATGGAACATACGCATATTATTTGATGTTTTATCTTACTTATTAGAGAGAAAAGAATAACGTTTAAATATGTAATATTTGGTTTATAAATGTTTTAGTTCATATATATACTTTGGTTTTGATATGAATGAGAGAGAAAAATAAAGCTTGCTTCTGCCGGGAAGTGAACCACAGACCTTTCACTTCACAAGCCAAGTCAACATCCATTACACTAACGCGACATAATGATACTTTGTTCCAGGCCGAGAACTTATAATATGACTGGAGAATATGCGAGGCTCAACAGAGGTGTATTATGTAACACAGTATAAGTTTCAATTGACGATAAATAACTGAAAACTTATGTTTCAAAAATAATTAATATTTTGCTCTTAAATATTATATTTCATACGTTTTCACTGATCGTTTTCATTGAAATTTATTTCTTAAGGAAAACAATTAAAGGTATGTATGCAGAACATTTCATTTTAAAACTTCACCTTAGTAGTGCCTCTAGTAGGATCGCCAACTTAACTATGAACCAATCAAAATGTTTCATTTCCTTTATTTCTTCGACATTATTCATTAAAAACATCATTTCATTGGTCTACAATCTAGCTCATTTGTTTAACATCTAGACTGAGGTAATACGTCTATCGACGAAAACAAAAAGGCTAATTGTGCCAAATTGTTAAATTCAAAATTTAAGTGGGACCGTGCCCTTTGTCTTGTGTGTGACAGGCATGGTGAACATTTCAAAGACCTTTAATGCATGATTAAAGTTATAGCCCAGACCTATTAGGAGCTTTCAACTTGAGCTACAGACATGGGTCATGGATGTACATGCCATCTTGTCTTATTGAACAAGTTCTCCATGTTATTTCAAAATCCTTGAATGCATGATAAAATTACCTAGCTAATAACCAGAATTTTCCTGATTCAAATTATATCATTAACAGAAATAGAACAATCTTTATTACATTTCCAGAGTCTTTATAAAGGAAATGTGGTTAGTAAAAGAAACAAGAAATATTTACCTCATAGTAAATCCACTTTCAACTTGCACTGAAACAAATAGATAAATTTTACTTCAGTTGTCCAAAATAACTTAAGTTTATGCTCTACAGACTGAACTCTGAGGAGTCAAAAAACTCTCTGCAAATCAGTTTCGTAAATGAAATAGGTTTCCATCATTTTCCGAGGTGAGATAAACAAAAGGTTTCATATTTATTCTGAAAATGTTAATGTTATAGGCTATTGTAATGTACCTTTGCTTTGATCATGTATTTATAATTGTGCCAGTCAAACATTTCATTTGCATATAACATGACTACAAAAAACTGCAGGTACCTACATTAACTTTTGAACCTACTGCCCAGTTGGACAAGTACTTTGAAAATTTACTTCTCCGGACTCGCCCCACCAGTATATGACATATTTTTATTAATTACAGACTCTGGACACATTGACACGCTAAATGACCTTAGCTGTCGATGCACCATAAAACACTACATTCTGGACAAAATGTAACCACTCAAATTCGATTTTTAACTGGTCATATTGGCCTGCGACTGGTTCTCTTTGATAAATTGTGAACAGGTCCATTGGAAAATAGTGAAGAGTCGGTCAATAGAGTTGTAAATTGTTACCACTTATATAGGGACATAAATCTCATGTATAAATTTACAACTTGTGTTATTTAAAACAGTCCTTTATCTTTTAAACGCTCTATGATTTGATAAATTCAATTTATCAACTAACCATCCTTTACAACAATATTTGTGTTATAAATAGCACTTTTTGGAATAACCCATCACACTTCGAGTTTACAGAATTATTTTGTTTATTGCTCTTTATGGGAATTTTATGGATTAAAGTTTCAAACCTGACAGGTTTGATCAAATATTGACATGTCAACATATTTGTCCCAGAAAGGATTCTAAATGCCAATTGCCTGATTGGACAACTGCTGGGAAAATCAAATTACATGGACTCAAATTTTTACTTGACCAAGACTATCGGACAACTCTTTAATTAGAGCCCTAAACTGACACATTGTACTGTCAAACTTGCAATCAGCAGCCGCCCAAGGGAAATGATAAAACTGGCTGCTGATAACGAAAATGATTAGTCTAACCTCGTTAATGCGGACACTTTTGTTACCAGGGAATAAAGTCTGGATTGTGAATCTTCCGGGTTAACGATTTTGGATAGAAATGTTACCGACGCAAAATTGTCATCTTAGCCTAACAATAGAAGTCAAAGGATCGGACCCAATATTTCCCCAGATATCATGCTGATACATGATTATAATAATTAAGGTGTCTTTAGCTTAGTTCTTTCAAAAAAGTTTTGCAAACTGTCCGAATGAATTTAACTCTTCCAAGTTGTATTTACGCCTAGATTGCATTGTTTGTCGTAAGCAAAGCTTAATTGGTCGAATTTGTTCAGGTTGTTGTCAGTTCCCATAAAATATATAATACTAGAAAAGTAATCATTTACATTACAATCAGTAAATTGTCTATTTAACCCTTCCCTGATACGGCAATTCTGCAGCAGACGATTTTGAACATATTTTGACCAAAAATAGAAAATCTCCTTAATTGAATGGATAACCTATGACTAAAAGTGGGAAACATTGTGGCAAAAGGAGAAATTGCACCTTTTGTGCAATATCTTATGAGGGAAAGGGTTAAACTAAATTCGGATTAAACATTGATGTGGAAAAACAGACGTTCATCAGTATTTTCAAATATCGTCTTCTGCAGACAAATGTTTAAACAAGCATACTGCGACGATTGTTCTCTCCACCAATAAAAAAGATCGACTCGGAGACTGCGCAGGAAAAGTCTAGAAGAGAGAACCAAGAAATGGTACCCCTTACGAGACAGATAAATAATCGGGACGATCATTCGATGTAGCAACTCACGGGCTACACAACGCACACCGAGTGGTTTTTAAATTCGAAAAACTGTGGGAGGAGATCAGGGGTCACACTGGCTCAAAATTTTCTTGAGCCACATTTTTTGGGACAGCCATCGACCCTTTTTAAATCGGGAGTTCAAATTACCAATGACAAACTTATAGGTATTGAACAAAAAACAAATCAATACATGAATGTATAAATGTTATTTTTTTATTACAGATAATCTCATATCAACAACATAATTAGAAAATTGTTAACCAATCAATGAACTATATTATATTCATTAATTACACAATAAAATAAAAGCACATACTTTTGTATTTTGTACTTATGTATTTGTTTTGGATACAAATTTCTAAAACAATTTTTGACTATTTACAGCAGTGTATTTCAATACATAAACAAATATTATACATGAATGTTTCTTTTCCCTGTGCCTGGCTTTCAAGAATAAGCTGTTTTGAAGTGCTGCAGTGACTGCAGCCTCACTTTTGTTGACGGCATGTTTTCTTGCTGTAACCATACATGTAGACTTGAAGGGCGTCTTCAGCGTTCCTGTGTTCTACAAATTTAAATATACAAATAATTATAATACTATTCTTAGGTAGAATACATCACAATTTCCGACCTTTTTCCTTTCCCCCAATGTTTTATACAGGTGCTTGTTGTATTTAAACATATTTTAAAAATTATCGGCAAATCGGCGCACCTTAAAACTTTAAAAATTCGGCAAGTACATCTTAGCACAGCTTTTAACAATAATCATAACTAAATATGATTTAATTGACGAACAAATGATGAATTATAGAAATATGTAATCACCTTTACACTTCGAATGTTTAGTCACGGCGTCTTTTTAGCTCACCTGAGCTTTGCTCAAGGTGAGTTATTGTGATCGCCTTTTGTCCGGCGTCCGTCGTGCGTCGTGCGTCAACTTCTTCTCCTCAGTAACCAGTGGGTCAATTTGGATGAAACTTCACAGAAAGCATCCTCTCAATGACCTCACCAGATTTCCTTCAAATATTTGGGATCTATGCAGAATTCTGGTTTCCATGGCAACGAAATGAAAAAAACTTCAAAATTCTTCTTCTCCCAAACTGGTTGACCCTCTATGAGATTCCTTCAAGCCATGTTGATTGTTCAAAAAACATGGCCGCCAGGGGGTGCGGGGTTATTTTTCCTTATATGGCTATAGTGAAAACTTAAAAAATCATCTCCTCCGAAAGTGTCAGGCCTATTTTCAAATAATTTTGTGGAAATGTTCCTTGGATGACCCTCTGTCAAATTCCTTCAAGCCACGTTGATTGTTCGAAAAACATGGCCGCCAGGGGGGCGGGGCTATTTTGCCTTATATGGCTATAGTGAAAACTTAAAAAATCTTCTCCTCCGAAAGTGTCAGGCCGATTTTCAAATAATTTTGTAGAAATGTTCCTTTAGTGACCCACTATCAGATTCCTTCAAGCCATGTTGATTGGTCGAAAAACATGGCCGATAGTGGGCAGGGCTATTTTGCCTTATATGGCTATAGTGAAAACTTAAAAAATCTTCTTCTCCCAAACTGGTTGGCAGATTTTCAAATAATTTTGTAGAAATGCTCCTTGGATGACCCTCTATTAGATTCCTTCAAGCCATGTTGATTGGTCAAAAAACATGGCCGCCAGGGGGCGGGGCTATTTTGCCTTATATGGCTATAGTGAAAACTTAAAAAATCTTCTCCTCCCAAAGTGTCAGACCGATTTTCAAATAATTTTGTAGAAATATTCCTTGTATGACCTTCTATCAGATTCCTTCAATCCAAGTTGATTGGTTGAAAAACATGGCCACCAGGGGGGCGGGGCTATTTTGCCTTATATGGCTATAGTGAAAAGTTAAAAATCTTCTTCGACGAAAGTGTCCGGCCGATTTTCAAATAATTTTGTAGAAATGTTCCTAGGGTGACCCTCTATCAGATTACTTCAAGCCAAGTTAATTGGTCGGAAACTATGGCTGCCAGGGGGCGGGGCTTATATAGCTAAAGTGAAAAAAAAAATCAGGTGAGCGATTCCAGGGCCATCATGGCCCTCTTGTTTCATGATCTTACAGCCATGAAGCTATTTTGATATTTTTTTTGCCTTTATAAAAATATCACGGACATTGATTTATTTTCAGAATCATAACGTAGCCATGTTTTTTCTGCTTTCCATTGATGTTGAAAGACTCTAGTTGGTGATTTACTGAGTTTTTGTTTTTTTATCATTTAGTAACATGAGAATCATCCTCGAGCGGACGCTTAGACGAAGCCATGTTTGCGAGTGTTTAATAACCACGTATACTTTGACTTTTTATAGGGAAAAGAAATTGGTTTTCACAATTAAATAATTGCGTAAAATCAAAAGAAAATATATGCGAAATACTTACCAATTTAATAATCCAACATTAAAGAACAGCGCGAAACAAGTCAACACAAATTTTAATTATTAAAAACATTTCACCGCGCGAAACCAATCAACACTAATTATAATTATTTAAGCGTTCCACCGTGCTACACGCGATTAAATAATTAAATATCATTCATCTTGCCTCTGATTTTCTTTAACAGATTGCATAAATGGCTAATCTATTCTCCTAAGGCTACAATTTACACTTGACAAACAGTTTGAGGGCTTCATGCAAGACGGTTGTAACTACATCGTGTTCCAGATGAAATTACAGCCGTTTGCATACAACCATCGAGTTAAGGTTACCCTTGGTAAATTGTGTACACAGTCAGTGACTATTGATTTTTTAAACCGACACGCGTAATATTTTTAAAGGATTGTTATAGCTATACAGGTAAAAGGTATTTCTCGTTGGGAATTTTTGGAAATTTGATCGGGAAAAAGGGATAAAATGGGACTTTAGCCAATGCCGTATTTGTCTGAGCCACTTTGAGCCAATGGCTCAAATGGCGAATGACAGCGTTCTCAGATAGTTTTTGGCGTGCACATGGGTGGAATTGCGCAGGAAAAGCAGTTGGCGACCATACTACAAAAGGCACAACTAGAGCCTAGACCCTTCATCCCTATCAAGTTCGGTTGAAATCCGTTGAATGGTTTTGGTGCTACGCTTGCCACAAACAAACTAACAAACAAATAAACAAACGGACTCTAAGGGTCTCTAGAAGAGAGAAGAGAGAACCAATACATGTGGGAATTAAATTTATTACAATGTATTCCTGTACATTTACAACATATCTCACAGCAGTCTGACTAGCCCTTCTGTCAAAATGTTTTATTTAATTTTAGAGCTTAACTCCATGAAACATCATTAATATGTTATGTTATATGAATAATGAAAGGATATATTTTATGAATATATGATGATATATTCTATGATTATGTGATGATTGTATAATGTTAATATGTGATGTATTATCAAAAAAAAAAAAATGATATAAACATCTTGACTTTGTGTTTGTGTTATTTAATGATTATGTGATGGTATTTTTCACACATTTGCAAGATATATTGAACACATATGTAATTATATATATTATAATATTAATATGTACTTTTAGGTAATGAACGATCCATAAAAAATATTTTCAATCTTTTCCAGGCCTCATCTGAATCAAGTAAGAGATGCAAGCATCTTGACGATATGTGCGATGATTTGGAAGATTTCTATGAGAACTTTCAAGAGCTTGAAAAGTGGTTAGACCAGGCCATTGAGCAGATGGACAGTTTGAAAACCACGAAAGATGGGGTGAACATACAGTTTGCCAGTTTTAAGGTATGGAACAGTTTCTGAAACATTCACTTTAGGTGATATGTGTAAGGTTGTTTAGTTTAAAAGACATGAGGTAAAGGAACTTGAATTTTATTTTTAGTTCTACTGGACAAAAGCCAGAAGGGTTTATGCAATGGCGGTGTGTGCGTCCGTAAACAATTGCTTGTTAACACTATACAGTCTTTAGTTTTTATTCGCTCACCTATGCACGAAGTGCAAGGTGAGCTATTGTGATCACATTTTGTCC